>JAYESA010000018.1:91535107-91907607 GCA_036927795.1 Iris macrosiphon
AGAGAATAAGGGAGGTGAGATGGCACCTCACTCTAAAAATAAGGGTGACGGTGACGTGGCACAATCTCAACCACACATTTCATAATTGGCAATTTGCACTTAACCCCCTCCCCTCGTTTGTGTGGTTGAGATTGTGCCACGTTACCGCCACCTTTGTTTTTAGGATGAGGTGTCATCTCACCTCCCTTATTCTCTCTCTCTCTCTATATATATATATATATATATATATATATATATATATTTGTGTTTGTAGTGTAATGGTAGTTATAACTCTGAACTTTGTAGGATTGTGTGTTCAATTCATATAATGTTCATAAAAGTTTTTTTCATATATGAATTTTTTTTTCTAGTTTATCACTCTTTTTTCCTCAAAAATATTATTATATAATCTAAAATTACTCTAATATAGTTAATATAGAAGTATTTCCATGTCATTATATTTTTAGTATATACCTATAGACAAGCAATTATATGCAGCTAGGTTATTCACAAAAATACTAAAATTACTCTTATATAATTAATATGGAAGTATTATCATGTCATTGTACTTTTAGTTTATACTTATAAACAAGTGTCTAGTTACAAAAAGTAATCCATATTGAAAGTAATTACATAAAATTAATGATAAATAATATAAAAACTACTATCATATATGATAATTATTCAAAATTATATTACAATTGATTTGTAGACTTTCAAAGCATAAGAGTTAGTTAAACATTTAACTACAATCAATGTAATTATTTTAAATTTCATGTGTAGCCAAGTCATTCACACAAATACTCAAATTACTCTAAAGTATATACTAGGCCTATCAATGGTAGCTTATCGGTTGGATGTTGGTATTACAACATCCTAACCGATAGCTATCTGATATGAGTTTTGGCTCCCATATTCGTTATCGTTTATTTTATTGGATATCGGATAATATCCTAACCAATAAGGATTCATATAAGTGTTTTAGAATTGTAAGTTGTAATCCAAACATTTGATTCTATCAAATGTAATTTATACCGTTTATATATATATATATATATATATATATATATATATATATATATATATATATATATATATATAGTTTTAGGGTTGTAAGTTGTAATCCAAACATTTGATTCTATCAAATGCAATCTACATCATTCATATATATATAATTAAAATATATTTTATATATTTAATTATTCCATTATCGGATCAGATGTTATTGGATCAGATATGACATTTTTCGTATCCGCATCCTATATCCGATAAATATGAAATTCCAGATATTATCGGTTCGAATGCGGATCGAATGCGGGTTTTCGGTCAACCATTGACAAGCCTAGTATATACTTATAGACAAGCATCTGAGTACAATAAGGAATCCATACGAAAAGTAATTACATAAAATTAATGAGAACTAATATGGAAACTATTAGCATATATGATAGTTATTCAAAATAATATAATTATTATTATTTTTTAATGGAATATAACAATTAATTGGATACATTTAAAGCATAAGCGTTAGTTAAGCATTTAACTACAAATAATGTAATTATTTCAAATTCCATGTGTAGTTAAGGTTATTAAGTCATTCACACAAATAGTAACTTTACTCTAATATAATTCATACGAAAGTATTTGTACCATGTCATAGTATTTATACTGTACTTATGGACAATCCAATACATTCAATAAAATTAATGATAGATAATATGAAAATTATTAACATATATGGTAGTTATTCAAAAAATGATTATATTTTTTTTTTGACCTTAAAATGTTTGTATATGTCATATATGGCCTTAAAATATTTGTACAATAAATGTCTTATAAATATATGTTTGTACAATAAATATCTTATAAATATATTTGTACAATAAATGTCATATCTTGCCTAAAACTGTTACAATAAAATATAAATGATAAAATGTTTGTACCTAAAGTCCAAAGTCCTTTTTTTTATATAAAAATAGTCCACCCAGCCCAAAGCCTGTCAATTTGAAATAAAAAAGGTCTACCCTAGCCCAAAAAAAAAAAATCGGCGACCATGAACCCGATTTATTGTTAAGTGCTGATATAGGAATGGGGACTTCTTCGGGGTTTCAGATATCATTAGTAATTGCCAGGTTATTACTGAAGTTGACATAGGATTGGGGACTTCTTCGGGATTTCAGATATCATTAGTAATGCCTTCTTATCAGAAGACTTTAGGGATTGAATCCACTTCCGGCGCATGAGTTCCTGGGTCAGCCCTATATAGTCTTCCATTAGCAGCGCACGTGACGACTAAGGGCGCATGCTTTTGGAGAGCTGGCGACGCGGCCCCTCGAGCGCGCATGGCTTAGGATGTTTTGGGTTTCCTTGAACCAGCTTCCTTAGGCGCATAGTACAGGAAATCCAAGTCAGGACCATAGGGATCTTTATGTGAGGCAACATCGTTCGTGGAAGGCTTTATGCGTTTACATTCGGGGATGGCACGTCTCTTCTTGCGCGGGTCCCGCTGTGGGCACACTTTTCGGGATCTGGTGCCGACTGTCTCGGGAACGTCTTTGGAGATGGAGATAGGATGCGCGCCAACCTCATGTGCATCTACGACAGAGGTTGGCGATACTTCTGGAATGAATTTCGGTCTTAGCGTAATGGCTTTGGCATCCCAAATCCTATGAGCTTTGTGAGGTTGTGTGGGCCTCGTCGAATAACTCGGCTTGTCATCGGGATACATGTCAACCGCATGTGCATCTGTGGTGGGGATGACAATTCATCAGTCACCGATCTCGGGTGTGACACAGCGGCCTTGGCGACCGAAATCTTGCGAGTCTTTCGAGGTCGTACGGGCCTCATTGGAGAGCTCGGCTTGTTCAGCATATCTTTGAATGTTGTTGGTCGAAGCAAACGACCAACATCCTCTGAGTCGAATCCAACTTGGTCACGTCAGATTGCATCACCAGCTTCTCGTTGGAGGAGAAGCTTTTTCCCAATAGAGTCACCATTTTTGTCGACATTGCAAAAAATACTTTTGGAAAAGTTGAACGAACTTTTATATTGATTGGGAATTGAAAATAATACAAAAGAGTCTCTAATACGTAGAGTCTAAGTACAATAAAAAAGAATCAGGGCAAGTGTGACGGTGGAGATCGAGCATTGCAACGGCTCCTTTACTCCGTTGTACCAAGGAGGTTGATGAGGCTTCGGGCGGCGCTTTTGTCTTCTTTTCCTCTTTTTTTTTGTCGTGATGATGGTCTCCTTTTGCATGTGGGAAACGTCCACTATTTATAGTCTTGAGAAGGCATTATATAGGCGTATACGTGCGCGGATTGCATGTCGGCGTATTTTCTCCTGGAAGCGCATGTTGTGTTAAGGTGCCACATGGAAAGTCGAGATATGGGGTTGTTGATGTCCATAATACTCGTGACACGTGTCATGGAATAATTTTAATGACTATAATTACACCTTGGGAACACTACCACTTAGCGCATGGAGATCATTGAGGGATAGTAGTGGCGTATGGCACAACTGGCACATGAAAACACTAGAGAAGTAGTGGCGTATGGCACTACTGGCACATGGAACACTGGAGAAGTTGTGGCGCATGTCACTGGTAGCACATGGGACACTGCTTTTGAAGTGGTTGGCGCATGGCCTTGGATCACTTTGGCGTATGGGTCTTGATCACTGCGGTGCATGGCTCTTGATTGCTATTGGCGCATGGTAGAGATTTTTCATGCTTCTACAAACTTCGTTCCATACATTATCTCTCTTTATACAAAATATAAAACAATACGCCTTCATGTCTTCAGTTTCCAAAGGAAGAGAGGTTTCTACCGCATCGGAAAGTCTAGCAGAAATTTCAGCACCTTTGGAGGTGGAGGTCAATACATTGAAAAATGCACTGGTTAGCGATCACAACCCTACTCACCTAAACCAACACAGTAATCACGTGAGGACAACTAAAATTATTATGTGATCTTTCTTACTTTCTCTATTATATATATATATATATATATATATATATATATATATATATATATATATATATATATATATATGGACCAATAGGAACATAGTGTACTAGTGCACATGGGTGCACATGGGATATAGTAGTCTATTCCTATTGGTCCACATATACATGGCTCATATAGGAATATGAGCATTATGACTCATATTTCGTTTACCATATATATATATATATATATATATATATATATATATATATATATATATATATATATATATTTGAAGAAAAGGTAATTTCATTCATGCAATCAATAATACACAATACAACTCAATTTATGCATCCCATCCCCCTGAAATCATATTCAATATTATGGAGTATACCCATATAACTAGTACTAACACCCTCGAAGGTACGTCTATTTCACTCTTTCGAGATATGCCATATTGTCGCCGCAAGACTAGTACAGGCTTCGCGAAACCACAGAGGCCCCCTTCCTCGCATGCTCATAAGTCTTCTCAATATATGTGTATACTCCCTTTCCCCTCCAAAGCTCATATTCAGTGCGCCCCTTTGCCTTTGCCATAGTACCCTTGTACACGAGCTGTCAAAGAATAGGTACCTCATAGTTTCAACTTATAGTCCACACATCACACAGTTCAAGCTTGCCATGCTAATCCCGAAACGAACGAGTCTGTCCTTCGTGAGAACCCGTCATAATAGTAGACAGTACAGGCACAATTGCATTTTGCGAGCCACCCATTTTATCTAGACTAATTCCCCGAATTCCATTTTATCAAATACTGGTCGGACACGATTAAAGGCTCCTTTGAAGTCGAACTCTCCCGTCGTCGAAGTGTTTCAAACCCACATATATTTCTGTGCATTCCTACCTTATTTCTGTCCATTCCTACCTATCTGTACCCGCCTTATTATGTTGCCTATTTTCCTTGCATATGTATGCGTCTCCACCGCCCATCTCTCCCTTCATGTTGGATGTTGCTCACCCGTTCCCGACGTGGCCCTAGTCCCGTGACATGTCCACCTATCTGCTCCCATATGCTGCTGTGGTCCAACCATGGGTCGTACCAAAGGTCCATAGAGACCCCATCATGAATAACCTGACTAATATACGGCTGCACTAGACGCCTGAACCGAAGGATAGTCTTGAACGTAACCGAATGGTTGTTGTTCAGTCTGTACGTCCACAAATTCTCTCCTTTCAAGTATCGATTTTGCATCCATTGAGCCCAAAGGACTGCCCACGTATGAAATTCCATGTAATCTTCATGGCTCCAACCTGCCGAAGGGTATTCAAAGACCGAATACCCACTCCGCCTTCGTCTCGTGGACGACATAGCACCTCCCAAGCGATAGCCTATAGTCCCCCCTTCCACACAAAATCCGTGCATATATATATATATATATATATATATATATATATATATATGTGTGTGTGTGTGTGTGTGTGTGTGTGTGTGTAGCATAAATGTGTCACTAACACAGTGAGTCTTATCCAATACATCATCCTCCTAAACAAGGATTAACATTCACAATATGTATTTGTTACGAGTCCTTGCTTGTATCGATTGTTAGGCCTGCAAAATACCTGTCATAAGCATGCCGTGTAACTATATAACGGTTACTTGTGATACATCATTCTGAACTATTCATGGTAAGATGACGATCCATCCAGTGCAGTTAGCGAGTTCGACTGAAGGTCGTGAAATACCCATGCTTGTACATCAGCACCAGTTATTCCTGCTCCTCCTAGGCCGAATTAGTTTCGTTGATGCAGATACAACTCGAGGAACTAAACCTTATGTACAAGTTGTCCATGACATGTATGCATATACAACTCAGTTATTAAAATTCAACATGTATGATAATAGAAACTTGAAATAACTATGCAACACATCATCTTTTTTATTTCCACATTTCTCGAGTCATCGCTCGTAATTTCATGCTTCCAAATCAATGGATTATCATAGTAATCTACTTTCCAATCCAAGAATTTTCACACTGATGATTCAATAGTCCAAAATATTTTTCCACAATTCCACTTCTTTACAACAATAGTACAATACTTTTTATTTCTATATAGCAGGTTAAAACAATCATATATTACTCTCTTTTATCTTATTTCTCTTATTAAGTTATCATTGATCAAAGAACACACAAAAAATGATTAGACTCTTTTTTTTATTAAAACATGGAAATAAAAGAAATAATGATCAAAATCACTTCCCATTTGACTAAATGTCTTTTCGTTCCGATTATATAGATTTCTGAATAATTCTTTCGTATGAAATCCAAGTTTAACTATGACCATCTCATTTTGTATTACTAATTTCATGATCATGTTTATGCTAGTGTTAAAAAACATCTTATTGTTTTTCATGTATTATGACCGCTTAATGTGATCTCGTATATTTTGTCTTGTGGGTTGGGAAATGAGATTTGCTAGTAACCATAGGATTGGCTTGCATGCTAGATATAACCCCCTTATTATTTACCGGCTGCACTATCGGATTACAATGGTACTTTGTAGTATGTAGCTGATTTTGTTATGCCCTATAGTTCTTCGTATGTATTGGGTACTAGGGACAAAATATTCTCGAAAAACATCACCACCACCTAGAATTGAATAGAAAAATCTATCAAGTATTTCTTAAATGGCCAACATCTGAATCACTAAATTAAATGGGCATAACTATCAAAACAATGCTATGAAAACAACAGAAAACATAATAGATCAGTTGCTAGCCAAGATCTTCCTCCATGCTATAATTGCTGAAGCGCTAAAAGGAAAACTTGAAGCCTCCAACATTGGAATCAGTGACCGAGTCCCAGAAGCTCTGCTGCCTCTGCTGGGTAGCCATCTTTGTTTGTGCTTCCAATGTAAGCTCATCTATTGTTCCAGGGAATGCAGTTTCAATGGCAGACCTAAACTTGCAATGTAAGTTTACACGATCTGAAGTTCCTGATACAAGTTCACTTGCATTGGGCTTCTTGAGGAAATCCAGCACATTTAACAAGTTCCTCCTAGCATAAATAAGCACAGGTCAAAATTTTATATTAGCTGTCAACGTTAAATCAAGAATGTAAATTCTAAGATGAAGTAGATGGATTTGCTGAGGTACTGCAAAAAAATGTGTCCAACAAAGTCCCCTTTATGTGAAGCAAGCCCCTTTAGGTGAAGCAAGCCTATTTTGATGGGGAATATCAGTTTCCACGGCTTTGCACAAAGAATCCTCACTACCATTTCCCTAATTCACCAAACCAAAATTAAGACGCAAAAATCTGTCACAATTTAAGCAACCAAGCAAAGCCTTTGCTACTAACAAAAAGAAATAAGGACTTCATCTAGCCTGCATTTTGCTTGATGCCTTATCTTTTCACTGTGGGTCCAAAGTCGTGGTAGATAGGATACTAGATAATGCAGTGGTTTAAAAACTTGCAAGAGCAGAGCATGTTTTAAGAATAGAGATTGTCATTAGTACATTGTATAATGATATCCAAATAGATAACTTTCTTAGTTGGAAGTGTGTACTATGTTAAGATTCTATTTTCTTTTTTTCCTTTTCTTTTTTTGATATATATCTCGGTTCCACCCGTGGCTATAAGAGCCATCCAGCCGACGGAGGAGGAATTCGAAACTTGGTCTACTCCAATACGGCCCGCCATATTACCACTAGGGTAATGCCTTTGGTATATACTATGTTAAGATTCTAAAGTTGGATGAGGAAGTTTGGCAACATATTGATTTTAGTATGAGGTGGATATCTATGTTAGGATATCATAATGTTAAAGTGCAAGTTTGTATAAATAAATGTATTCCACCAAGTCTTCAGTATTCCTTTTTTCCTTCCTCTAATTGCCCTATTCGAAGACCAGTAACCTTTCTAGTTTGAAGTTCTACATTTGGTTCTGTTATTTGTATTACATAAGACTACTTTCTTATGTTTATTTATGCAAACTTGCACTTTAACACCTTGAACATCCACCTATGGATAACCAAATCATCAAATTAGTCTGACATGAAATTTGGGCCAATTTAGGTATTGGATGTTTATTTGGGTACGTATGTTGTAATTATATATTTACTTGGGTGCACATAGTTGTTTTCTAGGATTACTATTTCTTGGGGACGAAGTATTGAAAGACATGTAAACTTTTGTTTGAATGGATAAAGGGTTTGAGAATTTTTATCTGATTTTGTGTGAGTGATTCTTATTATTACTGTAGAGTACAATAATAGGATACACTTTATTGATGAGGAGGATATATATATATATATATATATATATATATATATATATATATATATATATATATATGTTAGGCTAATCCCTCTCTCTATCATCTATTCTACCCGATGTGGGACTAAAGCTCATTACTAATACTTATACTTAACACTCTCCTTCAAGCTGGAGCATATATGTCAATCATGTCCAGCTTGTTACACAGAAATTGAACCCGAGAACCCAAAAAAGACTTCGTAAAGATATCAGCGATCTGATCATCGGTCCTCACGTGATGAAACTTTATTACCCCCTTTTGATACTCATAACGTACGAATTGGATGTCAATTTCAATATGTTTCGTCCTTAAATGGAACATATGGTTGGTAGCAATATGGATAGCAGACTGGTTATCATACCACATATCTGCTGCTTTAGATCCTGCTTCTCCTAGTTCTTGTAGTAGATGCTTCAGATATAGCACTGTTGTTGTGTCATGAGCAATATAGCTCGATATTCTACTTCGGAACTTGATCGTGTAATCACACAGGCTTGCACCCCAGTCAGCATCGGTAAAGCACTCAACATTCGTATGCCCCTGATTTCCATGTGAATTTCTTTTCCAGGATTCTGGACTAGATAGTGCAGAATTCTGAGAACTGGCTGCCAATGTGGAACTCGTGGAGAAGACATAAATCTACTCGTGACGCTGACGGCAAAGAAAATATTTGGACGAGTCATAACTACCAAGTAGTTGAGTTTTTCAACCACTCGACGATATTGATCCGGATTAGTCATCAGTACCCCCTCGTCGGGGAGTAACTTTTCTCCTGGGTCCATTGGCGATGTTGCTCCCTTAGATTGTATCATTTAGTATGTCTATAACAAACTTCCTCTGAGACATGACAATGTGCCTCTTTCCCCGTACGACTTCAATACCCAAAAATTATTTCAATGATCCCATATCCTTGGTCTGGAACTGTTCTCCCAGAAGCTTCTTCAGTCCTGCAATGTCCTGACGGTCGTCTCCTGTGATCACAATGTCATCAACATAGACACCAAGTAGTATCCTTCCAGCTGATGTCTGTCAGTAAAATACTGAATGATACTTCTTCGATTGACCTATGCCAAACTGAATAACATGTATAAATTAATCAAACCATGCACGAGGTGATTGTTTGAGACCATAGAGGGCCTTCCTCAGATAACACACTTTACCCTACCTTGCAACAAACTCGGAAGATTGTATCACATAAACTTCTTCTTCAAGATCCCCGTGAAGAAATTCATTCTTGATATCCAGCTGAAGTAATAGCCAGTCATAGCGAACAACTAAGGTCAAGGATACGCGTACAGATGTCATCCTGGCAACTGGAAAGAATGTCTCAAAATAATCCTCATCATAGGTCTGATAATATTCTTTAGCCACCAGACGAGCCTTTAATCGATCAAGAGTCATCCGATTTCACTTTGATCATGAACACCCATTTGCAACATACTGTCTGTTTACCAGGCGACAAATCTACCAAGTCCCAAGTATGGTTCTCCCGAAGCGCTTTCATCTCCTTTTCCATAGCAGCATGTCAACCGGGATGTTTGAGACATTCCTCAACAGAAATGGGAATCTGACTCCCATCAATAGTAGCTATCAAGGACTGAGTGTGTAAACCCCCTCGATTTATTCTGTAGATAGTAGAATGGATTTGGAAAATTTTTGATAGCAGATGTCGAGGTTTAGAGTAGAGATAATTTATCTGGTATTTAACTCAATTAATTAAAACCCTTGGCGCGCCCCATCATTTTCTGATTTTTCGGAGCCCAATATCAGCCCATAAATTCCGTTCAATTATTGTACTTTCGTCTCGACCCGCCAAATTAGGCACTGGACTTTTCCGTCTTTATAAAATCAATTTTTGTGCTCTAAATTAATTGTACAACATTTCGAAAATCGTAACCCATATTTAATTCCGTGTCGGACACCTGTGTCGTTACCCTCAATTTTGGGATACCAACTTAACCCGTTGAGCCGGACCAACTAAAGGGTCCAAATCTGACTCCAAGCCCCCACCATTTTTGGCCTTTGCGTCATTTCCGAATTTTAACCCCAAGTGCCCCAATTAAATTAAATTCGCGGGACACTTTATTTCTATTTAAATCGGGGATACCAACTTTGTAAATCCCATTTTTAATCCTAAATTAATCCCAATGCCTTTTTAATTGAACCCGTGCCTAACGCACAACCCCCTCTCACCACGAAAATTTCTAAACATATTTTCCTCCGCAATTTTTGTGTCATTTTATGTGTCCATGCAATTTTCCGAATTTACGGGACTAAGTTGCAATTATTGAATTGTGTAGCACCACACTATTGGCCATGAACAATTGAGAGGGTCCCAAAATGGGGTCTCATTCACACCCATGCATTCACCCCTCATGAAGAAAACCCTCTTCTCTTCATGATCAATCACAACCATTCATTTTGAATGGGTTGATCACAACCATCCATCTCCTTCACACACACCCCTATAAAGTAACATCTCACCCCACCCTCAACACACATTCCAACCGGCCCTAATCCCAAGGGAAAACCCCTCTCTCTCCTCCCTCCTTCTCCATGCAAACCGAGCTCCTCCATATTTCTTTCTTCTTCTTCTTCCTTTTCTTCATCTCCTTTTTCCCTTCTTCTCCTCCTTCACATTACTGCTCCGGCCAACCCCCAGCCGAGATCCTGCTCCACCACGGGTCTCCGGCCAGCCGAGCTGCTGCTCCACCGCGAGTCTCCGGCCAGTCGAGCTGCTGCTCCACCGTGGATCTCTGGCCAACCGACGGCTGAACCCCACACTCCACCTCCAGCTGTTATTCTCCGGCGGCCTCGGCAGCGTCGCTCCGGCCAGGCACACTGCCTTCCTCCGGCCGAGCACCGCTGCTCGTCTCCACTGCTTCCCCGAGCCCGCACCACCGCTCTCCGGCGTCCCCGATTCACCCCCTCGGCCAGCTCCTTCCCCACGAGCCCGGCCTCCTGTACTCTCGACCACCGCCATCTGCCATAGCCGCCTCCACCGAAGCACACCCGTCGTGCCATCACCGAGCTTTCCCCTTGCCCCGGCCAACTGCTGCCACGAGCTCGACACTCCGGTCAGCCACCTCACCCCGAGACTTTCGTTCCTCCACCCCACGAACTCGCCACCATCAACTCCCACCATCAACTCCGGCCTTCTTCTCCGGCGAGGAGACAACCACCGCATTCCCATCCGTACCATCATCGTCACCACCACCAGCACCATCACCCCATTGCCACACCCTTCCCTCGAGCCCCGCCACTGTGCGGTCCGGTCCAGCCCGCCACTGTGCAGATCCGACCGGCTGACCAGTGCAGCTCCGGCCTGCAGCACCCTCGCTGCTCTTCCGCAGCGACTGTAAAGCACCCCCGATCCACCGTGCAGTTCTTTCCCCCGACTCCCCGCAGCTCCAGCACAGCACAGTCCGCCACTCCGGCAAGCTTCCAGTCTCACCCACCACCACCATTGCAACCTCGTCGGCGAGGTCGACTCTCCCCTCTCTTGTTTTAATTCCAGAGTTTATTAACATTTTAAATAAGATTCATTTATATGCATAGAAATGTGAATGTTAGTTAGGGTGGTGTATCTATGATATGGATATATATGGTTAGTGTGGGGAATACTTGAACTATGTGATTAAGGTTTATATTGGTTAAGTCTAATGATGATTGATGCGAATATGGATTTTAATGATTCGAGTTTGCGTTAATGATGTTTAGTATGTTTTAGGGTTTTTGGTTGCATAAATTAAAAATAGATTTCAATGATTCGCATGAAGGTCGGGGATTTGAATTTTTAATAAGATATTATGAATATTATGGAAGTGAATGAATTTAGATTTGGTTTAAGGTTTAAATATGGTTTGTTGAGTTTGAGGTTGAATGCATCAAGATTTAGAGTATATTACGTTGTTTTTACATGTAAGTTAATTATCCTTGAAGAGCAGGTAATTTATGGTAAAGGGGAGGTGATGTCATTAATATACTCATTATTTTAAGGACTTGATAACTGGTGACGAAAATCGATTGAGGAATACGAATATGTAATTGTGTACCATACACAGTGAGAAGGGATGGAATACTTGAGTAATGTTCACGAGGGTTGATAGACAATGATTATTAGAGGAGAGCTGGCTTATAACAAAGAGTTAATTGAAGAGTAGTTCATATGGTGATTGGTAACGACATTAAACGAGGAACTTAAAATCATAAACTGTGTTTTGAGGATGGTTTGATGATGTGTTATGAATGACTAGGTGATTTGGCGTATCGTACCGATAGTCAACTGTGGTCAACCCCCTAGTGACTTGTCCCTGTGAGTCGTAGCTGAGACTGAGTTTAGGTGTAGATGTGTGTAGCATCCCTGTCTGTCGTAAAATAGATTGTTGATTCTGGTTTGTATCTGATCTCTAGGTACTGCGGGACCCGAGGACTTGGACGCGGTACCAGATCCCCGACATCAGCAGCCTCACGCAGGCAAGCGTACCTTGCCACCATGTATTTCAGTTTACAGATATTGATTGTTTCGTTATGTACATTGTGCACGGATTTATGTTGACGTTCGATACTTCGCGTCCGGATCGCAACCGGGTGTTGACGTTCATCGAAACGTCTTAGAATAAATGGTTAGATGCATTGTAGTACCTCGATGCACGTACTTGAGTACATCGACACCCCAGGACACTCATACACTGTGATCGTGCCAGATTCCTGTATCCTGATACTGACATCATGACCAGAGACTGGGACGACCTTAGGGTCGCGTCTGTTGAGTTATCTTCCTTGTGTCGAGACTGTAGTTAGAGGTTCAGGTTCAACGCACAATCGTTGACCGCTTGGGAAGGGGAAGACAGTTACTAGACGCTTGGGCTCCTCTGCACGCGCTTATATATTTATGTAGTATCTATGTAGTGATCTTGTATCTAGTGTAGTGGTTTCACCCGTGACTCTTTGCCCGGAGCTGCGGTACGTGCCGTGTGTTTCCGTGTCCGGAGCTACGATTTTATTTTGGACAGCCCACGCGTCGAACATTGTCTTTAAACTGTGTCACACTAGTTGGTTATGATAGAGTACCTTGTCGTGCACTTGTACTTTCTGTTTACTTGGCATGCTATATTTCTGTACCTTGTTACGTCCCTCTGAGGACCTGGTTCCCTACCAGTTATGCAGCATAGACGATTACGGAGCACTTGGAGATACTGATGGAGTGGCATATCTTGCGAGCATGGTACCAGGTACTCACATTATATCTACCGGCATTATGGTTATTTTACATTGATTATTCATCTGCTGTTGTAGCCTAGTTTTGTAGACTCATACTTCTTCTCGAGTCTATTCGAGTTAGTGTGTTATTGGACGGCCGACCTTAGCACATATAGCTCTTTCTTGTATACTGATGTACATTGTGGATTGAGACATAGAGGTTTACATTTATGGAATATCTAGATAGTGCCCTTTATATTACAGCTTATACGTATTCGGGTCAGACCAGAGTCTGGTCGAATGCGTAGCTGGCGTGTCACGTATTCCTGGTCCTACGTATTTTGGGACTGGGGCGTGACAGAGTGTGGCTCGCAAGCCCTTTGTAGTTTTCAACATACAAGAGATGATCACGACAGGCACGACAAGGTCGAGCTGGTGGAACAGGCGGAGGCGAATCAGTGGAGCTAGAGGAGGATGATGGTTTTGTGACCGTAGGCGGAGGCACCATCTGTAATGCTCGCTCGGGCGATGGCGGTGCTGACTGATCCGGTGTCTGCAGACCGTCGGACCGAAATACTGGCTCGATAGAGGAAGGCACCCTTACGGTGTGTTGTGTTTGAACATAAAACAAGAAATCCTCTTTTGGGTAAACTTGGGACGACCTGTAATTTGTGGAAGTGGAGGAAACTCGGTTTCAACGAAGGTAACATCCCGAGAGAAAAAATACCTCTTCAAGATAGGAGAAAAACAACGATACCATTTCTGATCTTTAGGATACCCAAAAAAAACACATTGGATTGCCTTACGATCTAATTTAGAAAGGGTTGGTCGGGTATCCCGAACATAACACAAGCAAACAAAAATTTTGAGAGGTAAAGAAAACGACTTCGGTCGAGATATAGCCGAGAAAATGGAGTAGCACCATTGAAAACCGACGATGGCATGCGATAAATAAGATAACATTATGTAAGTACTGCATCCGACCAAAATCTTCTGGAAATACGTGCTTGAAACATAAGAGCACGCGTTGTTTCCAAGAGATGTCGATTCTTGCGTTCGGACACACAATTCTCTTGTGGTGTATAAGGACATGAAGTTTGGTGGATGATGCTATGTCGAGACAGATGTGAATTCAACTCACTAGACATATATTCACGACCATTGTCTCTTCGAAGGCATTTAATCGGAAAACCAAATTGTTTTGATTTCCTCATAAAAATTGCAGCAAATTTCAAATAGTTCGGAGCAATTTTTCATCAAATAGACAAAAGTGACACGTGAGTAATCATCAACAAATGTAACAAAGTACTTCAAATCCATCATCGAATCAACCGGACATGGCCCCTATATATCAGAATGCACCAACTCGAAAGGAGCATATGCAAATTTATTTTGACTCACCGGATAGGAAATCCGGTGATGTTTAGCCAAACTACACGACTTACAATCAAAAGAAACAGAAATATTTAAAGATGGGTACAAATTCTGGAGAGCTTGGATAGATGGATGACCTAACCGACAGTGTAGCTCGAAAGGATCGAGATTCACGTCGGCACAAGCAACAGGAGGTGCATCAAACATGTATAAGCCTCCAGCCATATGCCTCATACCGACAGTCCTTCCAGACTTTAGGTCTGAAAAACACAACCATCAAGAAAAAATGTTACCAAGCAATGCATGTCGCGAATAATCTGACTAATGGAAAGTAAACTGAACAGGATGTCAGGTGTATATAATACGGAATTGAGTGACAGTCCAAAAGAAAGACGGGCACTTCCACGTCCACGGACTGTTAGTGAACCACCATTGGCAAAAGTAATATCGCAAACACGAACCACCGATATATAATTGTGTATCATACTTGCGTCGCCAGTTATGTGAACTGACGCACCAGAGTCAAATCACTTATTGCTTCGACCTCACCACGACGCAAAGTACCCGGCTGTGGATCCAAATGTGGATGCCACACTACGACGTTGAGCTTGAAACTTAAGAAAATCTGTATATGACTCTGCAATCATCTGGACAGATCGAATGCCATCATCAAGAGCGCCCTATGTAATATTGGCAACATGAACTTTAGAACACGGCCACTGGAAATGGTCATACTGACCACAGTTGAAGCATGTGCACGATCTTCCTCTATCACGACCTCCATTGCGTTGTCCCCCATCACGACCAGCATTTCGGCCACCACGTCATCCACCACGACCACCATGAAATCCAATACAAGAAGCACCAAGTGCAGATCGATAATCAGGGTTGTCAGTGTAATTATAACACTAAAAGTAAAAAAGGTACCCTTATTATACAATGTACCCTTATTTTAAGATAAAAGTAAAAAATTATAACACTAACTACCCCTATTTTTAATTATTTTTTCTAAAGGAAGGGGTTTTCAGTGTAATTTGTTCAAAAGCAGGGGTACCCCGTGTTATAAACCGAAAACATAGAGGTAGGTATTGTAAATAACCCATATATATATATATATATATATATATATATATATATATATATTAGCGACACAATACCAGTAAAATTTTAGAGCATATATAAATGACAATACTACTTAAAAGAAATCACAAACTAAAATATGATATTTAAAGCATGAAAGAAACCATAATTCAAAGCATGAATTGTAGTACATTATCTAGACGACAAAATGACAAACCAATAAAATAAAGGCAACGATTATATTACTATCGTATGACTCTCGTTGCAAAGTTTGTCAAACCACAAAAATATCATTCACAAACTTCTATAGCACTACACTAGTAAGTAGTAATTGTACTAACTAGACTACTAGACTATATCATCAATAGACGGAACTTCTTCATTATCATCACCATCAGAACAAAGAAGTGAGGAAGGGAGGTGGTTGTAATCGTTTAATGAAAAGAAGAAAATGAGAAAATGAGATATCTTATATATGATTAGAGTTATTTTTGGGCATGGATTACTTGTAGGCATAGGTGGTCGAGCTAGTTTAAGTCAAATAAAAAAACTTTACATATGTTTTCACATTTTTCACCTCAGCCTTTAAGAATTTGTTTATAATCTAGTATATGAGGCTTTAGTCCCTTTCTAAATCTTATAGCTCCCTCCAATATAGCATGTACATAGGGACTTCATGAGATGAAAAATGAATAATATGAACATAAAAGAACCTAAAGAATGCTTGAGAAATCATATCCCTATCTCCACATTCCAAACTTGGTTCAACGTGTCCTCTCTTATCCAAACCCTCATGCGGCAACATCGAGTTCCTTTTCCTTCCTTCCACATCCTCCGGCACCGCTACCCTTACACTACCAAAGTAATTTGGCCTCATTATGTCATAGTTCCCTACTATTCGTTGCTTCTTCTCATTGCCATTGGAAGTAAAGAATATTGTCGAACAATTTGACATCAACATCAGAAGCTTGGTTGCATATTGTCCACTATTCTAAAAGGTGGTATTAGTCGGTGCCTAGGCGCTAGACGTCCATGGCCCGCCTAGATTTCGACCATAATCGGGCCATATGTAGATCCAAGAGACAATCGAGTTTACGCAGCCCTTGGCAGTGAGGCGGCCGCCAAAACGTGGGCGCTCAACGGAGAGGCGGTCACCTAGGAGCTAGATTTTTTTCCGAGTAAGTCTTGGACCCAACCCGAAACACGCAACTTGAAGTAAATATGCTGCCCTACCTCAATGTGCAGTCACATAGCAGGAGAGTACCAAACAGCAGAAGAGAGTAGCACCAGCCCCACAGCCCCATAGTAGGTGAGTCTTCTTCTTCTTTATAGTCGTCTTCTTCATCATCTACATCTTCTTCTTCTGAGTCTTCTTCTTCTGTTTTTCTTCTTCTGTTTTTTCTTGATGTAACAACACTATTGATGTATCAGAAATAATTAAGCGACCGCCTCAAGGAAGCTATGGCCTCTTGTTAGCAAATTATTGGAGTGCTAATGGCTTTGGCACTATTGAGAGCTTTTTTAAGTTTGGGGGGGGGGGTGTTTGGCGTGGAAAGAGTATTGCGCCTATGGCCTCCTGCTTTTCCAAGTTCCAATCCCTTTGAAATATAGCTGATGGCGGCCATTAATTTGAGCAAGGATTGAAAAAGAGTTTAGTTAGGAAGGGGTGCAGCTTTGTGCACACATAACTTCTACGGAGCCCTATTGGTTCCTTCTCCTACACAAGAGTACTGGAACTATACAATTCTTACTAGAGTGTCTTATCTTCATAGTTCATATTGATGTTACAAGTTTCTGCTTGATGTAACAAGTGCTGCTTGATGTGATAACACTATTGATGTAACAAGCTCAGCTTGATATGACGCTAAATTATATTGGATAAATAATTGATGTGACGAGACTCTGAGACGTGGAGCTACAAGCTCTGCTTCTTCAAGCAACAACGACTCTCTTTCTCCCTGTCCTTCTCTCAGTGATTTTTTTTGGCAGTCAGTACTTATATATATATATATATATATTTCGAGGACCGCCTAGGCGGTCTAGGCACTAAGTGGTAGGTGACCACCCACTTACCGCCTAGCGCCTTTTACAACCTTGATATTGTCATATTCTTTGTTGTTCGGGCCAGTGTTCTAAAAATCGGGCTAGGCGGCCGCCTAGAAGCCAAGCGGCCGCCCGCCGCACCGAAAATCTCAAATTCGGCCTCCTAGGCGCCTGTTCGGGCCTAGGCGGGCCAGTTCGGCCAGTTCGGCCCCGTTCGGCCCTGTTCGGTCAAGGCAAAAATATAAAAATTCAAATTTCAAAATTTTGAAATTTGAAATTTCAGATTTGAAATTGCAAAAAATATTCAAAAAAAGTTAAAATTCCAAAAAAAATCAAATTTCAAAAAAAATTAAAAGAAATGCAATAAAAAATCAAAATATCGGGATAAAAAATTAAATATTAAAAAAATTTCAAAAAAAAATTCAAATTTCAAAAAAAAAAAAATTTCCCTGTGCGGCCGCCTAGGCGCTAGGCGGCCCTTTGGCGCACCGAATCCGCCTAGCGATTTTTAGAACACTGGTTCGGGCTAGATGGTGCTTCATGTGGAACAACCATCGCCAATATCTAGACCACAATATTTGCATTCTAGATGTATTCGATCATTTTCCACAACCGTTCAATGCTCCTGACACTTATTTTTTCATCTTCATCTTCCAAAACCGGAGATAAAGCACAATTTAAAAATAACCTCAAACGGAATTATGTAAATCACAACCACCACATTCTTTTATCTTCCATAAGACAGAAATCCAACGCAACAAATGAAAACGAATTCAGACAAACGAAAAGGGATTGATTTTTTTTCTCAAGGCCCTAATTTATGAAGAATATTAAGTATAATAGAGAGATTTGATCGAATAGAATATAAATAGTATCATAGGAAAATGAATAACTTCAAATTGCTAAAAAAACCTCAATTTCAAAAAAAAAATCAAAATATGATAACCACAAATTGGGTCCACTTGGCTAGAGATCGTATCCAAGTTGGATCTCAATTCCATGACCAGGAATCGTACGATCCACGCGATCCGGATACGATTCTTGTCCAGCACGATCCATTTAAGTGATCCAAATTGCGAAGAAGCAAAATCGAGTCAGATCATACGATTCGAATAGTATGACCTCACAAGTTATGTAGCAAAACATTAGAACCCATACAATGTATGCACTTATATTAGCCACAAATATTACAATGCACCATAGAGAAGGGAGATTCACTTTGCGCATTAACAGAAGAAAAAAGAGATCTGATGGTGCTTGTACAAAATACGCCCTTCACAAGTCAAGTCAGAAAGAAATTTAGAAGCAACGTTTAAGAGTGAACAGGGAAGGTCGAACAAGCCAGCGATGTCAATCTAGCCAAGACACAAACAATTAACGATATAGCTCATTAGCCTCACGACTCTCAACAATCATGGCCTAATTTTGAGAATCCAAGCTCACGAAGGAAGAAGGAGAAGCTTATGAAGCAGTTGTAATCCCTAGTAAGGTGCCTCAACAAAATAATATTATAATGAGAACTAAGAACCATAAGAACTGATGGGAGAATCAGGAGATAAAGAGTAGATGTAAGCGATAAGTGTCAGACCTAATAATTGGTAGATTATCCATCAGTCAGATGTATTTGGGAAAAATAGCATAGGAAGAATCTGACTAGTAGTATAGCAGCTACCTCGAAGAGGCCTTAATGTGACCAAAGTAGGAACAACACAAAGCACCACAGCCAGCACTGATGAACCCGACCACCCCATTGAGGATATTATACACCTGGAGCATGGCCTCTACCATGGCAATAAAGAGATAGGTGATGCCATGATACATGAGAGAGAAGAATTTATGTTACAAAAGAGCTAGTTAAACACTGACAACCACGCACATGAGAAAAGCAAGGTAGTCAAAGGCACAAGGCGCACTCGAGGCACAAATGGTCCATATCGCCTGAGGCGCGCACCCGAGCAAAGTGAGGCGCAAAATTAAAAATAATAAAAATATACATAAATAAATAAATAAATTAGTAATGTAAGAAATAAAACTAAATAACATATTAAAACTAGCAAAAATATGTTAAAAACCAAGTTAACTAGCAGGACAACAATAGCAGCAAATAGAACTAACAAGAATTTGTATTCTTCCTAACATGCTTTTAGTAAATTTTAGTTTTTCAAGTTCAATTGTAGCAAACTTTGGCAACAGTAGAAAATGCTACGTCCCTCCCACTTGTATGAGGTAAGGACTATCTCTCCGCCTCAATACATAAGGCTCGTCTAGGCGCGCCTTTTCTTGATTGTGCCTTGCTGAAAGGCTTGTCTAAGACGCACCTTGGGTGCGCACGAAGAAAGGAGCCTAGCCTAGTGAGATGCGAGGTGCAGATGGTGCATCTTGCTGCAAGACGTGCCTTAGGAGAAAAGAAAACTTCATTGCAATGCCTTAGTTAACAATCAGGTTCCATGAAGTCAAAGTTATGGTTGTTCCAGTTACGAACATTTCCAAGTTTCAAGTCAAAGGTAATGGCAAAACAGTAAGTATGTGTCTGTTTTACCTAGCCCTATAGATCCAATCCATGTGCCAATGTCATCCATTCCAGGTCAATAGTATTCAGCCACCCCATTAGAGGAATAACTTCATGTTTTCGAAGTGACATTACAATGAAATAGTAGACAAAATCGAGTAATATACAAATAACTTTTAAGACCTAGTTGGGAAACATGATTGGCTAAAATGGAGTTAGGTGGCGTAGTTTGAAATGATGAAACTTTGTTGGCAAAACCGGGGTTATATTTAAGTTAGGAGGAATTTGGTAGTTTGGATGTAGTATTAGAGTTGTGTAAAAAAGATAGAAGGAAACGAGTTTAGGATTGTGTTTCACAAAAGTTCAATCAGATTAGATTGGAATTAGTTTTGCTAACTCCAGTTTTGATGGACATGGAGTTAGAAAAGGAGTTTTGTGCAACTCCAACAGTTTAGTTATTTGGAGTTGGGAGGCCCAACTCTACCAAACCGCAGTTTTCTTTTCAAAACC
Source organism: Iris macrosiphon (assembly GCA_036927795.1). Taxonomy (NCBI): domain Eukaryota; kingdom Viridiplantae; phylum Streptophyta; class Magnoliopsida; order Asparagales; family Iridaceae; genus Iris; species Iris macrosiphon. The sequence continues at coordinate 91,556,065 of JAYESA010000018.1, forward strand.
CAACATCTAATAATCTTTTCTTCTTAGAACTTCATCCCTAGTCATGAGAATGTATTACTATCCAAATATGAGAGGTAATACAAGCCCTGAGGAAAAATCCAAGTCCTACCTTGTGTGTGGGCCAAATAGTTAAATTCTAGCATATGGCTTTTGCACTGTTGACAGTATGAGCCTCAATGAAAATCAAACTAAGAAACTATAAAATGAGAAAGTTTAGAGCAGCAATAAGAAATGATACCTGCTTACATAATTCTGTGTGATGGCAATGGAGTCCGCAAGATTGATCACAAGATGCCACCATCCATTAGGAACAAAGACCACCTCCCCAGCCTTGCACACACACTCCACCGGCCTCCTCTTCCTGTTTTCGCACGCCCCATAGAAGTTCATAAACCACTCCATAATGGACACCGGGCAAGCAACCTCCGCACCGTCAGGGCTCGGGTGCACGCCTGGAGGCACGACCTCCGGTGGAAACATCACCCACTTCTTAGACCCCTTGATCACCGCATTCCAAGCAGATGTCGAGTTCGGGTCCACGTGAAACGAAGAGCCAGAACCCGCGGGCCCAATTATGATCCACCGGAAATCCGGCCTCGCCTCCCCCAGCAACGAAAACATATCCTCCTTGAAATAGAGAGGGACCTCGTAGTCAGAACCCAATTCAGGCACTTTCTCAACAAACTTAGGGTCAAAAACATAAAGTGGGCGCTCCTCTTTAACCTTATCGGCATATCTGAAATAACTGTCAAGCTTCATCTCCACCGGACCTGCGGCGAACTTAACATCCCCGCAAGCCCTAACCAAATGATCCCGGCAAGTCCATTTCCGCAAGGAAGGCCAGTTGTCGATGCAGCCCTCGAGAAGCACAGGCTCATTGGGCTCCTCAAAGCAGCGAATGAACTCTTCCATGGATAATCCGCAGCGGCGTGGGATGTTATCTCTGTGGAGCCATTCGGGCTTCATTTCAAGATTGGCGCAGAGCCAGCTCTGGAAGAGATAGTCTGAATAGAAGTTGTTGACTAGGACGGCGGAGGAGGGGAAGCCGGGGCAGTTGGAGGAGGAGAAGTAGGTGGATCTCCATGATCCGGAGAAGAGGAAGTCTCCTCCGAACTCTCGGAGGACGAGAGAACGCCAGAGGGGGTCGTGGGTGGAGAAGACGAAGAAGGAGCGGCTGACGGCGGAGAGAATGGAGAGCTCTTTGGCGGAGAGGAGGGAGAGGAGGTCCAGGAGGATGTCGTCCGGGAGGACGTGGAGGGAGCCGAGTCCCTGGTTGCGTATGTTGGCGGAGGGACCGACAAGGAGGAGGTTTCCGAGAGGTTGGATATGGTGGGTTTTGGATGAGCAGGAGGTTTTCAGTTCAAAACCCACAGATTCCTCTTCTTCTTCTTCTTCTTCTTCTTCTTCTTCTTCTTCTTCCTCTCGCTGTTGTTGCTGGAGAGGTGTATTTTTGTTTTGGTATTGGATGTTTTTTCTCCTCTTCTTTTTGTTATTATTCTTGGTGTGCAGATTGAGAGGGTGGAAGCCACTGGGCATTTTCGGCCGCAGGAGGTGTGGAAGAAGATGGGGACGGCCGGTACAAGGAGTCGGGGTAAAATATCAAGAAAGAGGGTAGGGTTTTCACTCATTATGGTGCTTAAACTTACAGCTTTTGCTTATTGTTTTCAAAAGCAAGTGCGAAAGTTAATGGCTAATTGAAATTTTTTAATTTTTGTTTTAATTTTGAAGTAACTTTTAAAAGCAATTGAGACCTCCAATTAAAAGTTATTTTTAATCCACTTTAAACTATCGTGTTCTACTTAATTTAATTCTTGAAAAGCATCTACTAAAAGTGTTTGGTAATAGCATCAATAGCTAAAAAAAATGACAAGTCGCTCAAATTTGGAGTATCTTTTTGTAAAGCAAATGGGAGATTGTTATCAAAATCTACTTATAAGTTGGACCACGTTCAAGATATTGAGGACCGATGTCACTCCACGTTCAAAATATTTGTATTTATACCGATATTTTATTTCATATATTGGTAGTACGGTATTGAACCATCAAGTGAAACTAGATCATATTGAGTTATGATCGACTAATCAGAGAAAAGGGTCCACCCTTCACTTCAGAGCCGTTAAGCGAATGGATATCAATGAAATTGAAAAGCAAATGGTGAAGGTAAAGGAAACCGATAAACGTCTTAGAGAAAGCGTAGATAATTACCCAGCAGGCACTTTTGTTTTCAACTTCTTTTGACATGTCTAATATGTGATATCTACTGTAGCATTTGTAGCCGGATATCTGTCGCTATGGCTCCGTAGATGGGTCATGCCAAGAGGATCCGGTCATTGGATCACCTTCATCGGAATATGTTGTTTCCTACAGTGCGGTTAGTTTTCAACCATCCACTTGCTCTACTATTGGCCACGGTGAGTAGGTTGAAAACAGACTATGCCAATTTACCGATTCTTTGGAGAAGATTCTCGTAGGTCAAAAAGACTTCCCCAGAACTGAAATGTCCTACACATATTTGATAGGGTGGCTCGTACTTCACTATCCCGACCCAATTGGTACATGATTAGAAATTTCAGGTGTAACAAGAGAGGCATATCTTTGCAGATATTGAGAGTCAAAATGGAACGAGACTACCATTGTTGGAGCCAGAAGAGCCCTAAACTTAGGGATAGGCTACCACTTTTCTATGTATTCCCCCATTTTATATTGATACATGAGGGTGTAACGAGGGCACTGAAAGATCAGACTTACCAGAGGGAGCATTCCAATGGTTGCTCAATATTAGCATCTAACACCTGGTATACAGAAGCGACTGACTGTTGAATGCATGGAGCCGTATTTGTCGAGTTGTTTTGCCTATTAATTTGATTATAACCAGCTATTCATTGGCAAGGCAAGTACATGCTTGGGATTCAAAGAGGGGCTAATAGATGGAGAACGAGGGTGGAGATATTTCAACATGGGTTGCACTCTAGCTCAATTTACTTTACCATATGAGAATATTTTGCTATGCATCCTCCATTCCTACGTAAATTTCTATTGTTCAATTAAATTTCTATTGTTCAATCAATAATTTTCATATGGACTCAATACGAGGGGCAACTTCAAAATTATAGAAGAAAAAGATCCAACTTCATCTTTAGCAGCTAAAGACTAGGCATCTCTTAATCCACCCATTGAAGGGTCGGATTATAAACCCACGGATGAAGTGAGGGATCCGATCGAGGATGATCCTTTGGAAATGCTAGCATCTATGATTAAGATCTCTTTGAAAGTGCATAAACACAAGATCTTGCCTCTAGTAGCACCATGTCAAACAAAGGCAAAAAGAACTGCCAAGAAGCTGGAAGTGAGGCCTCCAACACCTCTGAGAAGGACTCTTTTTACGTCTCCTATCACTTCTCCCACCATAGAAGCTGGCACCTCAGTGTCTCCTCCTCCCATTTTAGAGGATGGCACATTAGCGCCTCTACCTCCAGAGGTGGATCCACTACTTGATGTTGTAGCTAAGATTATCTTACCCATCACATATATAGTACTTGAAACTTCTTGCATTTTTGATAAGTCAACAATAATGACCCGATCGCATCTGACGACCGAATCTTCCCATGCTAGGGAAGATGTTAAAGTTAATATCATTCCCTCATCAGCTGAGGGATCTCCTAGAATGGATAGGCCAACAACTATGCTACTGTTTATTGAGGATATAACAATGTCCGCTCCAAATACTGAAGTAGCTGAAGAAGCAACACTGAGGGCAGAAGATCATAACGACGGTTTGGCAGACTTTGTTTCTCCTCATGAAACCATCTCCCTGGCTGATCTGAGGAATGTTATGGCGGGCTAAGCCCTTGATGAGGAATATGTGCTAACTACACCCGGTACGTGCTTCTCCAATTTTACTACGGAGCATTTTTTTTGTGCTCCAAGCTACTATAGTACAAGTGAAGATAAATGACATTCTAGGCTAGAACGAGCCAAGGTGTCATTTCACTTTCTTCAACTAGACTAAGTTTTCAACCTGATATCCCTTTGTACTGATATAGTTGTTTAAATATATTATAAACTTACCAGTTCAAAAAAAACCCTCCTGAGCATACAAAGGCATTTGTTGAACCACCAGAGACAACTCCCGAAGTGGGAGAAAAAGAAATAATTACAACAGTTCCTGTTGATCAAGCAAGATTGATTAGCCCCGCTAACATTGAGCAACCGGGTGAGCTAGCCACCATTGTGACTTCTACTATTGAAGTTATAAAACTCGACTATGGAATACTTTCTCAATCTATGAGTTTTTTATTACGCGTTTGTCTTTTCTTAACAACATCATTATCTGATGTCGAATCATTGACTCAACTAGTTGTTGCGAGGCAAATGACTGAAATTAGAGCACCACTACCTCCTCCAAGAAGAAGTATTTAATCAGTAGCGGTGACACCGAGTTCGAACCCATATCTGGACAAATTGGTCAGAACCAAGTGATGCTTTTTACAATACTTTAAAATATAGCTGGATTTAGTGTAGAAGCATGGAAAAATGTATATGCACATAAGGGCTATCGATCGAGCAGCCCAAAAGCATATGTTAAAACCAGTAAAGTTGACTATGTGTCAATCGTCTATGTGGCATAAGCTATTAGTGTGTTAGGATTCAGTCTGCACGACAAGAACAGTGATTCTTCAAAAAGTCCATGCGGCAAGGGTCGTAGGCGCATACGACCTCGTCGCATAATCCAGTTTGATACTATATTAAACGCAGTGTCGCTTCATAATACATGCAAACAACGGTTGCGCATAAAATATCATTGCTGACGTTAGTGTAATAATTACGTTTTGTCTTTTATAGTAGAGCATCTCCACGTGGAACTATGAGACGAACAACTATGTGCCTGAGCCATAAGTGCATACAAATCTTTGTTGATTTCTCTTTCTTTAAAACTTATGTGATAGAGCAATAATTATGCAGTAGAACAGTTATGAAGGTGAGGAGATTATGCGCATTTAATATGCATACGTTTAAATTTTGCATTTAATGCACATACGTTTCAAGTGACAGTCGCCGCATTAATGTGTAATTTTGAACCGATTGTAACGCATAACACGTGTCGAGTAGACCGTGATATGCGCTTGGATTCAGATCCGTTTATGCACTACAGTTATTTCAGAATCTTATGAGCCAACATATTCTTATGCGCTAGAAGCAGAAAATAGTGACATTTTAGTTCTACACACATATAGTCGTTACAGTGAGAATGACTATAAATTGCTGGGACATGAGCTTCTCAAACCATCAAAAGTTGAGTACTTTTGAGCCCACTTATTGCCCAAGTGCCTTAGTGAGCCAGCGTTAGCAAGTTCTTGCCAATCTTCACCCTAGGATCGTCAACAGAGTACAAAAGTGACCTACATGACTTGATCTCCATCGTCATATTTCCCCATATCTTTCTTTGTACTTAAAGTTTTAGTATTAAATTATTTGTATTTGTTTTTTATTTTTGTAATAAATTAGTATACTTTTATAATGTCTACAAAAATGACGACTCTGCTGGGAATATCTTCTCCACCGACAAAGAAGGCAGTGACGCAATCTGACGTCACAAAGGTTAGGTCAACTCAAAAAATATTGGTCGTGCAATTCGACCAACAAGCTTTCGAAGCAATGTTCTCGGGGGATAGCTCCAATCCCTCACCACGGACCACGAAGACAAAGAAGTCCCATATGATATGGCTGCCCAAGGCTCGTACATCTTACCCCAATGTCATAGAAGATATTGGAACGATGAAGGATTTGACAGTCTTAGAGCCTATCGCCTTGGCTACTCATAAGAAGAAGAGTACTCATAAGCATTATGCGTATGCTTCCTCAAAGATTTTATAGTCCGTGAATGCGACGGACACCAATTTTGCTGCCATATGCAGCAATCGAGATCGCTATGCCAGTGCGCAGGCCAAGGAGCTTACACCAAAGGGCCATGCGCTCACTTTTCAGCAAAAGATGCAATGGGTGCATGAACTCGACAAAAGTTCCACTACAGTAAGCAATGCGCTTCAAGGCTCTGCTTGCCCATAAACTAAACCATAGTGCTCTATGAGCGGGAAGAAGAGGAGTGCTCAGCACTTAGGACTTGGTAGAGAAAAATAATATGATGCTAAGGAATTGAGTCTTAAGTCTTCCATTCAGCCTATGCACGCCCAACGTGATGCAAAGAAGAAGAAGAATACTCATCTTAGGAAGAACAATGTTAACTCCCAACGTACGCGCAACCAAGGCAATCTTGTTGTATGTGCCAATAATCATGAAGCTGGACCAAGCTCTCTGACACATTAGTGTATGCCTAAGAAGAAAGGTTATGTCTTCAACATAATCTCCTTTCCTGAAGATTCTATGCGTCAAGGCTATATACATGGCAATGAAATAGATTCTTTTTACTATGCGCCCGTGTGTGCTAAGCTAAAGAAATCTAGGCCAACTAAAGCTATACGCAGTCAAGGTGCTAGTCAGTATGCATTATGCACACTCTTGCATGTTGCTGACAGAAAGTTGTATCGACTAAACGCTTCATACGCTCAGCCACCATGCGCCACTCGTGGTATAGAAACAAACCCATGCACAGATCTTGCCTATGCGTAGGAAGTGGGATTGTTTCATAAGCCTTCCAAAAATTACCTAGGTGTATGGATTTTCCATTCACATAAACTAGGTCAGGGAGCATTCGACTTACATACAAACCCATGCGCAGACTCCATCTATGTACGTGAAGTGGGTTTAAAGGGAAATTCCCCTTATTTGACTTACGTGATGTATTATGTTACAAACACAAAGTAAGGGAAACTACTACTAAGCACACGCCTTCTCCTCAAGGGCATCATTGTGCTAAAGTAGTAGAAATTCAACCAAAGCAGTCGGTATTTCAATAGCTATATTCTGCTCCAATGACCCGAAATCATTTTGGGGAACAAATACAAGATAATGAAGATGAAAAGGAATTTTCTTTCACCTCATGCTATACATCCTCGAGATCTTCTTCCGAGGGACCCAATCAAAAGAAAAGCAAGAATCCAAAGGTGGGTTCCTCTAACCCTCCTGCTCTGGTCAGTCCTCTAAGAAACCAGTTAAGACTACCAGCTCCAACTCCTCCATTACTAGGAGAAAGGATACCCTTGAACCTCTCAAGGGCCATTCTTCCTGAAGGAGTCTTCCATAATACTCGTTTAGGGTCAAGATCGTTATCTGAAGGTTCTAGACAACATGCAGGGGGTAGTGCCCCTCCAGCACCTAAACAAGACTATAGAAGCATAAAAAGTACGCCTTAGGAAGACGTCGTAGTTTTTTACAAATAAATTTAACAGAGGAAGAATGGTGCACTTTCTCTCTATTTAGAGGATGACGCACTTTCTTTCTTTTGAAAGGTTGGCGAACTATTCAGAGCAGAAAAGTGGTGCACTTTCAAGCTACTTTCATTAGTGCAGACAGCGTACAATTTATATGTCTATTTTTTTCGAGCATTAAATACGATAAATTTGACGGGCTGGAACAGAAACCGAAGAGTTAGAAGTCATCATTACAACTGGGCTGCGACAAGTAGACCCATGTTATCGTTTAGCGACCTAGTCGTTGTGCCCACTTCATCAAAAAGTGTGTCGTTGTGCCAATTTTTTCAAAAGTGCACCGCTGTGCCAATTTCTTCAAAAGTGTGTCGCTGTACCAATTTTTTTCAAAAGTGCACCGTTGTGCTAATTTCTTCAAAATTGTGCTATTTTGCCAATTTCTTCAAAAGTGCGTTGCTGTGCCAATTTCTTCAAAAGTGCACCGCTGTGTCAATTTCTTCAAAAGTGCGTCGTTGTACCAACATAAAAAATGCCATCACGGCCAATTTTAGCAGAAGTGTGCCATCACGACTACTTCTTTAAAAGAGCGCTTGTATAACCAATCTTTCCAAAAGTGCGTCAGTCTCCAGACCACTTCCAAAGTGCGTATATTATCCTAATTGACAGTGAGCAGTTATGAGTGTATGTCTTACATGTTGTGCTTCTCATGAAAAGTGTACAAATAACTGTCCCCCACGACCTATGCTTTCCTCGTATAGGAAGCACGTGTCAAACAGGCAGTGAGTTGTGCACCCACTCATTCAGAACGTGGGACGTTAGTCCACCAAAAGTGCGCGCACAATGGTAAAATAGTAAAGACTGTCCAAAGTATGCGCACACTCTCATAACCGCTCATAAATTCTATAAATACATGATCGATACATCCATTAAAGGGGGAGGATATATACAGAGAGGGATACAAGAATAGAAGGAGAGAAATAGAAGCTTCTTATGTCGTTGTTGTCAAAGCTTTCTTATTGTTCAACTCTCCACGTTGTTCACAACATTCCCTGCATTTCTTCGTCATCGTGTGGTCCAAGGAGTAAAGTGATCGTTCGCATATCAGATCTCCATAACTATACTTTCCCAGAATCAACTGTACTTAGATTCCTGTTTAGGATCTTTTTATACTTTTTTTTCTTTTTAATAGTTTGTAATACAAAAGTTTTGTATAAACTTTTCTTCGTAAATAAGATGGTGACTCTGTTGGGGACGACTTTATCCTTTGACGAGAAGGTGATAGCTCAACTTGACGCTGCGTCGGTCGGCTCGATGTATAAGACCTTGGTCGTGAAGTTTAACCAATAAGCATAAAAAATGCTCTATTCTGGGGGTAGTGCTAACCCCTCATCCACGCTCAAGTCGAGGAGAACTCACAAAGTTTGGGTGCCCAAGCCTCGTTATGCATATCCCGAAGTTGTTGCCAACAAGGAAAAAAATATTCTGATTGACGAGAACTCCTTTGTCAATTTTGTCAACCAAGTTCAGATCAATGATTTGGTGGATAACTCTCTTGTGTTAAACAAGGGATACAATTCGTGTAACTCACGCAATATCAAGTAAAGGGTGATCCACACCCAAGCTTCTGATTACCTTGTATTAGTTAAACAAGGGATACAAATCACACAACTCACGCAATATCAAGAAAAGGGTGATCCACACCCAAGCTTCTGAGCCTATACATATTAGTTGTAATATGCAGGGCAAGCAAGTCATGGACATCGCTGTTGAAACCAATCTCTCTACAAGCACTGATAAAATGTTAGTCAGGAAAAATCATCCCCCTAACATCATGATCACACGCTCAATTGAAGGAAAGTTATGCGCCACTCGTTATGAACCTGCTATTGGTGCGCCAAGCCAAGACCTATGTTCAAATTAAATACACATAGGCAAACTGCACCAACTCTTCCTGCACCACAGAATATGCGCCAAACAGGACTAACGTCCTTATGATGCGCTATTTGTGCGCGTGTACATGTGAAGAATATTCAGAATAATTTCCCTTCCTCTGTGAAGAATAAGAGTGCGAGAGACGACGGATCGTATGCCAATCAAGTCAGCACCTCACTTTACATGCAGGGAACTAAAAATGTGCATAGGAGGTTTAATGCATCTCATGTAAAGAGACAGAGTCTGCCCTTCTCATCATTTTCTCTTCCCCTTATGACTTACGCGAACTTATTGTACAAAAGTGTAAGGAGAGAGATCCCTCCGACCTTGCAATGGTGTTTCCTAATGAACATCGTTGTAATTGTCAAAAAGTTGTAATTGAATGTTGTTTTGCATTATCAAAATGATCTATGTTTGACCGATTGACCTATACTGTCTCCTAAGCCTCGACAAACAAAACAAGTTAACAACCAGGAGTATGATGATGAACTTCTCCTTGCTTCAGCATACATGGCTTCGCATCTTACCCATGGGAGGAGACAATCAAGATGAAGTTCTTTAAGAACACCCAGCCAGAGCAGATTTGACTAACTCGTCGACTCCTTTGAAGGAGTATACCAAAATACTTGTTCTCGAAGATGGGAGCTCGTTCTTCACCGGAATACCCATTCCTCAAAATTTATGGCTGGGGCTAGCAATCCCCCCGATTTTGAAATTGACAGTGTAGACTCTAACTACACGGCTCTTTCTACCAATCCCTCTATTGTACATAGGGATGTTAGCATTTACACCGTCGGTGATAAACGAGACGCTTCTCCACTAGAAGCCACCGAATAATGCCTCAACTCATTAGAGGCCACTCTCAGACATGTACACTATGATACAAAATATGTATTAAATGATGACAGCCCAACATTCTGCTACACCAGTACCTGTCAAAGTGGCTTCATTCATACCTGCACAATCTACTCCTGGAACAACACCTCTACAGGATAACACAAATCCAGAAGAAGTCATAAACCAAGAGTCAGCAGCGCCAACTCTTAATCCTCTCAATATTGGGAGTGGACCTCCGCCGGTAATAATATATGTTCAACCAGGATCTTATCAGTCGGTTGTACCTCTCCTCCAGCACAGAAGCCTCCAGAATCTTCTAGGCCTAAACAATAATATTCCTTTGACGAGAGCGATATCCACAGGATTTGTGAATGTTTGATAAAAAGCAACAAGTTACAGTTGTCTGATATCAAGCGACCAAATAAGGTTGGTAAAACAGATGACCCAAAATATTGCTTATACCATCGGTATATACATCATCCTACCAATGCTTGTTATGTCTTAAAAAGAAAAATATAATAGTTGATAGATGCTAAAGCTATCACCCTTCACAATGAGGAGAAGACGATCACTACCAATATGGTGTCTCTTCAATTTGGTAATTTTCCAGCATAGGAAATCCCAAACGACGTCATCCCAATACCTCGAACTACGATGGAAATAGTAAATCTTCTGCCTCCTTGAAGTTAAACAGAGGGATTGGTGCTTCTTACCACAGATCATGGCGAGATTATGTGGATTCATCCTGACCTGCTGCCAGATTGGGACCAGGGAGCAACATCTTCCAATTCAAAATCCAAGAAGGGTAAGAAGTATAAATCATGCAATATGATTTCTTCAGATCATTACTCGAACAGAGATCAAGATCAACATCAAGAAAATATATCTCTCGAGATAAAATTTTAAAATTTGAACATTATCCCACCAAGCTCTACTTGCAAGCTTCGCTTGACACACCGATAATGGTCCATGATTGACAGTGTTCCGCTGTATAGGGCACAATAAATCTTCATTGCTTATGAATGTGTTCCTACACAAATTTCTCCTCTTCCTCCTACAACAATTAGAGCATCGACCTCAACTCAGGTGCTTGATGAGGATCGTCCCCCATTTTATTAATACAGCCAGCAATCTATATACTTGATATAAAATATAAGGTATGACTTCCAGAAAGATGAAGGTTTGAACTTTGGCTAGGGATAACGTATTCCTCTATAACCCCAAGGACAGTCCATCAAATCCTGTAGTGGATTGGGTTATGATAAGACTAGCCCACAAACTCACTCAAAGGAGAGACATGATAAAAAAACTCAAGTCTTGTAACATGGTGCTTCTTTCTCCGATGTCCGAAGGAGAAGCCATGACTGGTACCAGGTCTGACAAAGATTATCATAAAACTTACGAATATGTCCCGAAAGATGTTCCTACTTCGCTAACTCCTATTGCTCCGGTCATAACCGAACCTGGTCCTTTGAATCCTACTATGAAGGAGAAAGAGAAGCAAAAGGAAGTACGTTTCAACAAATTTTTGAAGAAGAATGTACCCCAAGGACTTGAAAAGCCCTACAATTTTGACATATTGGCACAACTGGCCGATACCCCAGCCCGACTTTCCATATTCGAGTTACTTTATTTGTCGAAGGAGACTCATAAAGCTTTGAGCGAAGCTCTGATGCATGCAAACTTATGCTTAGCTCAACTCAAGACTCCTGATGAAGAGCCATTATCGTGTCCTCAATGCCACAACATGATCGAGAAGATTCCTAACATCACCTTCATGCAAGATGACATACTACTCAAGGATAATCAACATGACAGATCTCTGTATTTTACCGATTACATCGGATCTATTAAGATGAACCAGATTCACATCGACCCTAGTTCTTCACTCAACATCATTCCTAAAAGCCTACTGAGAGGATTAAAGATACCAATACATAACATGTCTGCTACTAGCACTACCATTCTAGGCTTCAACGCTGGAAGGAGTAAATCACTGGAAAAGATACGCCTAAAAATTTAGATAGGCGATCTACGTACTGAAGTCACATGCTATTTGATTGACTTTGACGTATCCTACAATATTTTGCTAAGACGACCATGGATACAAGAGCATAAAATTGTACCCTCCACCCTACATTAATGCTTCAAATATGTGAATAGTAAGAGAAAAGTCAAAACAGAGGTAGCTGACCTTAACCCATTCAAAGGTGTCGAAGCCTATTTCATTGACTCTGTACTCTATACACCAGAGTATATGAAAGAAGAAGCCAATCAATCTATTGATGAAGCTAAAGATACCCCAAAAGAAGATCCTTTGATAATCCGAGTCAAAGGATGTACTACTCGTCCAACTCCTTCAAAGCCTCTCGATATTAACTTGCATAAATCACCTCTATTGGTCATCAACCTTCGATGCAATGAACAACCAACCCTAAAAAATGAGCCCCTTGTTATCGACCTTCATCGTAAAAAGCAACCAACATCAGTGAATCAACCCATAGTCATCAATCTTGCCAAGCCTCCTGTCAAGGTTGAAGATTCTACTGACTATGTGGAAGATAAAGAAATCTTGTATTTTATGAATAAAGAAGACAATATTTTGCACTACATTAATGCTGAACCCTTTGCTGGAAATTTTTTGGAGGCTCTTCATCTCTACGAACCTCTGTCCATACATGTGATATATCTATTTTAATATAGTTCATTATATGAACAATATGAGGATGCATGCTTTATAGACCCAGCAAGACACGACAAGCAACGTCAGATAATATTTTGCAAAACTAGAAACAAAAAAGGCATGCAAATTAATAATTATGATGAGGATATTGGGAAGATACAACCGTATCATTATAGCCAACCAACCAAGAACATTATGCAAGGGATGGGCTATAACTTAAAATCTAGTTTGGGACTAATTATGGAAAAGGTAGATGAACTCCTATACATCACATCTCTCCAAAAGGTAAGCCAAAAATATACTACCAACGCACTGGTCATGGTTTGGGATACGTTACACCACCAACAAGTCCTGAAAGTTCATAATCGAAAGAAGAGACGCATTCTCATTCCTTTGACTCATCATTATGGGATTCTGACAAAAGCATATGTGTCACGACCCGTACCCGGTGTAAGAATACTAGTCGAAAACAACGCCCAGCCTACGCCGCAGAATCGGCGATAGAACGCTGTCTAGATAGTCTATCTAAAGTAATGAACCACCAATAATGATAGAATACTCAATCACAGAACTAAGATAGAATGAGCACGAATCAGATAAGAATAGAATAGTTATCATACAACTCATGAGTTTAAAATAATACATCAATGAGTCTGAAGAGTAACAAAATAAGCTGGAGACAAATCCAGTACAAAAGAATACTACCAAACTACAAAGCTACAACTCCAGGGTCAACTGTTTCAGTTGGGATAAGTCCCTCTTGAGCCAGGGTCTCCGAATCTAAACCCACAACATCCTGGGGTCCAGAATAGGTAGGGTACTCCTCAGTGTCATCTGGAAAAATATATCCAGTCAGGAAAGGAGCAGAGTACATCTCTAACAGCAGTTCTAATCCATGATAAAAACTATGTAACAGTAAATAGCTGTGGATAAACAAGATGCACAATAGATACAAGAGATATATAGACAATAAGGAAATACTGGAAAGAAATACAATAATGAACAATATGCCAATGAAATAATAATACTAATGACTAAGTGTGTGAGTACTAGCTTAACATGTGATCGACTTGGGCAAGATACAATGCGGCCTGGCTAATCATACGTGCGGTGCATGATCAATACTATTTGCTTACCAATACTTTATTCAATAGGGATTTGATCACATATCTATACTAATACTCCCCACCCCCAACTGGTATAATAGATCCAACCACGGTATGCTATGGCACTAGATTCCCCAAGAAGAGAGCGACTCCTCCCGAAAATTGTTGTCTGTACATGTACAAGATAACCAATGAAATAATACTTGCACCATATACACCATATACCAAGGAATAACATCTCATGACGAGATCTGGATATACCAATCCATGTAACCATAGTGTCAAGAAAAACATGTATATCTACACTAGATACAACGAACATAGAGGATATCATAAATGAGAAACTATCAGAGAATGTACTCGCCTGAAGTCCAATGAACAGTCTCACAGATGTCTGACTCGGTACCTCGAAGACCTAGATATGGAATACCACATTAATACAAGGTCCCGGAAAGAGAACAAGTCAAACTAGTCAACTTCTAGGTCAATAAATCAATTCTAAGTTAAAAGTCAACTATGGTCAACTCTAAAGTCAACTAAAGTCAAACATGGTCAAACCAAGGTCAACCTCACAAGACATCTATATAAATAATATAGAAATAAAAATACAACAATTTAGGAATCAAGGTTTGATCCCAATTGGTACCCACACAAAGTATACTAATAATATAATATAATACACTCTAATATAATGTATATACAAACCAATATTTATACAAATAAAATAATATATCACTACTAGTATTATACCTCACAAAAGCACATATATATATACATATATATATATACAATAATAATATATAAAATATAATTTAAATCTGCCAATTTATCACTGAAACAGTGAACTGAATACAAATATATAAAATAGACTTATAGTGACAGTCTGACTGTCACAGAAGAACTGTCACAGAAAAGCCGAATAATAAACCACTGCTGCCTCGGATTTGCTGACAGTTAAACTGTCGCAGAAAACTGTCACGAAAAATTGCTGCGTTTTCCCGCCGCTGCATTTAATGACAGAACTGTCATTAAATGCCCAAAAGCTACAGCGGCTGCTGTATCCGACCGAATAATGATAGTTTTCAACTGTCATTAAATCCACTGTTACCAAAAGTAAACTATATATATATATAAATATATATATATATAAAAACATAAATATATAAAACAATATCTATATATATAAAACAATTAATATAAATATATACACTTATATTTATATACACATAAACTTACACATTTAAATATTAATAATTACTAAACACAATGCACATATTAATGTACATATTTTACATGGCTAGAAGCACACATAAAAATACATTCATTAATATACAAATAATTATATAATAATTATAAATAATATAATTACTTATTTAAACACATAAATATATTTTATAAAATATTTATGTATAATTTATTTTATTAACAAGTAGTAACATATATAATTGTATGTAAGAAAGCTACATACATATATTTATACACCACTTTAGAACACATAGAAATATCTATATACTACAATAAATACCATAATAAATACACTAAAATAATATATAATATCTATATATATTTACTAATTATAAATGAAGAAATTAAAGCATAATTAATTAGATCTACACATAAACACACCAAATTGGAAAGTTTTACACCGTATCCCACTAGATCTAGGATACGCATGTGACACGAGTCCAACACACAACCAATTGTACCCCGAAGGACACAAACAAGTCACAAATAATATTTATGAATAAATCAAAGTGTCAAAAGTAGATCTATGTGTCCGTGTCAAAATACGACATGTTCAAAGCCCCGTGTCGGAGGGAAACCCCCCAAAATGACACGTATCACCAAATAGTTGGGATACGAACCACATGTACCCAAATATGGACACGACACAAGCCCCAAACACATAATCACATGTCCAATTGATCTATAGGATCGATTGACACACACAACAAAATATAAATTCGGAATTTCAACAAAATTGACACAAAAAGCACCATAACTTTCTCCATGGGTCTCCTATGAACACAAAACAAAGTCTTATGGGTAGTACATACATATAGGTTGATTTTACATGATTAAATCTCAGATTTAGAAGCTATTTAAATGGGAAAAACTGAATTATACCTATTGGGAGATGGATTCCCAATGAAACCTCCAATTGAGATGAACTTGCTTCTAAATTGTAGATCCTTGCTCCTCTTTGTAGATCCTTGCTTCCTCCTTCTAGATTCTTGCTTCTCAACTTTCTAATGGTGAATTGGGAAGAATTTGGGATGAATTTGGTGGGAAATTGGAATGAGAATGGAGGGAATTTGGGAGTGGAAAATTCTAGATCTAGATTTGGAATGAGAATGAGATGAGAGAGAAATTTCCCCCCTCTAATATAGGCCGGCCATGCCCCCTTCCCCAAGCAATTGTAAAATGTCCAATGTACCCCTTGGGGCCTCTCATGAAGAAATAATTAAGGAAGGAAGCTTCTAGTCTAATCACTTAATTAATTTAATCCATCTCCTTAACTATGGGCTTTCTAAATGGGCCAAGTCTAACTATTTAATTCATGTTGGTCCATGGGTCCAAACTACACTAGTTGGGTCTACTAAAATAAGTCCAAAATAATTAAATAATATCCAACAAAAATTAAATAATACAACAAAAATTATTTACCATGCACAAAATTTATTTAAATAGGAAATTACTAAAATACCCTTTTTCCTAAAATATGGTAGTGACAATATGTGACGTATTCAAACATGCTATATGTGATGTATTCAAACATGCTTTCTCTGTAAATATGGTTTCAATTATCCCAGATGATAAAGACGTTGAACTATTGGAACCATTTGAGAACAATCCATAGACACAACAAATGGGCACAACAAACTTGTTTTCTTTGTAAATATGCCTAGTCTTGATGTTTGTTATTCATAAGATACGATATTATGTGTCAGGTCAAACCATTCATGTCATAGACAGAGTAAGTCCTCTCCAGGTATTGATGACTAAACCAAGCACACTCAATTCTTGTTTTTCCATATGGGCAATGTTACTATCACCTTATGACATAGTATACGTCCTACAAAAAGCAATGAAGGGTCAAGCGCTAGTTGACTTCTTGGCAGCTCATCCTGTATTAAAAACTTCCAAACTGTACGATGACATCCCAGATGAAGTCTTAGAGTCTAATATGTCTATGGGAGATGACACCTGACAACTGTTTTTTAATGGCGCATCAAGAATAGTACCAAAAGGCAATATAGTAGCTGGAGTTGGCATAGTCCTAGTATCATCTAATAAACTACTCATTCATCGAGCATATTCTCTCAGTGAACCATGTTTCAATAATGTGGCAGAATGCAATAATCTACTCATTGGTCTCTAATTAGCTAAAAATTTGGACATAGAATATTTTGAAGCCTACGGAGATTCCAAGCTGATAGTCAATCAGATCTGGGGAGAGTACAAGGTTTGGCATGAAGACCTCATCCCTTATCATCAAGCATAAATTGAATTAGCTTTTACTTTCAAAGGATTCTTCATTGAACATGTGCCTCAGTTACAGAATATGGAAGCAGATTTTTTGGCCGGCTTAGCATCATCATTGGTCGTTCCCCTAAAGAGACGACACATAATTATGCTAACAGGAAGAGAATTATTCTGTACAAAAAATAACTTGTACGTTGAACAGAGTTACGTCATAAAGTCAACTTCCATAGTTAAAGATTGGAGAGACCCTTTTATAGACTACGTTGCTTATGAGATTCTTCTAGAAAATTTGAAAGAAGCCACTTCTAATAAAAGACGTTCACTCCGATTCTACTATGACGCCTCATCCAAAAATTTATATCGTCGTTCTTATGAGGAATTGCTGCTATGTTGCCTTTCCAACCCTGAAGCTAGAAAATCACTCCGTGAAGCTTATGATGGCATCTTTGGAGCACATCAACCAGGTCTTAAATTACAAGATCACCTAAGGAGAATGGGATATTATTGGCCTACCATGGTGGCAGATGCCGTAGATTACGCTCGTAAATGCAAGTCATGCCAAATTTATGCTAATTTTATCCACCAACCAACAGAGTTCTTACACCCTACAGCTGTCTCCTGGCCTTTTGAAGCTTGGAGAATGGATATTATTGGTCTGATCAGCCCATCTTTTTCTAGAGGACATCAGTTTATACTTACAATAACTGATTACTTCTCCAAATGGGTAGAAACAGCCCCGCTCATCGAAGTTTAGACGTCCAACGTAATTAATTTTGTCAAATACCATGTAATCTATCATTTTGGTATTCTTTGGAGGATAATACATGACAATGGGCCACAATTTGCCAGTCAAACATTTTATCGGTTCTGTGACAAGAATCAAATCTATAATGTAGCATCTACAACCTATAATCCAGCAGCCATTGGCTTAGTAGAAGCCTTCAGCAAGACCATAATTAAACTCCTTAAAAAGTTTGTCTCATCCAACAAACGCGAATGGAATGAGAATATCGGGTAGTGTTTATGGGATTATCGTACAACAGTTCAAACTCTAACTGGTTGTACATTATTCTCTTTGGTCTACAAATTTGATGTAGTTTTTTCGCTCAAAATCCAGATACCTTCTCTTCGAATAGCTATTACTAATGAGCTAACAGTAGAGAATATTGATAGATTACGCCTGCAAGAATTAGAAGCATTGAATAAAAAGTGCCTACACGTTCAACAACGTATTAAGTTATACCAAGCATGCATTTCCAGAGCTTTTAATAGAAAAGTCAAGGAAAGAATATTCCAGGTCGGTAAATTAGTCCTTTCAGTAAGGAGACCTATGATCATAACCCATAAGAGCAAAGGCAAATTCTATGCTAAATTTGAAAGTCCTTATGTGGTGGAGACAATATTCTCCAATGGAGCCTACAAGCTCACTAAGCCTAATGAAGATTTTATAATGATGCCTATCAACGACAATTCTTTTAAGAAGTATCATGTCTAAGCATGACATATTTCTCTCTATCTCCAGCAGATTAAAATAAGATGTACAACAAATAAATCTTTAATCCCCAGCAACTCGTAGCCTACATGGCCTCTCGAACTATTACCTATATTCATTCTTGAATAAGAAATGGATAATGGGTCCTCAAAGTTTTTCAGTGGGACAATACTCAGATCCAATGGAACACTTTCATTAAGATCGTCTAAACGATTCTCTACAACAAAAATATTTTATTCTTAAAGTCCAGTTGTTTTAAGGATATCATATTCCTGATCCCCAGTTGGGTTGGAAATAATCTCATATATTTATTCACCTGTTAATAGGTATAATATGATTCATGTCCATATTACTCTGAATGATATTCCATTTATTATCCCCTAAAGAGAAGACAATAGTTCGCCCTTTGAACTACTCTTTCTTCTTTTTCTAGTGGAGTAAACTAGTAAGCTATCACGTCCATATCACCTCTGATAGTATTGTATCCTATAAAATTTGTTATTTGTACTCAGCATGAGTATGCCTTGAGTGATAAATCTACCAAATTATTCTACAGAGTTATTCTGCCATGTCCATAATACCTCTGAGCAGATATATACTCAATGGGTCTTAATTTAAAAATATCACTAAGGTGAAACAAAATTTCTTTATTGATAAAAAATAAAAAAATGATAATACAAATACTTAGGAAGAGGATGGGTCACAATCTTTCAAATTATATACAAACATTGCAAGAGTGAAGGATGCAGACGTCAGAATATGCAAATGTTCGATGGGTAGCTATTATTCTGGCCTGATCCTCCTGTTCCTCCACGACAATAAGCAGAGTAAGATGATTGTTAATATCAGTCCGAGACAAGGTGAGTTTATTCGAGGAAGGACCAACGGAATTCTAAAAAATATTTGCTCTACTCGGATGTATGGGGACCAATCCCTCATCCTCCTTCTTAGAGGATATCATAGGAATAGTGAAAGTCCAACCAGGATTAATCTAACCATGAAGGAGTAGTCAATACACCAACCACCTTAATTCTCTGCTCGGAGGCATTTTGTTAAGCCATAAAAATGAAGACAAGTTTGCATGAAGAGTAAAGAATCGAACAAGCAACTCTATTATTTATATATAGGAGAATGACGGTTCAGATTTTTGCGCATCTCTTCAATGAAATGAGGCTACGGTTGGTTTCCCAAGCAAAGAGTGGAATTCAAAATACTAAGCGTAACGGTTGGAATTCCGTGTATTGGGTTAGAAATTTCCATTGGCACACTTGATCTCCTGTCAAAAAGGGTGTCATAATACGCATAAAAGAATATGCGTATCAGTCAGTTGGTATAACTGCGCATAACTACACACACTATTTGGATGACAAAAGAGGCGTAGTGTGTGCAATACTTGGTCCGTTTCAAGGCACATTTTTGTGGAGGTAAAAATAACAAAACTCACTCATCAGCAATACGCACAATGAAGTCAAGCTAAAATTTTATTTATACTTAATCATGATTACATATGATGGGGATCTATCACACCTAGATTTTTATTCTAAAAATTATGATTATACATATGGAAATCTATTACATCCAAATTTTTATATGATGGAGATCTATCACAAAGCCATCCCCATATCTATGTCCCATCTGCTCCTGATGCATATGAATTAAAGCACAGAAAAAATGAGCTCCTCAGTGCAAACCACAGTACATGAAAAAGAAATCCGTGTTGTGGATAAGTGAGGACGCTACACAGGACTGGGCCTGTTTAAATTAACATAGACCCATTTTTGTCCTGACTCGATGGAGGACATGGCGAGTCAAACAAAAGCTATTCTGCTATCGCCATCCAGCGCCACCACTAGAAGTCCCGGTTGGGATTCAAATCCCAACCCTATAATCAGCACATGGGCAATGTTAAGAGAGTAATTTCATCGAGCTGAGTTTGAAGACAATGAATAGTCTTCTAGGTAATTCATCAATTCAACATGAATGATGAAGCCTATGATATCCTTTCATGCTCCATCACACAAAGAGCTATTCGACAATGATCGCTAGATGAGTCTCTCACCCATCGTTGAGAAGTGTCTCCTCTTGCATCTTCTCGGTGGCCAGCAAAGCCAGTAGCACCATGCTATTTTGGTTATCTTCTTAGACTCACACTTAACAATAACCATACTCAAGTCTCACAGCAACAAGAAGATAAGACTGGGAGTGTTGGTGAAATTTTCTTCCTATTTATAGGAGAAGACATGCCAACTGTGGCATAGCCCTAAAAAATTATTCCTGAAAAAGCTGCCTACATCTCCTTAAAAGCTGCCTACATCTCCTTAAAGACTACGTCAAATCAAGGAACAAGTCAAAATAATAAATTTACAAGATACATGAATGTCACACCTACAACTACGTCAGCAAAACTGTTAGGATTCTGCCTTGAGTGCGTGCACAAATATCTCAATAACTTTTAGCTTCTAATTCAAAGTATTTTGAATTCATTTGAACAAATTCAAAAACTTTGAAGTGGTCTTGTAGTGAAGTGGTCTTATAGAAGGTATAAAACTTTGAAGGGGTCTTGTAGAAGTTATGTAGAAGAACTTATAGAACTTTGAAGCAAAAACTTTGAAGGGGTCTTGTAGAAGTTATATAGAAGCACTTGTAGAACTTTGAAGCACTTGTAGAACTTTGAAGGTGCCTTGTAGAAGCATAAAAAGTACGCATTATGAAGATGGTGCAGTTTTCTATAAATAAATGTAACAGAGAAAGAATGGTACACTTTCTCTCTATTTAGAGGATGGAACACTTTCTTTCTTTTCAAAGGTTGGCACACTATTCAGAGAACAGAAAAGTGACACACTTTAAAGCTGCTTTCATCAGTTGTCATGCCCCAATCCCAGAATACATGGGACTAGGCCACGTAGTAATGGCCAGCTACGTACCAAGGGGACTCCAGTCCGACTCCAATATGTATAAGCTGTAAATGAGGGTCACTATCTAGATAACACGGTATATATGTCTGTGTCAATCCACAAGGATATGTAATAAAGAAGGGACAACATGTATCATGGTGTGCACCCCATACTACACTCGTCTGAATAGACTCGAAAAAATAATACGAGTCTATAAATACTGGGCTATACTAGAAGACAATAAGCAAAAGATCATAATAGCAGAACAATACAGAAGTGATACAAATATCAAGTAACAATACCTGCATACCGATATAATACTCATCAGCAGCTCTCGCCTCCCGTCAGCAATCGACCCTACAATCTGGTAGGGAACCAGGTCCTCAGAGCGACATAACAAGGTACAAAAATAACATGCCATAGTAAACTAAAAAAACATATGATACGCCGGTATAATCTAGAATAACCACCTAAGTGAGACACAATTAAAGACAATGTTTGACACGTGGACATTCCAAATATAAATCCGTAGCTCCGAGGAACAGAGACACATGGTGCATATCCGTAGCTCCGAGCACAGAGTCACATAGTAAGTATTATGACTCCGGATATAAGATCTCTACGTAAATAAGGATATATATATATATAGTCCATGCGTCTAGTAACTGTCTTTCCCTCCCAATACGGTCAACGAGATGCTTCCATGGCTCACTGAGCCTGAACCTCTATCTAATAGTCTCTTCATACTAAAGTAACTAGCCCCAATCACGATCCTATAGTCATCACAGGTTCCGGTCATGCTGACACCATCAAGATACAAAATTTTTGGCATGATAACAGTGTCTGAATGTGTTCTAAGGTTTCGATATAACCAAGTAGGTACATAAAGGTATCGAGAAACATCTAACAATCGATACTAGACGTTAACGACGAATGTCTGCACCCGAATATGACCTGGACGCTAAGTAACGATTCTGATCCAAAGCGCATACAATACATAGATAGAATAAATAGTAAAATTAGAACTGAGTTACAGAATGGTAAGGTACACTTGACTAGATCCGGATGCTGAAGGTGGGGCTCCGGTACAACGTCCAGGTCCGAAGATCCCAAAGTACCTGAGTTTGTCCAATTTGTGCTGAGACTGAGGTATCTAAAGTCCAGTCCAAGCCTAGGCACTATTGCCCAAGAAAAATCCCCAAAATAGGGTTTCTTCTGAAGTTGTTTCTTCATATATGACAACAGACCTGGACCACAGGGTAATTGTCGATATCGCATCTGAATGAGATGCCGGTGATGACATCTTCAATGTTGCTGCCTCCTGCTACCACTGTATGCTCTTGTTTATCCTTATTCCTCACGCCCGTAGGTGCTTTATCTTCTTCTTCTTCTTCTTCTTCTTCTTCTCTCGGATGGTGACAACACATATATGATGGACTAGCCCACGATATTGGAGACGTTGGGATGCATGCGAGGCTGAAGGAAGGACGGTGCGACGAACGTAGGGTAGTGGGCGATGCTGGATACGTTATATAATGGTGTGATAGCTGACTGTACGTACGATGTCATCCACTATGATGGGGAAATAATAGCGGTAGCTGTTGCTGCTCGGCCTGGCGGCAGTAACATCAGTGCATGGGAAGGCAACCTCGGGTGGTGGGTTGGTATTGGTCATGGGTCGCAACCACAGGGGACTCATGGTGGTCGGGCATAGAGCAGTCTGGGCGGACCGCAGGTACAACTCGGTTCTGTCAGTGGTGTCCATACAGTCGAGACGAGGAGGCAGGGACACACGAGCTTCACGTTAAATTGGCATTATCGGAGGGTATATCTCAACCTCTGGTTCTTGACGAAGAGAAAAGACACGTGTCGATGGTCTTCGCCATGGCAGCCAGAATACAAGGAAGGAAGCTGGGCTTGGGGTATAGTATGTTAGGGTGGTAGGACTTGAGAGAGGCTGCGGTAGTCATATGAATGGCTGAACGGCGCTGGGGTGGCCCTGACTACGCGTGGTGGGTCGTATAGGCTCCTGTGAAATGCCAGAGTGGTCGCTAGCGACGAACGTGCCGAACGGGAATGGAGGTGGGGCACTTGTTGGTGGCACAGTGATTGCATGGACGGCGGAGGTGGATGGTGTCGACGAAGCTCGAGAAGAACTCAGGTCGACGGGTTAAGGTCGTAGTGGTGGTGGTGTTGGTAGCATCCGGCGGTGGTGGTGGTGTTGGTGGTGTGGTCAGTGTAGTATTGAGGTCGTGGTGGTGTTGGTAGCAGCCGACGGTGGTGGTGTTGACTGGGGTGGTAAAGTCGTGATGTGGTGGCAATGGTGATGAGGTCATGATGGAGGTGATGGCATAGATGGCATCGATGGTGAGGTCGTGGTGGAGGTGGTCCGGTAGGGGTGATGTTGGCTGTGGTAGTGGTGATAAAGATGGAAAAAAATAGAGGTGAGAAGAAGATGAAGAATAAAGAGGAGAAGAAGAAGAATAATGAAGAAGAAGGAGAAAAAGAGAGGGAGATTCAGCTGTGAGTATGAGGGAGGGGAGGAGAGAGAGTGAGGTGAGGAAATTTTAGGTTTCCTTTGGATTAGGGCAGGCCACATGGGGATGGGGGTGTGTGTGTTAATATAGGGGGAATGGGTGGTTGTGATAGGGGGATTTCAATCAAGGGCTAGGATTCTACATGAGGGAATAGTACTATACAAGGGGAGAGAGAGTGTGAGGTGACCGGTCAGATGAGGATGGGGGATTTTCTCTATTTGATTTGCACCAATAGGAGTATGACACCTAGCAACAATTTTGCATTTGTTTTCCTTAACATTTGGGGTTTATAAATGAAGGAGAAAGAGTGTGGATTTGATGGAGAAGTTAGTATTTGGTATTTTGTAGGATGTAGAGGGTATTGGGTGTTTTGTATGAGCCTCATGATTGGGTGTGAGGGTTAAGTTGGGGTTAAGTTGAGGTTAAGTTAAGTCAATTTCTCTAATTTAAATAAAAGTTGTGTCACAGGTTCTCTTAAATTAAATAGGAGTACATGGGGTCTTAATTGGGAGTGACACAAATGTCATGGACGGTGTAGGCTTGGTATTAGTCTTGGGCCCTTTAATTAGTTAGGCGAAAATGGTTGAGTTTGTGTCCCCAAATTGATGGCAACGACATAGGTACAAGGCATATGATGAAATAATTGATTTTTGTGACTGGAATATTGTGCAATTAAAATAGAGCACAAGGGAGTATGTTTGTGAGTGACAGAAATATCCAGTCCCTAGGTTGGCTTGTCAGGCCCAGAGTACAAAGATTTATTGGAAAGTAAAGGCTATTATTGTGCTCCAATTATTGTAGCAACAGTAAGGTGTACCATGAGTTTAAAATTAAAGAACCAGTCTATAAAACCCTAATTTCTAATCCTTAAATAACCTGAAGCTAAACCAAAAAATTCTCACCATACCAAATCTACCTAAATTTTTTGAGGGGATTTACATCCTTCCCAACTTAGAAGAATTTTGTTCCCGAAATTAAAAGTAAAGCACGAATAAGAGTTGCAAGAATTAAGAAGTTAACAGGTAAATAAAATGCAGTACATAAATTTGTACCTTGGTCCTCAAATAAATGAGGGAAATACTGTCGAACAGAATCCTCGTGCTCCCATGTAGACTCGCCCAGCAAATGATGCTTCCATGCAACCCTGACCAGTCAAATAGTTTGTCCCATCAAAACTTTCTCACTGCGATCGTGTATTCCTACTGGTTGCTCCACATATGATAAACTGGGCCCGATTGTAATCTCTGAATGATCGAGCAAATGGCTAGGGTCTGCCACGTATCTCCTCAACTATGATATGTGAAATATGTCGTGCATGCCTTCTAATGACGGAGGCAATATAAGACGATAAGCTACTTCGCCAACATGCTCCAAGATGTCAAAATGTCTTATGTACCTCGGACTCGGCTTGCCTCTGCCCCCAAATCTGATGGTACCACGAGTAGGCGATATCTTCAAAAATACATAATTATCTTTCTTGAATTCCAAAGGTCTACGGTGCGCATCTTCCCAATGCTTCTGCCTGTCCTGTGCTGCACGTAGGTAGCCCTGAATCTGCTTCACTTTTTCTACTGTTTGTGTCACCAATTCTGGACCAAGTATATGACGCTTTCCCATGTCAATCCAACATACCAGCGACCTGCACTTCCTGCCGTATAAAGCCTCATAAGGTTCCATCTGTATGCTTACTTGGTAGCTGTTATTGTAGGTGAATTCTATCAAGTGTAGATGGTCCTCCAATGATACTCCAAAGTCGATCATACATGCTCTTAACATATCCTCTAGTATCTGAATCATGCGCTTTGACTGACCATCAGTCTGTAGATGATATGCAGTGCTGAACTTGAGGCGAGTTCTTAGACTCTACTATATACTCTGCCAAAATTATGACGTAAATCTGGAATCATGATCCGATACAATGCTGACAGGTGTAACGATCCGCTTCGCTCAACCCGGAGGGCCGATTCAAACGGCACAAGAGTAGCTATTCAAACCGCCTTGCTCAGCGAGATGGCTCGTTCGATGCACAAGCATTTATGCTGGGATCTTCAATGTAGTCAGACTTAGGCTATCAGAGGCACGTCCGGAGTCTTGCTCGACCGATGCGATACATCGCTAAGGTGGGTGGCCCCGGTGAACCTGTCTCTACTTAGCTGCACACTAAGAAAATGAATGTTACATGCTAGTTTACAGGCGATAACCTTTGCATGCTAATAAAAGAGATGAACGCACATAGCTAAGGGGATAACCCCGCCTTATCACTGTATAGGACATGGAGATTTTACTTGCTATTTGCGTAGTCGGGATTGTTGAGTTGGAATGTAGTAAATTCCTTCATATATGCTATAAAGTAGTGTGATTTTATACTGAGGCATTGCACCGTACGAAACACAACACGGGATGGAGTAAAATCATGTTGCATGCATAGACGAGGAAGGCTATCAAGTAGTCGTTCCGAGTCAGGAGATGGAAGGAAAGGAAGGTACTCGGGATATGCAGATTACCGAGGCAGTCTCAAATCTGAGAGCTGTGTAAGGAAGAAAAGATTCGAGTGTAGTCCTCGGCTAAGATAGATCCGAGAGTTGTCCTCGGCTAGGGATGGAATGTGGGGGAGTAGTTGCATGGTCACGGACAACTAGTTGTGCACCAGGTAGAGAGAGTCCTCGACACGATTGCTGAGGCATCTGAATCGTGTCGGCCCGGGAGGACAGTGCCAGTGTAGTCCTGGCAGTACACTAGCTGATGACTAGCGGGCGAGGGCGAGACATCCAACAAGGCTTGCTACCGACCTGGATGGGCGTCGACTCGTTAGACGGCTAGGAGGCCCAGCAAGGCTAGCAACCGAGCTGGGAAGATGGCCGTCCATCGCAGATTATGTCCAATATGGCTAGCAGAGCCAGTGACCTTCATATAGATAAGTCATGTTGCATAGCGGCTATTCGCATTGAATAAAGGAGAAACGGGAAGGAGTGCGTTTGCACGATATTTTGCATAAGTAGAATGGATGCATGGTATCACACATAGTTCTAATAAAATGGGTCTTGTGAGGCAGAGGCACGGCATAACATTTGGGTTTCATAGTTGCTTCTTGTTATTCTATAGATCATTGTTTATATTGCTGCATATGACAGGGAAGGCCGAATGGTAAGAAGTGGTAAGTTTAACTCAATTGTTTATTATTATGACACCCTTGAGTTGATACGGAGATTACTTTCTTTATATTGCCATGTAACTGATCCTAAGGCAAAATAATAGAAAGACAACAAAATCAGTCGGTGCACATAACTAATGAACGTGCTTGTTTTATGGCGTGGGCGAGAGGTCTCCCCAACAGTGCATTCAATGTACTGATACCCAACCAGTCTGCATGTAGGGTGCAGGGGGAACTCGTACGGATTTGGAGATCGCTTAATGCAATGAGGCGTCGAACCGCACTTGGCATCTTGGAGCGTGGCGTTCGGACCTGAAGCTCACATATATGAGACATAATGTATGGGAACATCATCATCTAGATTATTTGTATTGGTTCTAAGCCTAAGGGCATATTCATTGTAAGAGAGAGAGAGAGAGAGCATGAGCGATTTGTTATCTCGGCCTAGCGTCGCTTGTAATCCTTACTTCATATCAATAAAGAGCTTGAGTTGGATTCAATACTTGTGTTCGTTTTATGTTTCCGCCATGATGACTCTGTGAACTAGTTATCAACGGCCGTTTCGGTATTTGCCTGGCACGGGCGCAACCCCAGGCTCGTGCGGCATCGCGTTCCGATGAAAACGTAAGTCCCGCGGGAGCGCTGGCGCGGTGATTCGCGCCTAGCGGGGACGGCCGATTTCGGCAGGAGATCGGGGTGTGACATATTGGTATCAGAGCACAGCTTTACGTCCTTGAAATTTGTTTCGATTCTCTCAGTTTTGAACTTGTGTATTGAAGAAGTGGTAGATGCTCTCTCTCGATGCTTCGATGGATGTTCCATACAATAAGTCTAAATATTTTCGAAAAGTGCATATGAATTATACGATTGCTTGAACGGGATTATGATACGAGGGCTTTTGTCCCAACCTGTGAAAGACATTATGAGAGTAGACTCGTATTATAATCGGCAAGTTATATGTCTATATGAAAACACCAAGCGAGTAGAGTGCGAGATAAGAATATCGTTCAGACAGTGGTCTATGCACATAGCCTTTTGGCCAAAGTTGAGCTGTGTATCGTGCGCCAAGACCCTTGATGCTAGTGAGTTGCAGTGAGATTTGGGTATTGTTCGGATAAGAATACAGTTTGACTCAGGAGGGAAATCAATAGAGACGTTATCGGAGTGCCGTTAAGGCGAGTAATGGGAATCGTGTATAGAATTTTCAGATATAGTTGGACGGTTATTCATAGCAATAAGTTATGATTTTAAGCATAGTCTGTATGGAGGACTATGAATAGAGGTGTATATGAGTCTAAGATCGCTAAGGCGATAAATAGGGATCGTGTTGGAGTTCTAAGAAACTAATTGGGAATATGAGTGAAGGATGCAAACGCGATTCAGGAATTATTAGGATGACTCGATTCCTGAGTGGTGTATGCGATAAGTCCCCTGTTCGATTATACGAATTGTGGATATAATGAGTTGTATAGATTCATGGAGTATAACTCAAACCCTGAGTGGTGTATTAGTTGGCTTAGAAGTGTGAACAAATCAGGGATTTTAGAGTATTAAGCGAGTCTAGCGACAAGCGACGAGATTGGGTAAAGCCTTAGTATAAATAAATAATGCCTAGAAAGTAAGCGAACTTGGAGGAGCATACAATATTTGGTTCGAACGAGTTACAATAATTTGAATAAGGGATAAAGCTTACATCGAATAGGAATTCAGGGCAATTGAAATTGATATCATGGTCGAAAAAAACTTAAAGGATTGTACGAGCGATTTTGAGTTAAAACAAGTGAATCAAAAACTTGAGTTGAGATAGAATAATCGGGGATACGATCAGAATTAGTGTAATTGGAAATAATGCAGCGAACGAATGATAGCGTACATAAAAATTTGGATTTGAGTAGGATGTCGCTCGATAGAGTTCGGTTTGAGTACAAATACGATAATTTCAATTTTGGGAGATTTTAGACCATAAAAATGGTTGGAAGATAGCTTGGATTGATGCAAGTTAGTAAAAATTATGATTTTGATGGATCGAGTTAAGCGGTAACAGATTTGGCTTGGAGTTTGGAAGAACGATCTTGAAATCAAGTTCAGAAAGATAACATTCGAAATCTGTCCCAGCGAGAATGATTACCCTGCAGGAGCGCCGACGTGGTGATTTCACGTACGGTAGGGATAATCGAACTCAAAGGGAACATATTCGGTGATTATTCCAAACAAACTCGATGATGGAACGTATCAAATGAGATAAACTTGGGTTTGGGACTTGAATTTAGTTGTTTGAGGAATGCTAAGAGTAGACTAAGAAGCAATCAAATGGTAATATTGAAGTTGGACGGTTTGGTTAGGCGAACTTGGTGGCGGTAAGAACGGTTTTAAGAAGAACATGGCTTGGTGGATCAATGTACAACTTGGGATAAAACAAAAGGTGAAGATAAGATGTCTGTTCGTTCGATGATAACCATAACGATTGACCTTCTTGTCTTGTGCGAGTACGACTTCTTGCTCGCACATGCGTCACGTCCGGATTAGGACAATCATTCTGCGAGAGCGTTGGTGTAGTGATATCACGTCCGACGGGGATGATTGAACTTGCGGAAGATCGAAACGTGACAATTGAAGGATCATTTTGACTTGTGGCTCGATACGATAAGACAAGTTTCAGGATACAAATGAATCTAAGGATTTTGGGGTGAGGAGTTAGTCTAGAACATGAAATAAGATGTGCGGGATAATTTTACGAACGGAATACGCAGATCGAGTCAGATAACTTAGAGTTATGATATACATCGATGATTTATAATGGAACTGTGGCTTAGTGATATAGGCGAAGAAAAGGATGGGTTGGTGAATTATATCAAACATGATGATAGAGATAGTGTGTGCAAATCGATGGGTTAGACCTACAACGTGGACGTATCGTGGGTTCGGTTGAACGAACGTGTTGGTGTGTTAGGATGATCTGTGCTTGATGTTTAGAAATCTGAGTGAAACGAGCGTGGGTAGAATACCCGTGTAAAGAAACAATGGTTTGACCTTAGGGTATTTGGGGCGAGCGTTGTGCAACGCGGTTGCACGATGAGTCACAAAATTGAACTGTACCTATGACTTTGCGAGCTGACCTAGTGGCTAGGCAGACGACCTTATTCTTTGAGTTAAACTGACGTGGCTGACTTCAGAGTATCGTTCGGGAAGAATGATAGAACTGAGGCAACGAGACTTAGAGTTAGGATTTGGAACTGAGAATGTATACTAGTGATGTTGGTGTTAAGACAAAACGCAATGCGAGATAGGACTCGGGTAATAATTGATTTGGTCGAATCAGTTATGCGACGATGAGAAATAAGACGGTATTAGAGAATTGTCGGACAGAACTTTCACGATTAGAATTGGTGATATTGGAGATAAGTTGGCATAATGAGTTGGATCGTTGCTTGGTAGATGTGCGTTGCTACTAGTAATGCTAAACTTGGATTTGGGTGAGATTGGAGTGGTCGATAACTAAATTGAATCGGAGTTCGGTCATTCATATAGGAGAATGATTCGCGTTTCGAAAGATTTTCACAAGTAGCTTATCAGACTTAGCTGTCACTAAGCTTGGTTGAAATACACATATTTGGGGGACGCCTTGAATATGGGTACGATCCAGACTTAGCGATATGCATAACTCGGATGCAGCTGCAAAGGAAAATATTCGAACTCACATGGATGAGTATGGCAACTGAAGTAGGTTAGCCTCAACCTAAATTTTCATGAAGGGAAGATTGTATCGTTCCCCGTGCTACCGAGATTGTTCTGCGCTAAGGCGTAGTACGAGACTGAGTTTAGGAATGCAATAGTTGTATGAAGGGATCATTCGGATAAAATGATTAAGCACTCGTGCGAACGAAACGAGTAAAACGAATAGGAAGTTAAGTTCGATTGAACCAAAGACTTGAAGGATTAGAGCGTACCCCAGGTGGGCGAGTTAGCTCTGCGCTAGGGCACAATATAGACTGAGTCAGTAAACGTAGGTGATTGGGTGTGAATTTATTTAGCGAGATTGGGCAGTGACTCAGAGAGATTTGATGCAAACGAGATTGGAAAATTAGCCGAGATTCTAACTTTTGGGTCTAGGCGTAACGATGGGTTTCGATAGGCGAGGTCAAGTAAACTGTCAAATGTGTTCGGATGCATTTGGTTCCTATAATAGATAATATAACAAGTTGGGCAAGACCACCCAATTATGAGTTATAAGTGCCCATTGAGTTATAGAATACTTCGTGCTTGGGTTTTACAGCCCTGTGCCGTGTGTAGTAGATTTGAGTCGGGAGTGCAACGGTTGAGTCAAGTATAGTTCGATAGCATTGAAAGGTAGAGTCATTCGATGAGAGTTGGCTAAGTATTGGCATAACGCATGGTGAGAAAAATAATTGATTATGGTATTAAGACATTCCTTCGAAGTTAGACAAGGTGTATAGAGTTTGGTTTAGATGATGTATGATAGTACGAGTTGCGCTCAGGAAGTCTTGAGGACGAGACTTGTTCTGAGTGGTGTATAATGTAACGACCCGCTCCACTCAATCCGGAGGGCCAATTCAAACGGCACAAGAGTAGCTATTCAAACTGCCTTGCTCAGCGAGATGGCTCGTTCGATGCACAGGCATTTATGCTGGGATCTTCAATGGAGTCGGACTTAGGCAATCAGAGGCGCGTCCGGAGTCTCGCTCGACCGATGGGATACATCGCTAAGGTGGGTGGCCCCGGTAAACCTATCTCTACTTAGCTGCACACTAAGAAAATAAATGTTACATGCTAGTTTACAGGCGATAACCTTTGCATGCTAATAAAAGAGATGAACGCACATAGCTAAGGGGATAACCCCGCCTTATCACTGTATAGAACATGGAGATTTTACTTGCTATTTGCGTAGTCAGGATTGTTGAGTTAGAATAATGTAAATTCCTTCATATATGCTATAAAGTAGTGTGAGTTTATACTGAGGTGTTGCACCGTACGGAACACAACATGGGATGGAGTAAAATCATGTTGCATGCATAGACGAGGAAGGCTATTAAGTAGTCGTTCCAAGTCAGGAGATGGAAGGAAAGGAAGGTACTCGGGATATGCAGATCACCGAGGCAGTCTCAAATCTGAGAGCTGCATAAGGAAGAAAAGATTCGAGTATAGTCCTCGGCTAAGATAGATCCGAGAGTTGTCCTCGGCTAGGGATGGAATGTGGGGGAGTAGTTGCATGGTCACGGACAACTAGTTGCGCATCAGGTAGAGAGAGTCCTCGACACGATTGCTGAGGCATCCGAATCGTGTCGGCCTGGGAGGACAGTACCAGTGTAGTCCTGGCAGTACACTAGCTGATGACTAGCGGGCGAAGGCGAGACATCCAGCAAGGCTTGCTACCGACCTGGATGGGCGTCGACTCGTTAGACAGCTAGGTGGCCCAGCAAGGCTAGCAACCGAGCTGGGAAGATGGCCGTCCATCGCAGATTATGTCCAATATAGCTAGCAGAGCCAGTGACCTTCATATAGATAAGTCATGTTGCATAGCGGCTATCCGCATTGAATAAAGGAGAAACGGGAAGGAGTGCGTTTGCACGATATTTTGCATAAGTAGAATGGATGCATGGTATCACACATAGTTCTAATAAAATGGGTCTTGTGAGGCAGAGGCACGGCATAACATTTGGGTTTCATAGTTGCTTCTTGTTATTCTGTAGATCATTGTTTATATTGCTGCATATGACAGGGAAGGCCGAATGGTAAGAAGTGGTAAGTTGAACTCAATTGTTCATTATTATGACACCCTTGAGTTGACACGGAGATTACTTTCTTTATATTGCCATGTAACTGATCCTAAGGCAAAAGAATAGAAAGACAACAAAATCATTCGGTGCACATAACTAATGAACATGCTTGTTTTGTGGCTTGGGCGAGAGGTCTCCCCACCAGTGCATTCAATGTACTGATACCCAACCAGTCTGCATGCAGGGTGCAGGGGGAACTCGTACGGATTCGGAGATCGCTTAACGCAATGAGGCGCCGGACCGCACTTGGCATCTTGGAGCGTGGCGTTCGGACCTGATGCTCACATATATGAGACATAATGTATGGGAACATCATCATCCAGATTATTTGTATTGGTTCTAAGCCTAAGGGCATATTCATTGTAAGAGAGAGAGAGCATGAGCGATTTGTTATCTCGGCCTAGCGCCGCTTGTAATCCTTACTTCATATCAATAAAGAGCTTGAGCTGGATTCAATACTTGTGTTCGTTTTATGTTTCCGCCATGACGACTCTGTGAATTAGTTATCAATGGTCATTTCGGTATTTGCCTGGCACGGGCGCAACCCCAGGCTCGTGCGGCATCGCGTTCCGATAGAAATGTACGTCCCGCGGGAGCACTGGCGCAGTGATTCGCGCCTAGCAGGGACGGCCGATTCCGGTGGGAGATCGGGGCGTGACAACAGGCACTCCATGTAATCATATTATCTGCCTCATGTACATGTCAGCCAATATCTCCGTGGATTGCCCAACTCTGAAGGATAATAAATGGGCCGACTTGGTGAGTCAGTCCACGACAACCCAGACTGTACCCTTTCCGCTAGGGGTCCTCAAAAATCCCGTGACGAAGTCCATGGTAATATGCTCCCACTTTCACTCAGGAATGGGAAGCGGCTATAATAGTCCTACAGTCCTCTGATGTTCATCCTTGACTTGCTGACAGACCAAACATCTCGCCATGAATCTCGCAATCTTCCTCTTCATCCCATGCTACTAGTAGTAGTGTCTTAAATCTCGGTACATCTTCGTACCCCCAGGATGAATAGAATAAATCAAACTATGGGCCTCGGTCATCAACTCCTGGCATAGCTTGCCACTCGAAACCTATAGGCGATCTCCATACCTCAATGTTTCATCTTCGTGAATCCAGAGTCCCGTCTATATGCCAGCCTTTGTCCTCTCTCGCAGTAGCCAGAATCTCGCATTGGTAGGCAAGGCTGTCTTGATCCTCTCAACCAATATAGACTGAACCTCTAGACTGGCCAACTGTCCATCCATGCCTGGTAATATAACCTCTATCCCGAGCTCTTGAAGATCCTCTAACAAATGTCGCTGATTCATCAAAAAGTATGCCATGGGTTTCCTGCTTAAGGCATCTGCTACAACATTCGCCTTGCCAGGGTGGTACTGCAACTCAATATCATAGTCTGTCATCAACTCTAGCTAATGCCTCTGTCTCATGTTGAGCTCCTTCTGAGTGCAGACATATTAGTTATCGTTATAGTCATTGCTCTTGTTAGGTCATTTATTTCCAGTAATTCTCTTTTGTCACCAAAAGAAATCATAATCATAATCCCTGATCGTAGTTGATTTCACCTATCAAACCTTAACGTATTCTTTTATATTCCTTGATTTTTCTTCTATCTATTATCACTCCTCTTCTATATAATAATTAAAGTTGCTCAACTTACCATCCTGACAAAAATTTCTTAGAAGGTCATATATTGTTACAAATTTTACTACCTCTGAAAATATCTATCAATTTATCCAATTACCTTATTAAAATATGAAAA
The DNA here is from genome assembly GCA_036927795.1 of Iris macrosiphon. NCBI lineage: Eukaryota > Viridiplantae > Streptophyta > Magnoliopsida > Asparagales > Iridaceae > Iris > Iris macrosiphon. The sequence goes on from JAYESA010000018.1 coordinate 91,591,074, forward strand.
CATCATGTCCCATTACTTAAGTCCTTCATTCTATAGTCTTTTATATGGAGAACCACATTCCAGTTATAGTACTGTAATAACTCTAAATTTTTTAACCATTTATTCCCTTAATTCACTTCAATAATAAAGAATACATTTTCCACCATATCTTCTTAGTAACCCCATTATACCTCTATCCAACTCCATCTAACTTAAGTAACATGGATTTGTCCCCCAATTCATGGATTTTTCTACTAGGGTAAAATCCCATGTTTAAAATCCAACTGTTATTCTGTTCTAACTGTCCTCTTAATAGAGGCATCTACCCAAACCATTCTTACTTTAGATAATCACTCATTTTAGAACTATTCTCTCAATTCTAATTCTATCCTACAACATAATATAATTGATAGATCCATCCAATATGAGTGTCCGTCTTCCCAAAACAGGAGAAGACGTGAAACAATAATAAGGAACTCAAGAAGAGTATAATCGAATTAAATTATAAGGAGGTTTAAAGACGCCAGTTGAAATCAAGCAGAGTTTCTAATAACAATCGTGGATTGAGATTCTAACTTAACCTAGCTGCAGACTCCCTCGGTACAGTAACGTAACCGAAATAATATATTCGGACCTTCATGGGCCACCACAAAATCTATGTCATGCCCCAGTCCCAGAATATATGGGACTAGGACATGTAGCAATGGCCAGCTACGTACCAAGGGGACTCCAGTCTGACTCCAATACGTATAAGTTGTAAATGAGGGTCACTATCTAGATAACGCGGTATACATGTCTATGTCTCAATCCACAAGGATATGTAATAAAGAAGGGACAATATGTATCATGGTGTGCACCCCACACTATACTCATCTGAATAGACTCGAAGAAAATAATATGAGTCTATAAATATTGGGCTATACTAGCAGAAAATAAGCAAAATGTCATAATAGTAGAACAATGAAGAAGTGGTACAAATATCGAGTAACAATACCTGCATACTGGTATAATACTCATCAGCAGCTCCCGCCTCCTATCAACAATCAACCCTATAATCTGGCAGGGAACCGGGTCCTTAGAGGGGCGTAACAAGGTACAAAAAAATATGCCATAATAAACTAAAAGGAAACATGTGATACACTAGTGTAATCTAGACTAACCACCTAAGTGAGACATAACTTGAAGACAATATTCGACATGTGGGCTTTCTAAATATAAATTCGTAGCTCCGAGGCACAGAGACACACGGTGCGTACCCGTAGATCCGAGCACAAAGTCACACAATAAGTACTATGACTCCGGATATAGGATCTCTACATAAATAAGGATATATATATATATATATATATATATATATATATATATATATATATATAGTGCATGTGAAGTAGTCCAAGCATCTAGTAACTGTTTTCCCCTCCTAATGCGGTCAACGAGACGCATCCGCGGCTCACTGAGCCTGAACCTCTATCTAACAGTCTCGTCATACTGAAGTAACTATCCCTAATAACGATCCTATATTTGTCACGCCGAGATCTCCCACAGGAATAGGCCGTCCCCGCCGGGCACCGCGCTAGCGCTCCGCAGGACGATCGTTTCCATCGGGACACGATGCCATGCAATCCTGGGATTGCACCCACACAAGGGAACATCGTTAAAGTTGTGGCTATTGTCAAATCGATCGAGTACGCAGCGGAGGGACAATATTGCAAACAATAAATCCTTCTGAGTATACGGGGCAAAGATCAAGGCACGAGGTTCTCTGAATACAATGGCATCATTTCATATATTATGTCCCTCTATACAAAAGTAGTTCAAAGCAAACTCGATAAGGCTTAAGGCATCGACACAAGATTTCCCGGTCCTGGAGATGAGGCACGACTATCGCTTCCTCGGGCGATCTAGCACCTACGAACAAGTATACTGTTGGTGGGTCAGCACTTTGGAGAAAGTACTGGTGAGTCTAAAATCAACGAATAGAAGCAACATTTTCTGAAACCAACACTAAGTAATCATGTGACAAAATATTATATTACTAGAAATCTTTCTAGTTTTACCTATGTTCATTTCATGTAGTACAAGAACAGAGTCATATTACTTTTTTGGAAATATCTTTTTGAAAATAGAGTTCATGTTTGATTCATTCAATCAAGCAAGACAAGTAGTTCATATACGATAAGTAGATTCATTTACTATCTCTGGTGCGTAGCGTGTCTCGTGAGTCATATTCATTTCTTTAAAGACTCTAGCATATGCATCTAGTGGACTATCTTCTTAGCATCTCTCTCTTTCTCTTATCATAAGTTAACATCTTATCGTGGGCACGAGATATAAACATATACGAAAATAAGACTTCTCTATAAAAGCATCTAATACAAGAGAGCATGTTCGATAGCATGCATATCACTTATTCAGTGATTCCTACCCTTTCGTCGAGCGATTATCCCTACAGCAGACATACAAGTTAGTAACAATTTGTATAAACATATATATATATACGGTTCTCTTTTCCCTGTCCGTCTCTGCATCAAACAGTTAGGTATGCAAGAAGGCTGAATCCTAGCATACGACCTAACTATATTATGGTCCATGAGTCTACTTTCTCAAGATTAGAAGCGGTGTTATCACGGCCCATCACTGCACTAATATGTAATCGCTCATATACTTAGCTGCTTTGACTCGTGAACCAGCTATCTAATAGACATGAATACCCCCTGATCGCGAGGACTTCTTTTCCTCATGGTATTCCTCTTATCCCCCCTAGGGCGAACGGTCCCCAGTGCCCCGGGAAACTGGTCGTAGGATTTTTCTTGTGCACAAGTTGTCTAAGACCAATGCATAAATGCAACTATATCAGATAAACTCTATATGGATGCAACAGTTCAATAACAAGCATATAGTCAATCTCTTCTCTCTTCTATCTCTGTCTTTGTCTCTGTCTCTGTCTCCGTCTCCGTCTCAGTATATACAGGCCGCCATCTCTATGATACTATTCAAGCATTTCAATAACTTATATGGAAACATATAACAATCTCTATTTAAGCAAGCAAGCAAGCATAAAAACAGTTCTCTATTTTTTTTAACTAAGCATGTAATTCTACTCTTTCTTTTTTTAGCATACGATGGAAACATATGAACATTCTTTTACTACTTTTTATTAGCATAGCAGCAGTTCGTTCGATAGCTGTGTCCATGTATCTAAGCATGAAATATTTCTATCTTTTCTTATCATGGCAATGGTTCTATCTCTTTTAGACAAGCATAAAAGTTCTCTAGTTAGGTAAGCAGATTCATTTTAATGACAAGCTATACGAGTTCTCTTATTAAGCATACAGAGTCAGGTTCTATCATTCTTCTTATGAAACTATCTTCTTAGAATAAGCATTCAAAAACTCAGATTCATTATTAAGGCGTGCAAGAATCAGAGAATAAAGTTCTGCCCACTCACCTAGATCAATCGTCTTATGTTTCGATCGAAAACTCTTCGAGAAGACATCCACTCGAGCCAACAAAGTGATATCTCTTGTACATAGTGCCTATGCAGAACGGGGCACTACATACTTACCCACCAAGAAAGAGTTTCGTCCTTGAAACTTAAGAAGAAACTTTCGATATCCAGAGTAGCGATAGTCCTCATCCCTCCCCAATCAAAAACTCTTGCAATAAATAATGATTACTCAAGCAAACAGAAATCAGAAGCCATAATTCTCAAGCGATAAATCAAATCCAGAAAACTTTTGTGCACATCTTTGAGAATATCTATGGACTTATTGTATGGAATGCTCTATTCAATAACAATATCAATGTACAAGGAATCGTCATCTAAGAACAGCAGCAAAATGGGCATAAGGCCAGAGGATCGAGTTGCTCTGATACCATTATGTCACGTCCCGATCTCCCGTAGGAATAGGCCGTCCCCGTCGGGCACGAATCACCGCGCCAGCGCTCCCGTGGGACGATCGTTTCCGTCGGGACATGTTGCCTTTTGTGGGTGCAATTCCAGGCTCGCACGGCATCATGTCCCGATAAAAACAATCGTCCCGCGGGAGCATTGGTGCGGTGATTCGTACCTGGCGGGGACAACCTATTCATATGGGAAATCGGGGTGTGACAATAGTCATCACAGGTCTTGGTCATGCTGACACCATCAGGATACAAGAAATCTGGTATGATGACAGTGTCTGAATATGTCCTAAGGTTTCAATATAACCAAGTAGGTATATAAAGGTATCGAGAAACATCTAACAATCGATACTAGATATTACCAACAAACATTTGCACCCGAATATGACCCGAACGGTAAGTAACAATTCTGATCCAAAGCGCACACAATATATAGATAAAATAAATAGTAAAACTGGAACTGAGTTACAGAATAACAAGGTACACTTGCCTGGATCCGGATGCTGAAGGTGGGGCTCCGGTACAACGTCCAAGTTCGAAGATCCCAAAGTACATGAGTTTGTCCAATCTGTGCTAAGACTGAGGTATCTAAAGTCCAGTCCAACCCTAGGCACTATGGCCTAAGGGAAATCCCCAAAATAGGGTTTTTGCTGAAGTTGTTCCTTCATCTATGACAACAGACCTAGACCACGGGGTTCTTGTCGACATCACATCTAAATGAGATACCGGTGACGACATCTTCAATGTCACTGCCTCCTGCTACTACCGTATGCTCTTGTTTATCCTTCTTCCTCATGCGTGCAGGTGCTTTATCTTCTTCTTCTTCTTCTCTCGGATGGTGACATCACAGATATGACGGACTAGCCCATGATGTAGGAGGCACTGGGATGCAGGCGAGGCCGAGGGAAGGACGGTGCAATGAATGTGGGGTAGTTGGCGATGCTGGACACATTGTACGACGATATGATAGCTGATTGTACGTACGGTATCGTCCAATATGATGGGGGCAATAACAGCGATAGCTGTCGTTGCTCGGCTTGGCGGCAGTAATGTCCGTGCATGGGAAGGCGACTCCGGGTGGTGGGTTGGGGTTGTTTTTGGGTCGCAACCACAGAGGACTCATATTGGCCGGGCATGGAGTAGTCTAGGCGGACCACAGGTGCAACTCGGTTCTGTTGGTGGTGTCCGTGCAGTCGAGATGAGGAGGCAGGGACACACAAGCTTCACGTCGAATTGGTATTGTCGGAGGGTGTATCTTGACCTCTGGTTCTCGACGAAGATAAGAGACACATGTCGATGGTCTTTGCCATGGCAGTCGAAATACAAGAAAGGAAGCTGGGCCTGGGATGTAGTATGTTAGGGTGGAAGGACTTGAGAGAGGCTGCGGTGGTCATGTGAATGGCCGAACGACGCTGGGGTGGAATGGACTGCGCTTGGCGGGTCATGTAGGCTCCTGGGAAATGCCGGAGTGGTCGATATAGAAGAGCGTGCCGAACGAGAATGGAGGTGGGGCACTTGTTGGTGGCACAGTGATTGCATAGACGACGGATATGGATGGTGTCGACGAAGCTCGAGAAGAACTCAGGTCGACAGGTTGAGGTCGTGGTGGTGCTGTTGGTAGCAGCCGATGGTGGTGGTGGTGGTGGTGGTGTGGTCGGGGTGGTGTTGAGGTTATTGTGGTGTTGGTGTTGGTAGCAGTCAATGGTAGTGGTAGCGACTAGGGTGGTAAAGTCGTGAGGTGGTGGCAATGGTGGTTAGGTCGTAGTGGAGGTGATGGTGCAGGTGGCAGCGGTGGTGAGGTCATTGTGGAGGTGGTCCGGTGGGGGTGATATTAGCTGCGGTGGTGGTGATAAAGATGAAAAAAATGGAGGTGAGGAGAAGATGAAGAATGAAGAGGAGAAGAGAAGAATAATGAAGAAGAAGGAGAAGAAGGGAGAGGGAGATTCGACTGTGGGTGTGAGGGAGGGGAGGAGAGAGAGTGAGGTAAGGAAATTTTAGGTTTTCTTGGGATTAGGGCCGGCCACAAGGGGATGGGGGTATATGTCTATTAATATAGGGGGAATGGGTGGTTGTGATAAGGGGATTTGAATCAAGGGCTAGAATTCTACATGAGAGATTGGTACTATACAAGGGGAGAGAGAGTGTGAGGTGACTGGTCAGATGAAAATGAGGGGTTTTCTCTATTTGATTTGCACCAATAGGAGTGTGACACCTAGCAACCTTTTTATATTTGAGTCCCTTAACATTTGGGATTTACAAATGAAGGAGAAAGAGTATGGATTTGATGTGGAAAGTTGGTTTTTGGTGTTTTGTAGGATGGTGAGGGTGTTGGGTGTTTTGTATGAGCCTCATGATTGGGTGTGAGGGTTAACTTGGGATTAAGTTGAGGTTAAGTTAAGTCGGTTTCCCCAATTTAAATAAAAGTTGTGTCATAGGTGATCTTAAATTAAATGGGAGTACATGGGATCTCAATTGGGAGTGACACAAATGTCATGGCCGGTGTAGGCTTGGTATTAGTCTTGGGTCCTTTAATTGGTTAGGCAAAACGGGTTGAGTTTGTGTCCCCAAACCGATGGCAACAACATAGGTACAAGACATAGGATTAAAGAATTAATTTTTTGACTGAAAAGTTATGCAATTAAAATAGAGCACAAGGGAGTATATTTGTGAGTGACAGAAATATCCAATGCCTAGGTTGGCTTGTCAGGCCAAGAGTGCAAAGATTTTTGTTGGAAAGTAAAGGCTATTGTTGTGCTTCAATTATTGTAGCAATGGTAAGGTTCACCAAGAGTTTAAAATTAAAGAACCAGTCTACAAAACCCTACTTTATAATCCTTAAACAACCTGAAGCTAAACCAAAATTCTTACCATACCAAATCAACCTAAATTTTTTGAGGGAGTTTACATCAGTGCAGACATGCGTATAATTTACATGTCTACTTTTCCCCCGAGCATTAAATGCGATGAAGCTAACATGATGGAATAAAAATCGAAGAGTCAGAAGTCATCATTACAACTGGACTGTAGCATGCAGACCCTGGTATCATTTAGTGACCCAGGAGTTGTGCTAACTTCATCAAAAGTGTGCCGTTGTGCCAATTTTTTAAAAGTGCGCCGCTGTGCCAACTTCATCAAAAGTGCGCTGTTGTGCCAATTTTTTCAAAAGTGCACCATTTTTCCAACTTCAAAAATATGCGCCATCACGACCAATTTTATCAGAAGTGCGCCATCACATCTACTTCTTTACAAGAGCACTTATATAGCCAATCTTTCCAAAAGTGCATCAGTCTCCAGACCACTTCCAAAGTGCGTATACTATCCTAACTAACAATGTGCAGTTATGAGTGCGTGTCTTATATGCCATGCTTGTCGTGAAAAGTGTACAAATAATTGTCCCCCACGACCTATGCTTTCCTCGTATAGGAAGCTACGTATCAAGCAGGCAGCGAGTTATGCACCCACTCAGCGATAGTGCGCTACAACTAGCACAGCCCCTTTCTTTTGGCTGTTTGGCGTGCTTAAACTTAAAGAAGTAGAATGATTGCTTGTCGCGCTCCTTCCTCACCCCTTCAAAACATGGGATGTTAGTACACCAAAAGTGTGTGCACAATGATAAAACAGTACAGACTATCCAAAGTACACGCACACTCTCATAACCACTTCTAAACTCTATAAACACAAGATTGGTACATCTATTAAATGAGGAGGACATAAACAGAGAGGGATATACGAACAAAAGGATAGAAATAAAAGCTTCTTGTGCTGTTATTGCCAAAGATTTCTTATTGTTCAACTCTCCAAGTTGTTCATAATATTTCATGTAGTTCTTCGTCGTCGTGTGGTACAAGGAGTAAAGTGATCATCCACAGATCAGATCTCTACAGCTATACTTCTCCAGAATTAACTGTACTTAGATTCCTATTTAGGATCTTTTGTACTTTTTTCTTTTCAATAGTTTATAATACAAAAGTTTCGTATAAACTTTTCTTCGCAAACAAAGATATATCAACAAATTGACGCAGTCAGTGAAGTGTCATATATAGGGGTTAGTAGTCCTCATGTGTTTCATAACAATCCAACCTTTCTTGAAGATAGTGAATCTCAGGGAACTGAGAAAGATATTTAAAGGCTTATTCCTGAATACAGTGTACATCAGCAATCAGAAGTTTACAGTATGGGGTCCAACTATACTGTTCCGTACGCTAGTCCACAGATGGCCTCTGTGTACATGGCTATTGAAGAAGGTGATAATAACAAGCAAATCACCCAATGATTAGATGCTCTAAAAACTTCTATATGGAGTATTAACGTTTCCCTGGAAATTCTCTTAGCATTATAGCAACCGTGTCACGCTCTAGTACCATAATACGGAGACGGACATGGCCAGCTTACCCTGTACAAGGTATTATACGTCGTATGACGATCACGAATATAACTAGATAAGGCGGTGCATGCTACAATCAAGTCTCCTAGGGTCAAGAACTTCTATGTCTCAATCATTTAAGCAAGAAGCAATAATAAAGAACACTTCAGAATAAGCAGTAAGGTGTCCCAAACGCCACATCAAAATATTCTTTAGAGATCTAGTGACACATAATAATGTGCCAGATACAAGATCATGGTATACATGACCATGAGTCAGCTGTAGTCTGAATATATACTGTCATGTAAGGAACTAGTATCCAGATTTATCGGCTAACAGGTGCCGGTTTGCTAAACGCCCAAAAGAATATAGTTTACAAAGACGAGCAGTGAATAAAAGAACCCACTCATTATCCTTGACGAACATATTCCGGGTATGCGCCATTAGTCGAGGAAAAGTACGTTGGATCCTCGGGTGTTGGCTTAAAACCTAGCCATACAAACCAGTGGGGTTAGACCCAAATAGCAAGTACCACAAAGGAAGCACAAAAAGAAGAACAAAATCCGAAGCAGCACAAAGGCCCAACCCTACAACCAAACTAAGAAAAGGGTTGAATCCATCACACTATGGTAGTCCATTTCCCTAGGCTACTAACAGGCTAATACAATCACAACAAAGTCCAATTTATAAAATTGACCATTTAATTGTACGGCTTGCTATTTGTGGAGTCTGAAGTTTTCTCAGAATAATGCATAATATGTATCCTCAGATTACGCCATTGCTGAACATGAGATAATCTAGCTAAATAGATGAATATACAGGTACTTCACGAATCGTACCAGTTTCTAGTAGTGCCACTGCGCTAAAAATACGGTATTAGCGATTTCAATATTCCTATAGTAAAATAGTGGCTCGACATATTTATATTAGGCCAGATACTGCACTCCATTAAGACAGATGATATACAATATCTGTGGTGGCTAGCCCATAACGCACTTAGATTGAATCTCTATGGGAAGGTTCGTTGGCATGATCTCGGGATACCATTTTCTCTCCATGTTACTACCACTTTTAATTGCTTAATTAACCCTATATTGTGTTTGAAAATCTTAAGGCATGGCCATATGAGAATTTCCTTTAAGATGTCGTACAAAGTACGGACACGCTAGATACGAATCGATGGAAGTTCAAATCTGGATTCACCCGAGTGTGTATGCAATATTAAATAAATCAATATCCTAGCCACGCTTTGGTATTTGACTCACACATCATGCTCGTGATGGGAAAAATAGTATATTTATAGTATTACACATTCAGGAATTTAGAGGCATTCTCGATGCACATCCCAAATATAATCACTTTAATATGTAACACGATATGTCGTACCTCAGTGCATATTAGATCAGGAACTTTATCAGGCAATAATCGTATTATCACAGATACAGTATTAGAGTCCAATTACCAATTATCATTGGGTCACATAAATCTTGATCATATTATAATACAAAGCTTATGTCATGTACATAGCTGGTTAGTCACTATTTACTTAGTCTGGTCCACACAAAACATCTCAATCCAACACATATTCATACCATATATGAAGTCAATCTTAGCACATGGTCATGTCTAGCATGAGGTCTGGTTTCTAATTCCATTCTTCCTTAGAATCATAACACAAGCAATACCAGGAACACATAGAGGATGATAAGAAATATTCCAAATATAGGATAAGGAAACACATAATAAAAGCACTACGTGCATGCATGGGGTCACTAAGGATAACATGTGCATAAAATTATACGTATGAAGGTCAGGTTCATGAACCAATCAAGCCATGCTCAGAGTGCGGTATAAAGTCTGGGGCGGATAAAGTCTCATGAAGTCAGGGGCGCATAAAGTACGGGAGATACAAAAGGGGTGGAACACAAACACACCGAAGTAAGGTTGGCGCACAAACTCACAAAAGTAAGGTTGGCACACAAACTCACAGAGACAAGGTTGGCGTACTTTGTCAAGTTTACCAATATGGCGCACTTGACAAAAGTGTTCGGGCAAGAATAAGGCATGCTTTCATGGAAAATATGCAAGCAGCTAGCTAAAAGACAAAACATACAATCCGAGGTCAAAGCTGGACAGTCGAGAAACTCGTCAGTCAAGGAGCACATAAATCAATAACACAAAAATTGAGAAACCAACCAAAGCTTTGTCCCTAAGGAAACGAAGAGGGAAGAAAGTGCGCGAACATACCAACGTAAAAAAAGTGCGCCGGCTGACGAAACATAGGACAAGTGTGCCAGATTGCCAAATGCGAAGTAAGTGCGCTGACTGACTGTGGTGCACTTTTCTCTTAGTTTTCCAGGAAGAACTTTGATTGAATACGCACCAAAGTCCACCAACTGAGTCTTTATTTCGAAAGTGCTCCACTGACTCAAGGAGTGTGACTGACACACTTTTGCTTGAAGACTTAGTGTAGTATGATTAGTACGCACGAAGAATTATGAAAGCACACCAATGCGCCCAAAGTAAAATATACGTATTTCTACGCCAAAGGGGTCATCTTGCATACTCTTAACAGAGCATTATTCTTCTTCTCTAGTCAGCCATTTTGGTATACGTATTGTATCAAGTTTCAGCACTGAACTTAGCTGGACTCAAACTCAAGCATGGCTAAAAGCAAAGTTACATAAAATATGGTGCTCTACACTATGAACTAATTAGTTTTATAAAACATAAAGTTTTGGAAGATCAAACCCCAGGAAAATAAAAGTGAATCCATAGACCTAAACTCAGGTCCATGCAATTCCAACCAAGAAAATTAAGAACAACAAGTATTAAAGATAAAGGGGTGCTCGGTCCCAACAATATGAGCTAGAAATAAATAGAAATTATTAAGAACTAAAAGAATGCATAAATCCATGGTTCTTCTTCTAGTGCAAGATGTACTTGCCTATGGAGGGAGAGAGAAAACCTAAGGGAGAGAAATAGAAAGAAAAGATAATGAGAAGAGATAAAAAAATAAGAATATATATAGGTTTAGGTTTGAGATGTGGACCGTTGGATCACTCAAACCTATCTAAGCCACATATGCCACCAACCCAACCAAACCCACTCTCTTCACAACTCTCGGGTTTGGTCTAAACAATGGTCGAGCTAGAAACTATTGTGCGCCAAAGTGCACCAGGGAGAATATGCGCCAAAGTGCGTCAGGAAAGGTTGCTGACAAACCGGTATCCCAACGCCATAATAGTCAAAATCAGAGTGATAACGAAGATTCTATTCCGTATCATCCTAATCCTCCAACTATTGGTCAGGACCCCTTGCTATCGGTGCAAAGAACTCCACTAACTACTTTGTAATCGACGATTCTTCTGTAAACGACCAATACGAAGCCATCCGGGAACTGTGTCACGACCCGCATGATCGGGGCATCAATACGTGGGTACGTCCAGCCTATGCCGCAGCATCAGCAGTAGAATATTGTCTAGGTTATCATATCTAACTATCAATCATACTAATATGACTAGTTTTATTATATACTCAATCACAATAATCTAAAGGAAGAATGAACAAGAAAGATAACATAAATAATCATTCTAAAAGAAAGAAAACTAGACAAGATATGGGAAAAGAACACTAAACTAGATCTCTATAATGTCACCTCAAGTCCACTGTGTAAGAGCAGTCCTATCTATATCGTCACTCTGAAATCCCAGAATGGAGAGCACAATAATCATTAAAAAATATTATCCAATCAGAATTTGAGCAAAGTACACCTCTAATGTCAGTTCCAATAAATGATAAAAACTATGTAACAATAAATAGAGGGCATATACTAGATGAATAGAGAATGGCAGGAAAATATTAAAATAAGAAATATGAGAAATACATATAAGAGGTACGAACATCATATACAAAAATAAAGAGATACAACTATCTAAGTGAGTGAGTACTAGTGACAATATGTGATCGTCTTGGGTACTGCTCAATAACCATGGGCCTGGTTAATCATACGTACGGTGCATGCGTAAAACTATACAAAAAAATAAGAACTGCGGGGTATGATCACATATCTACACTAAATACTTCCCGCCCCCGACTGGTATAATGTATCCAACCATGGCACGCTATGACACAGAATTCCATAAGAAGGGTGCTAATCTTCTCATGAATTAGTATCCATCCATGTACAAGAACAACGGGGCTCGCACAAGAAATACGCCAAAAACTACCAGGAATAACATCTCATGACGGGATCCAGGAATACCAATCCGTGTAACCAAGTATCAGAAAATCAATGATATCTACACTAAATACAAGAAACATAGAGGATATCATAAACGAAAAACTGTCAGAGAATGTACTCTCATAATATTCGATGTGAAGTATCGACTGTATCCGGGACGGTGCCTCGAGGACCTAAATATGGAATATTACATCAATACATGGTTTTGAAATAATAACAAGTTAAACTAGTCTATTTCTAGGTCGTTAGGCCATTTCTAAGTCAAAATAGTCAAACTAGGTCAACTTTAGGTCAAACTAGTTAAACTTGGTCAATCTAGCTATTTCTAGGTTGTATGAGTCTATATTTAGATTATTGGGTCCATACACTGCTTATCTAGGCTGAACTAGCTATCACAAGATACTAGAGTATCATAATACAAAGTGTCAATACATATCACTTATACACACATACACACACACACACACATACATACACACACACACACACACACACACACACACACACACACACACACACTAGTTATCCATAGCTAGTGCTAACTTAGTATCAATTACCTTGGCTTTGAGCCATCTTGGTATCGAAATCTAAATACCCTCTTGATTCCCATTACCAACATCTAAAGATATGACCAATACTTAACATTACCAATCTCAAGGTAATACTAGTAGCTAGTATCAACCCATACTAACCCACACTAACATATACTAATTAACATGTATATATTACCAACTAAACTTACATAACTGATATCACCAACTAACATGTATAACTGATATCATATATATATATATATATATATATATATATATATATATATATATATACACACTAACTGATATCTTAACTTTAATACTTAACTAATTTAACTTACTGATAACTAATATCACAACTATACAAACTAACTGGTGTCACTACTAACCAACTTACTGACATCGTGTATATACATTAACTCATCTAACCAACTGATATCCAAATGATATCATATAATCAACTAATATCATACTAATAACTGATATAACTAATACTAACACACACCAACACACTAAATACTAAACACTAATCCTTACACGAATGTGCATTATCTCACCTTACCCATACCCAATACCATAGCTTACCTCACCAATGTGTTTCAGTCTTACATCCTTGCTGATACCCTATTTGCTAACTGATACTTTAATACATCAATCTCCAAATTATCCCACATATTACCCTACTAAACACCAAGATACACTCCTTATGCTACCCCAACCCGATACCATCATGTATCAGCCTTGAGCACAACACTGCAATACAGTGCAAGCCTTGCACTTCTGCTGCTACCTGATTTCCCTCCAATAATACAGTCACAGTCCAGATTCACTGAATCCTAAGTATCAGTCATACCTAGGCACACAACAACAAATATATATATAGTTATAACTTTTACCACATCACCATATATATATATTTATATATAATACATGTGTGAATATGTACCTATACTAACATATAACTTTCGATATATAAAGCATACTCTCTCACATGATCACTCCCTTATCTCACTGGCTTGAACACAAACCTCCAACCCCTACAGTACAAATATGAATTGTGCTCATATCACTTCATGAGCAACACTCCAAGTCCCTCATTCCTCTTCTCACTGTGCACACAATACTGAAGAACACAATGATACACTAGCACTAACACTCTTTCTATCTAATACAACACCTATCATTAGACACCAATGTGCTACTACCTACTGTTGTTACTAACAATCAGAACCCGATACCCTTTTCCTCCCATCTAAACACATCATCAACAACACCAACAATATCAACAACAATAGCCAACACACCCTCTACTACTGATGTTACTCCTGTTATGAACAGAAGTGCAAAACATGTGCAACACTTCACAGTGCTTGGCCTAGCCCCCCTCAATGACCTGGCCATACTCGAGCCCTCTCTACTTAACTAACTGTTGATGCTATCATTTTGATGTATATACATCAAACCCGATACCCCACTCCTCACTGACCTACACTATCCACAACAGTGAATACACTGTCCAGACACACAAATCAGCCCACACATCTAACCCTATCAAGATGTATAATATATATACATAATACCTAGCACAAACAGAGTTAATATCAATATATATACTGTCACACATATATATATATATATATATATCAAAATATATTTATTAAAAGCAATCTAATATATATATATATATATATATATATATATGTATATATATATACAATAATAAATAGAGTAGTATACATTACAACAAATACGTGGAGTGCACCGCACCGCACCCGTATCACACTCATTCTATGATACGCTTGCGATACAACCCCAACACAACACCAAATATATCACCAATGATGTGAGTAAGTCGAGAATCATAATTATTAAGCAATATAAAGATCTAGCTACTTATCAATGTGCTCATGGCAAAATATGACGTGTAGACCCCCGTGTCGAAGAAAAACCCCCAAATTAACCCGTGTCACAAAATATCATGACACAGCTCACTCGTATCCAATTGTGAACCCGACACTAGTCTCACACAACCAAATTCATGTCAATTTGGTTCAATTGACCAATTGACAAACACATGGTGCACCAATCTCGGATTTTCTCCAAATTGGACATAAAATATATCATAACATTCATAATAGAGGTTCCTAGTAGTCAATTCTTCTTCCTATAGGTAGTCCAAGTCTATAGGTGGGTTCCTAATGATTAAACTACAGATTTAGAGTATAATTAGAAGGAGAAAATTGAATTATATCTATTGGAAGATTGATTCTGAATGAAAGTCTCTAATGAACACAAAGAATCCTCAACTTGTGCAATTTTCTCCAAATTATAGATTCCTGCCTCCTCCTTGCTTCTAGAGCCTCCAATGGTGAAGTATAGATAAATTTGGAAAAAATTTGGTAGAGATTTGGTGTAGGTTTGGTGGAGGAAAAAGGAAATTTCGGGAAGAACTATTCTAGATCTAAAATTGGAATAAAATGAGAAGAGGAGAGAGAGTCTTCCCTTCTTATTATGGCCGCCCCCCCTTGCTTGTCTCTCAAGAAATGTCTAATATCCAATTTTCCCTTTGGGGCTTGTCATGAAGAAAGTCATTAAGGAGAAAGCTTCTACTCCTAATGGTTTGACTAATTAAATCACTAACTTAATAAAATAGGCTAAATAATTGGGCTCAAGTCTAAAGTAATTAAATGGCGGTCCATGAGTCAAGTCTAGTCTAGTTAGGTCCACTAACACAAGTTCAAAATATAATGTAACATGCTAATAATAAATAAATAATAATAATAATAATAATAAATATATAACATGCACCATAAAAAAATAATGATGAAATACTATTCAATATAATAATATTTGAAATCCCAACATTAACAATATTACAAATAGTAGGAAAATACAAAAATATCCCTCTCCGAAAAAGAGGTAGTAACAAGTCTACCCCCCTTAGCAGAATTTTGTCCTCAAAATGGAAACCCTCACCTCTCTCTTGGTCTAGCCATAACCTATTCATGCAAATTCTACTACGGTCAACCCCCAACAATCATAGGCCAAGACAGTCCTATCTTATAACATATAATCCTACCATTCTATTGAAAGAGCAACTATACTTGGATATAGTCTCTAACTATTATGAATTTCAGTTTCTGTAAACCCTCTCACCCAAAATTAGGCCTAATTTGGGGCGTGACAGTATCTATCAAGGTTTTCACATACCATAGCACAATCACTAAGGCAACTATAATCCACCAGGTATTACATAGATCAACTAGATGAAAAGAAACAGAACCTGCTAACCCAACACCTATAGCATTGGTTCTTTTGACCTTTATTGTAAAAAGCCCTACCCCGCTGAGGTATCTTCCTCTGCTATTGCTGGGTAATCTGCTATGCCACTGGTGGCCTAGTTCATCTCACACTAAGCATTCACTAATCATCAACCTAGTCAAGATATTTTAATATCGAGGGTTACCAAATACTAGTGCTATACTATGGTTCTAGGTCATGGACATACTTAACTCACTGGCACTTGCTACTTAGGATACTATACAAAGTACCCCTAAGATACTACCTCCTTTATCTATTTCAGTTCTTATAATCACTAAAAATTTCTTAACCATTCTCTTGCAAGGAACACTTGTATATATTTTCAATCATGTGTTCTATTAGTACACCCTTGTCCATCTTGAATACCCCCAATAGGATGCCTACTCAAATCTTGTTACTGTCTATATAAGGTACCAGCTCTTATATGGCACTTTAGATGACATTCTCATACCAGGTTACTCACGTCTCTCCTCTATACTTAATATACTAGTTACTAAAATATTTATGCCTAAACTACCATAATTTTTGAGATACTCTGGCTCATGTTATTAGGGTACTCCTTCTATCTTGTTACCTAGTGCAACTAATACTCTAACACTGGTTAATCACCCTAAGGTTCTCTTTTATACTAAGTAATACATAAACACCTCCTAGCCATCATGACATCTCACTGGTATTCTTATATTCCTCTTACTATTCCCTGATACATACGACTTCTATGCTCACAACTAGCAGGGTACTATACCTACTAAACTCACTTTTATATATATTGTCCCTCTTCTTTGCTGCTTGGATTACTTGTACACTTACTCTCTACTAGTCTTCATCTATATTATTTGATACACCCATCTAATACTATCATACAATATATTTACTGATACTAACACATTACTTAATCAATCCTTGATATACTCTGAATACTGTTACTCTCCCTAGGCACTCTAGTTACAGAAATACTAGCTCCTAACTATACACATCAACTATACTTAATGTTTTAGGGTACTAACTCCTTAATACTTATAACAGTTCACCACAATACTACTACCATTCTAGACACTAGCTTCATCATTAGATCACCTTATCACACTCACTAAAACTCATGATCACATATATCTGATGCACTTAGTTATTTTACTTCTATAATACACATATTTCACTCTCATAGGTAAACTCATGATTCCATATCCCTATTATTATTTATATATCTCCTTCCATATCTTCTATACCTGAACCTATAGACCGATACACTAATCAGGATACACTAGTACATTTTTTATGACCAACCTTAATACCTCTCCACCCATGACATACCATTGGAATTGCTAATACTCAGACCCCTACTTCTGATACTCATGAAACTCTCACACTAGTATTTTACTTCACCATCTTGTATTTATTCGTCATACTCTGTGCATTGTGTACACAATTTTGAATACTACACTTTATTCTTCTACCATACCTTGATCCTTAACACATCAAACCCTCAAAATTATGTGATATACTCATTACTAGTCATACACCGATGCACTCCTATCTATTCACATCAATGCTCTACTTCCACATGTAACATAAGTTCTACTACTTTAGCATAATACATTCTTATTCCTTCATACTCTCCTATACATTTATGGGTTCCACTCGACTATGGCACACTCATTAATACCCCTCATAAATATACATTCCTCTATTCTTGACACACTCAAGTATCAACTACTCAATAGAATCTTTTGCTCCATTGATTCCCAACATAATTTATGTGATACATAATTGTTACATAGCTCACCCAACTACATGAATTCATGGCTATCTAGAACATGCATGCTGAAACTGATACTAACTCCGAAAACCACCACTGATACTCTCTACTCCCCCTTCTACCTATAGTACCAATACTAACTATACTGACACCTATCACAGAACTATTGCTATAAGGTACTATGGTATGGGTTATCTCTAGATTGATGTCTATTGCTCGCATGCCCAACCAAGAACCACTTACAGACTCAAAAACTAAACTCTAAATAATTAACACTAATAATCAAAGACACAGACATAATTGCAAGTCACCAAACTATTATACTATCAAAAAACCCTAATGAAATAAAGCTCTATAAGAAACTGGACTAAAGGAACTGAAGGTATCCTTATTCTTGAGCTAATAGTGGTGATGGAACAGAATCCTATAATAACAGAAGTATAATAATAGAGATGATACATTAAGAACCAGTTTAAGATACAATCTGATAATTATACACGTTTGTCCAAAATTATGATACTCAGAATCTTTGCCACGCTAGTAAGCATAGCTGCAATAAAATATAGAGTCCATAACTAAGGTATGCAACTCTATAATTATGTCATCTAGAATCCTCACCACGCCAACCGGTATGGGAGTGAGAAATCCTAAATTTCACAACTAAGGTATGTACATCCGAAGTTAGGTCCCTACTTTTTACCACGCTAGCTAATATGGCTGTGATAAACTCTAGGCTCCATAACCAAAGCAGATATTTTACTTTTCTCACTGTCCTCATCAATATATGTCATCAGAAGATACTATAATTTAGTCATAAAATTCATCCCGATATAAAAATCAAATCATCAATGAATAATCAAGAATGAAATTCAATAACAACAAGTGAGAGTAAACGAAAAAAAAAGATTTGAATTAGAATTTATAATAAGATTCTCAAAGCTCGTCCTAAGAATCACTCAAAAAATCCTAAATTTGTGATTGAGTATCCTCTCATCCTAATATCTTGTATCCTATATTCTATATCCTATCGCAGTCTCGCAGTAGTACAACTAAGCCACCGTACTACCCGATATCACATAACTTGCGAAGCCTGACCAGAATGGGCCACCACTAAAAATGTATCATGACCTGCACCCGCATGATTGGTGAACGAGTAAGTGGGTACATCCATCCTATGCCGCATCATCGATGGTAGAATATTGTCTAGGTTATCATATCTAACTATCAATCATACTAATATGATTAGTTCTATCATGTACTCAATCACAATAATCTAAAAAAGAATAAACAAGAAAGGTAACTCAAATAATCATTCTAAAAGAAAGAAAACTAGACAAGATATGGAAAAAGAACACTAAACTAGATCTCTACAATGTCACCTCAAGTCCATTGTGTAAGAGCAGTCATGTCTATAGCATCACTCTGAAATCCTGAAATGGACAGCACAACAATTACTAAAAAATATTATCCAATCAGGAATGGAACAAAGTGCACCTCTAACAGCAGTTCCAATAAATAATAAAAATAATATAACAGTAAATAGAAATCTAAGCCTCATCTGCATCTGGTACTAGGTCCTCCTGCTCTAAAGGAGTATCCTCTAATGATATACCGTCCTGCGGCCCGTAGTACGTGGGACACTGGTCTACAAGCCAATCATCTGAAAAATATATATCTAGTCAAGATTGGAGTGAAGTACATACCTCAGAAAGCAGTTTCAAATACATAATCGAGCATATATAATAGATAATAGAAAATGATACAAGAAAACTAATAATAAGAATGGAATGAACTAGAGTAAACAGGTAATATACTGGAATAAAGAATAAACAATATGAATAACTATAATTTAATAAAAATAGATAAAACTAACTAATGTGCCATAGAGTACATATTTATTATGTGAACGGTTTGGGTTGAATCCAAATACAATATGGTGACTCGATTACACGTGTGATATATAATCGATATGTACACGAATACACTTGGGCTTGATCACATAACCAACTCCTAATCTCCCATCCCTAACCAATACTAATGGATCTAATCATGACACGTTACGTACACGAATATGGGCACACTGAACACGAGCAGTGTGTGAACACGATATACACTAAAATCAATACCCGATACACACGATAAAATATATGTGAAGGAGTACCCACTAAACATGGTAGGGGATAACATCTTCTGACAGGATCCATATAGTACCAGTACGTATAACCACTGTGTCATAATCAAGTATACATTTCTAGAACATGCGATATATACACTATAATAAAATAAAAAACTAACAGAGGAATATACTCACCTTTGGTCCTGATTAAAGGGTATCTCTCGATGCCCAAGCTGGTGTCACACAATCCTATTTAAGAAATATTAAGTTAATAGGTGTAATAAAGTAATAAAATACTAAAATGAGCTAAAACATGATGTTCTAGGCCAATACTAGGTCATTTACCAATTTTTAGGTCCAACTAAGGTTATTATTCTGTATTGGTCATTAACTACCTAACTAATAAATGACTAATAACATCAAACATTTACTAGTATCAACTAATCAAACCCATTAACTAACTAATCAAGTCATTAACTAACTAACTAATGAAAACAACTAATCATACTAACATCTACCGATGTATGCATCTAATCAAGCTAACTTGGTACATACAAATATAGCTAATACTAACTTACTGTTATACTAAAGACCTATATACACTAGGAATAACTAACTAACTAACTAACTAACTAACTAACATATAAACTAAGTGCTAACTCTTAACTAAAAAATCTAACACTTAACTAACTAATAACCTGCTAACATATATTCTTAACTAGTTAACAACTAACCAAACTAACATATATCTATGTATGTACTTTTATGAACTAACAACTAACTAGCCAACCAATCTAATTAATTAATTAACCAAATCCTCTTACCTGCTGTTGCCTCAACTAAATCTCTCATTACTCACTAGACACACACTGTTATTGCTTCTCATGATATTCACCGCCCACTGATACATTGGTTAAATTACTGGTACACTGCTGAACTAAATACCCCCTCATCTGTGCCCACCAACACCATTCAGTATAATTGATACTAATCACTTATCACTAACCTACTGACAACTGAGTACACACTTATCTCATTGCAATGCACCAAGCCCTGAACCTTATAGCTAATTTCTTCTTGTCTTATTGCATCAGTTGCATCCATATACTCCTGTATTAATGCAAGAATTGCATCTGATAATTCTTTCCTCATCACTATACCTCACATACCCCTACAACTCCTAAACTATCATAATATACTCACAGTACCAAATCACTGAACCTCAAATCACTGATACACTGCCCCTTCTTAACTCGGGTACTGATACCTCTCATGGTCACTCTTCAGTATCAGTTGGCTCCTCAGAACACCCTCTAATTCTCCATACTATTTCTACCATAGTTGTTTACTTGTTTAAGTCTCACACACTGATCTATAACTGACAAAATCTAGACACACACACTATTCTATTGTCAAGATACTCATAGTGCTTACTGGTTTCTTACCTCTGTTGCACCTATCCACTTCTATGGCTCCACTGCTCAATCTCGAGCAGACACAGACCTATCTAGCATGTCTGTAACCATTACTTTTCAAGATAGGGGTATTTTAGTTATTTTGGTAATATTATTATTGATATATTTTATTACATAATAATTGGTGCAGTTGTGTTTATATTGATATTTAATATAGATGATTGTGTGTTAGCCCTTAGTTAGACTAGTAGCAAATAAACCCAACTAGGCTTGAACCCAACTAGACTTGTCATGACCATTATTGCACCTATTAGTTAGTCATGGTTGATTAATTTAATTAGAGAGAATGATCAATAACCCCTTGTAATTAAATTAGAAACCTTCATAGTTAAACCCTCATTTATTAAATAACTCTTCGTGATAAAATTAAGGGGGCATTTTGGACATTGTGCCTTAGCCAACCCTAACCATAGTAGCTGACCCTATAAGGAGGGGGGATCCTCCATCTTCTTCATTATTGTTCATGAAAAAATCCTAAGTTTAGTTCTTTTCTCCAAGCCTTTATTCCTCCACCAAATTTCTCAAAATCAACCCCAATCCCTCTCATTTTCATTCCCATGAAGAGCTAGAAGCTTGAGGATTTCAAAAGGCTAGAGAAAGAGGAGTATTACAAGGAGTTGGTGTCCTTTTCTTATTCTTGTGCTCATTGGAAGGAACCACATTGGGAATACATCTCCCAATAGGTAAGACCTCTTTTCCTTTGTCATTTTTATACTAGAATGGTGTAATAGACCCATAGGAACCCTTTCTTGGCTTAGGGCTACCCATAGGAAGAAGAACTAGGTCTATAGGAGTCCATTAAAGAGAGTTATATTGAGTGTTATGTCCATTTGGAGAAAACTTCGATGTGGCACACCAAGTGTTTGTTGAAATGACAATGTGGCCATTCTTGGCTTTAATCTCAGAATTTTACTTGTTTATAGTTTGGTTTGCATATTAGGGATTGGTTTATACATAATTCTAGTGTTTATATATATATATATATATATATATATATATATATATATATATATATATATATATATATATATATATATATATATATAGTTATATATTTATATATGATGTTATATATGTGGGTATTAGTATATGCATATGTGTATGTGTGTGCTATTTGTGTGTGTTGTGTGCACTGTCACTTGAGACTATGTTGGTTCAGTGTGCTAGTCAAGGAGAAGAGGGGGACATTATTGTGTATCAGATGTTTGACACTATGGCAGCAGTGGTAGTAAGCTGCGACAACAGTGAATTACACTGCTGTTCTTTTGCAACAGTAGCAGTAGGAAGTAAGATCAGTAGTAGCAGTGCACTAGGTGCACCGTTATGTTTGCACTAAGGTAAGGGAGAATTTAACCGATACTTGAATTTATCAGTGGGAGGTGCTTGAGGGTTGATTGCAAGGAACTTTGGAGTATTAGTGGTTCTATTTGATGGGGGCAATCTGTAGGTAGAGCAAGCTTTGTAGGTAATTACAACTGAGCTGATATTGCATTATACCTGTAGGGGTATCAGTTATTTGGTACACAATTGTGCACACAGTTAGGATAATAACAGTGACATGGGAAGGAGAGTAATGGATGTTTTTCTAGATGTTATTCCTGTATCAGACAATATACTGTTATTGATACTCTATGAGTAGAGAACTTGAAATGGCAATGATGACATGGGGGAGAGACTGTGATTTATGAATGTTCAGGTATTGGCATTAGTTTAGAGATGGATTGATTTCAAATCTGCAAGTGAGTATCTGCTTTCAGATTAATGGGGCTCGGGTATAGGTGTAGTGTTGGGGTGATTGTGGGTGAATGTTGGTATTTTGTGTTGCACCAGTGAGTTAGTGTATTAGTACCACATGATATGAGGTAAAGGGTTATGTTTCAGGTGTAGTATAAGATGGGGTGGAGTTCTGAAACTTGTGCATCAGTGAGAGAGTATTCTGGAGAGAGGGTGCCAGTGTGTATGAATTCGAGTAGTGCAGGGTGCACTGTAACTATGTTGTAATCAATGCGGGCTTATTGCAGCATGTAGGATCAGTCTTTACTGCATATTGTAGTGGAATATAGGTATCGTGCATGAAGTAAGGAATGTTAGGTTCATGGGAGATGAGGGAAATACATATGTGAGGTGGTGGAATATCTAGATATATGTGTTTGTGTGTGTGTGGTAGCATAGTGTTAGCAATATGGTCTGTGTGTGAAGGGTGTTGGCCTGTTGTAGCATTGGGAGAGCAGCACAGGTGTTTGAGGGGTGTGGATCAAGATTAATGTTAGTATGAGAGAGTGATATGGTTACCCTTGTGTGTGTATCATACTGTATATAGTGATGGTTTCAGATGTTCAGTTAGTATAACAGTGAAGGGGGACTTTAGGTGGGGGTTCAGTTAGTATCATGTGACAGTTATGGTATGTGCCAATGTACATATAGGTAAATTGGTATTAAGTTAGAGTATAAGTATTAGAGTAAGGTTTTGTGAATAGAGTATCAAGGTATTGGTATGTGGACTAGATAATGTATAATAGACAGGATTTTAGCTAAGATACCAAGTTCTAGTTAGGATTATATTTTAGACAAGGTTAGATGACTTTTTATATATATATATATATATATATATATATATATATATATATATATATATATATATATATATATATATATATATAACTAGTATTAATACCAGTTTTATATATCAAGTACCCAATTATGAAGTTATGATCTAGAAACTTAGAGTTGACCTAGTATTAGTTTGTATGACTCTAAGAACCAACCTAGAAGTTAGGTGTGGACCTAAAATATGGATATTGACCTAGTTTGACTGTAGTGACCTAGAAAACCATATTTTTACTTATTTTAACTTGTTTCTCTTCCATTTATACCTAGTAACTTATAAATTCTTATATAGGTTTCTATTACACCAGTTCGGATACCGTTCAACCTTATTTGCTCAGGACCTCGGACAAGTACATTCTTTGTTAGGTTTTAGTACTTGATAGTTTATATATCGTATGTTCTAGATCTGTTTTACTTGAATCTGACACCATGATTACACGGGCTTGTATTATATGCTAGGTGTGTCTCCTCGATGGCTAGAATCAGATGTGTGCATCGGGTATTCCTTGTACTCGTATCTACTCTTGTGCTCTGTGTGCTCATGTTATATTCGTTTGTATAATGTGTCATGATTTGATCCATGAATATTAGTTAGGGCGGGGGGAGTAAGAGTTGATTATGTGGTCAAACCCTTAGTGTATTTGTGTGCATGTCAATTATATACTATACGTGTAATTGAGTTACGGTAGTATATTCGTGTGCAACCTAAACCGATCACATAATAAACTTATACTCTAAGGCACTAGTTAGTACCATCAGTTCTCTTATTTACAATTTATACCATATTGCTTGTAACTTTTCCAGTTATACTTCTATTTTCTAGTTACCTGTGCATCTTGTATTCATTCTATTGCTGTTATATATTCCCTACTATGTATATGAAACTACTTTCAGAGTTTGTACTTCACTCATTTCCTGATTGGATATATTTTTCTAGATGACTATTTAGAGAACTGGTGTCATACCTACTATAGCCCACAGGACGGAGGGCAAGCTGAGCTAGATTCTTTAGCCCAGGATGATCTGAATCCAGCCATCGAGGAGACACACCTAGCATTAGGAGACCAGTAGCTAGTATCTTTTATTTATATTGGATATATTTCCAGTTAAGACCTTGGCATATTATTTATATTGAGACCCTTTGTGTTATTTGCTAAACTCTAGACTTGGATATTGTGATAACTTATTATTTTCCTTTTTTTATGCATCATTCCATTATCTATCTCTAGTTGTTTGATTGAGTATTGATGTTTTATATATTCATCTTGTCCTCCTTTTGGAGTTGAGTTACCATTGATAGAATATACATATATCATTGCGTGAGTTTTTTAGATGATATTGTGGACCTTTACAATATTCTACCGTCGATGCTGTGGCATAGGCTGGACGTATCCATGACTTATACCTAATTTTTGGGTACAGATCGTGACATATTTTTAGTGGTGGCCCATGTAGGTCGAGTCACAACTAGTACGATATCGTAGTGGTACTCAGACTTAGAGTACTATTTCGAGCCTGCAATAGAATATAGGATATAGGATATTAGGATGAGAGAGAATACTCAATCACAACTAGGAAATAATTCCACCTATTGATTCTTGCCATCTTTATCATTTTAAATATTTCTTTCTTTTGAAATATTATTGTCCTTTCTTGATGATATCGTATCTTGTGCCTTATTAATATATTTTGTTTTGAACTGTCTTCAGGATACCGTCGAAGACCCGTTCATAACATGCTGGAGCAGTTTCCGAGAGGTTGGCGACTTCTCTACCCCTGTTCGAGCAGCTACAATAGTTGATACCATTCCACCTCTTTCAGTTCAGATGGCTTTCTCCCCAGTTCAGGTGGGAGCTTTCACTGCTTTTGGGGGTCCTTCTTCCACACATGTCCGTTGAGTTGATCCGATTCTGGCTTCTTCTGAGGGACTTCCACCACCACCACCACCACCTATGCCAGCGGATGCGACACAGATGTTCACAATATTCCGGGAGATGATGGCGGCACAACAGAGGTAGGCGAATGTACTACGCCAGGGCATTGAGAATGCCCATCAGGTGACTATCTTAGCAGTAGAGAGGACAACACCACCACAGCCACAGGATGCCCAGCCCAAGTCGGGCAACATACAAGACTTCAAGAAGTTGGATCCCCATATTTTCAAGGGGACAGAGGGCATTATATATGTCGATGACTGGTTTAAGAACATGAAGCGCATCCTGCGTTTATCCCGCCTAGCAGAGGATCTGAAGGTAGAGTCAGCTGGGTTACAGATGTTAGACATTGCCAGTACTTAGTTCTAAAATAAGCCACAGATCGCTACCCCAGGATTGACGTGGGACGGCTTCAAGGACTTGTTCAAGAAGAAGTTCTTTTCATCTACCGAGAGACTTGATCTAGGGCGAAAGTTTGAGAACCTTTAGCAGGGGAACCTATCAGTTGAGGAGTATACCACGGAGTTCGGCAGGTTAAGCCGGTATACAGCTAACATGGAATAAGATTCAAAGGAAAGAGAGAGCCGGTTCAGGGAGGGCCTGAACTAGGACGTAAAGGCCCTTATTTATTCGAGTCATGAAACCTAAGAGGCAATACTTAAGGAGGCCCACAAGGTTGAGAGAGACTTAAGTTTGGGGCCCAAGAGGGACCGGAAGATATTCAGTGGCAGCAACAGTGCGTATCCAGCCAAGCGGCCCCAATTATAGTAGAAGCGGACATTTCAGTCTCAAAGTCAGTAGTTCCAACAGGCGCATCAGCAGCCTCAGAGCCATCAACAACAGACTCTTATTTGTCCTTTCTGTAAGAATCCAAGACACAATAGGACGTCTACATAAAGAGATTAGGAGTGCGTTTGTTCTGTGGAGAGGCGGGGCACCAGCTGAGAGACTGTCATTTGGCACCAGCTCATCCAGGTCAGAGTGGAGCTTCTGCTAAAAAAGCACTAGTTAGAGCACTAGCAGCACCTACAGCACAACAGCGGGGACCTCCACTCCCGACCCAGCAGCAGCATTTCGCGTAGCATCAGCAGTAAAGGGGAGCACCGCAGGGGCAAGCTTTCACCATGATGATTGAGGAGACAGAGCCAGTTGGAGACGTCATCGCAGGTTCAATTCTTTTAGATTCCATTCCAGTATTTGCTTTATTTGATTCTGGTACTTCCCATAGCTTTGTATCGGTGTCTTTTGCTCTTAAGCTTCATTTAGAGACTAAAATTTTGAGTATGACTTACATCATCCTGGTCAGTGATGTTTGCAAGAAACAGAGAGTTACTTTGGGAGGCCGGGAATTGAGTGTGTGGTTCATTGTAATTCCACTTCTGATTTATGACATTGTACTCGGGATTGAATGGTTGAGTAGGCACCATGCTAGTATAGTTATCATAGAGGTAGAGTTTTATTTCGTCCGTTGGGAGAGCCAGAGTTCGAGATTGCCAGAGGAGCAACAAAGCAGAGCGAGAAAGTCATCTGTGGTGCCCTAGTGGAAGAGGAAGAGTTTCCACATCCTTTGATTTTGGAGTTCCTAGATATCTTTCTAGAGGAGTTGTCGGGGTTGCCGCCAGACAGAGACGTCAAGTTCTCTATAGACTTGGTACCAGGCGCAGAGCCGATATCATAACATGTCTATAGAGTTAACAACAATGAGCTGACAGAGTTAAAGAAGCTGGTGGACGGGTTGTAGGACAAGGGCTTCATCACATCCAGTTCTTCACCGTGGGGTGCTCCGGTATTATTTGTTCCGAAGAATGATGGGGTCGGTACGCATGTGTATCGACTACAGGGCTCTAAAAAACCTCACTATCAAGAACAGATACCCACTACTAAGGATAGATGATCTCTTGGATCAGTTGAGTAGAGCAAAGGTATTTTCGAGGATAGACTTGATGTCAGGCTACCACCAGGTAAAGGTGAAGAGAGAGAATATTTCGAAGACAACTTTTTGGACTCGGTATGGTCAGTTCGAGTTTATGGTAATGCCGTTTGGGTTGGCCAATGCTCCAGTGGTGTTCATGAACCTAATAAACAAGGTATTCCACCAGTACCTTGATAAGTTCGTGGTGGTGTTCATCGATAATATCTTTGTGTATTCGAAGATGCCAAAGGAGCACAAGAAGCACCTAAGGATGGTTCTGGAGACTCTCAGAAAGGAGAAGCTTTATGGGAAGCTTTCAAAGTATGAGTTCATCCTTGACAAGGTCGAATTTTTTGGTCATGTGGTGAAAGGAGATGGGATCTCAGTTGTCCCTAGGAAGATCGCGGTAGTGGAGTCATGGGCTACTCCAAGTTAGGTGGCAGAGATTAAGAGTTTTCTGGGACTGACAGGGTACTACAAGAGGTTTGTAAAAGACTTCTCCAGAATTATAGAGCCGATGACTAGGCTGACCAAGAAGGATGTAGATTTTCTATGGACAGGGGGGTGTCAGGCCACTTTTGATGAGCTCAAGAAAAGATTGACGACAGCTCCAGTATTGACGTTGCCATCGGGGACAGTTGGATTCACTATTTATAGCTACGAAAAAGGGTTTAGGTTGCGTTCTGCAGCAGAATGGGAAGATGATTGCATATACATTGAGGTAGTTACGTCCTCATGAGAAGAACTATCCGACCCATAATTTGGAGTTGGCAGCGATCATTTTTGCTCTAGAGCTATGAAAATACTATCTGTATGGAGAGCGTGTGGAGATATTCACAGACCACAAAAGCTTGAAGTACGTATTTAAACAGAAAGAGCTGAACATGAGACAATGATGGTGGTTGGAGCTGATGAAGGACTTTGATATATCGCTCCAATATCACCTAGGGAAGGACAACGTGGTCGCCGATGCCATGAGCAGGTATCTGGCGGCTATGTACTTGACATCAGACAGACACTTGTTGGCCGATTTGGAGAGCCTGGGTATTGAGGTAATAGTTCCTGGTATTGAGATACAGATATAGGGATTATAGATACAGTCAGAGCTGATTGACAGGATCAAGGCAACACAGTATGATGACATGACTCCGAGGAACATCAAAGCACAAGTTCAGGCCGGGTTATTGGATGATTTCACTATTGCTGAGGACAGTTCCTTGTGGCACAGTGCGAGGTTATGTGTACCGAGTGGAGAGTTGTGCGAGGAGGTTCTGCAGGAGGTAGATCGCTCTCAGTACTCTATGCATCCTGGTGCCAACAAGATGTATAGGGGTATGAGTGAACATATATTATGGTATGGCATAAAACAAGAGGTGGCGCAC
Organism: Iris macrosiphon; assembly: GCA_036927795.1. Classification (NCBI taxonomy): domain Eukaryota; kingdom Viridiplantae; phylum Streptophyta; class Magnoliopsida; order Asparagales; family Iridaceae; genus Iris; species Iris macrosiphon. Next base: position 91,620,598 of record JAYESA010000018.1, read on the forward strand.
TTCGTATCCAGATGCTTAGTGTGCCAGCTGGTAAAAGCTGAGAGGCAAAGGTCAGGCGGGTTACTTCAGCCCTTACCCATTCATGAGTGGAAGTGGGAGCATGTTTCCATAGATTTTGTTTCGGGGCTTCTGCGATCTTTAGGAAGAAAAGACACGATCTAGGTCATCATAGACAGGTTGACCAAATTGGTCAATTTCTTTTCATTTAAAGTGGGTACGTCTACGAAGAAGCTAGAGGGATTGTATGTGCAGAAGATTGTTAGATTGTACGGGGTCCCTGTGAGCATAGTCTCGGATCAGGATAGTCGCTTCATGTCCCACTTTTAGAGGAGTTTAAAAACTAGCTTGGGCACCCAGCTCAAGTTTAGTACCACATATCACCCCCAAACGGACGAACTGTCAGAGAGGACTATTCAGACTCTCGAGGATATGCTACACACCTATGTTATGGACTTTGGAGATTCTTGGGAGGATCATCTCCATATGGTAGAATTTTCTTACAACAACAGTTACCAAGCCAGTATTGAGATGTCACCATTCGAGGCTTTGTATGGAAGAAGATGTCACACTCCTTTATCTTAGGAAGATGTTGGAGAGAGAGCCTTGTTGGGACCAGAGATAGTTGTGGATACATCCAAGAAGGTGATGCTTATCAGAGACAGACTTCGGGTGGCTCAAGACAGACAACGACATTGGACCGACAACCATCGGAGACCTTTAGAGTTTGAGGTAGGTTTTGTTTTGTATTGCTTGTGATTCTTTGTTATAGTTGAGTGTTAAGATAGTATTTTGTTCTAGGTTGGCGATCTGGTATTCTTACAGATTTCTCTAACAAGGGGCACGATTCGCTTTGGTGGAGACGGAAAGCTTAGTCTACGGTACATCGGACCCTTCGGTGTTCTTGCGAAGGTCAGTGCAATAGCCTACAGACTAGACTTGTTGGCTGCACTAGAGGGAGTACATGACGCGTTCCATATGTCACATCTGAGATGATATATGGCAGATTCTAGTCACGTATTGGATCACTCGGAGATTGAGGTGGGTTTGACTCTCAGTTATCTAGAGCAGCCAGTAGAGATTCTGGATTGCAGAGAGAAGGTGCTACGGAGCCAGATGATTCCCTTGGTACGCGTCGCGTGGAGGTATCACACTCCGGAAGAGTCTACCTAGGAGAGGAAAGTCGAGATGCGTAAGCGGTACCCATATCTTTTCAAGCCGTGAGGTATTTTCTTTTATTACTATGATTGCCTGTGTAGGGCTAGTTCTTTCTTAAATTTTAAGGGCAATTTTTTTCTAAGGAGGGTAGGATTATAACCATCACTTTTCAAGATAGTGGTATTTTAGTCATTTTGGTAATATTATTATTGATATATTTTATTATATAATAATTGGTGTGGTTGTGTTTATATTGATATTTAATATAGTTGATTGTGTGTTAGCCCTTAGTTAGACTAGTTACTAATGAACCCAACTAGGCTTGAACCCAACTAGACTTGTCCTGACTATTAGTGCACCAATTAGTTAGTCATAGTTGATTAATTTAATTAGAGAGAATAATCAATAACCCCTTGTAATTAAATTAGAAACCCTCTTAGTTAAACCCCCATTTATTAAATAACTCTTTATGACAACATGGAGAGGCATTTTGGACATTGCGCCTTAGCCAACCCTAACCCTAGTGGTCGGCCCTATAAGGAGGGGAGGAAGCCTCCATCTTCTTTATTATTGTTCATGAAGAAACCTTAAGTTTAGTTTTTCCCTCCAAGCATTTATTCCTCCACTAAATTTCTCAAAATTAACCCCAATCCCTCTCATTTTCATTCCCATGAAGAGCTAGAAGCTTGGGAATTTTAAGAGGCCAGAGAAAGAGGAGTATTACAAGAAGTTCGTATCCATTTCTCATCATTGTACTCATTGGAAGGAACCCTTGACTGGCTTAGGGCTACCCATAAGAAGAAGAACTAGGTCCATAGGAGGCCATTGAAGAGAGTTACATTGAGTAGATTGTCCATTTGGAGAAAACACCGAGGTGGCACACCAAGTGTTTGTTGAAATGACAATGTGGCCATTCTTGGCTTTAATCTCAGAATTTTACTTGTTTATAGTTTTGTTTGCTCATTAGGGATTGGTTTATAAATATTTCTAGTGTTTATATATATATATATATATATATATATATATATATATATATATATGTATATATATATATATATGTATATATATATATATGATGTTATATATGTGGGTATTAGTATATGCATATGTATGTATACTTACATGTGTGTGTATGCTATTTGTGTGTATTGTGTGCACTGTCATATGAGACTGTGTTGGTTCAGTGTGCTAGTCAAGGAGAAGAGGGGGGCTTTATTGTGTATCAGATGTTTGACACTACGGCAGCAGTGGTGGCAAGCTGCCACAGTAGTGAATTGCACAGTTGTCCTTTTATAACAGTAGCAGTAGAAAGCAAGATCAGTAGCAGCAGTGCACTAGGTGTATTGCTATGTTTGCGCTAAGGTAAATAGAAGTTAACCGATACTTGAATTTATCAGTGGAAGGTGCTTGAGGGTTGATTGCAAGAAACTTTGGAGTATCAGTAGTTCTATTTGGATGGGGAATCTGTAGGTAGAGCAAGCTTTGTAGGTAATTACAACTGAGCTGATATTGCATTATACCTGTAGGAGTATCAGTTATTTGGTGCAGAATTATGCACTCGGTTAGGATAAAATCAGTAACATGAGAAGGAGAGTAATGGATGTTGTTCTTGCTATTATTCCTATATCAGACAGTATACTGTTTCTGATACTCTATGAGTAGAGAACTTGAGATGGCAATGATGATATAGGCGGAGAGACTGTGATTTGTGAATGTTCAGGTATTGGCATTAGTTTAGAGATGGATGGAGTTCAAACTTGCTAGTGAGTATCTGTTTTCAAATTATTGGTGCTCGGGTATAGGTGTAGTGTTGGGGTGATTGTGGGTGAATATTGGTATTTTGTGTTACACCAGTGAGTTTGGTGTATTAGTACCACATGATATAAGGTAAAGGGTTATGTTTCATGTGTAGTGTGAGATTGGGTGGAGTTATGAAACTTGTGCATCAGTGAGGGAATATTCTGGAGGGAGGGTGCCAGTGTGTATGAACTCGGGCAGTGCAGGGTACACTGCAACTATATTGCTATCAGTGCTGGCCTATTGCAGCATGTAGGATGAGTCTCTACTTCATATTGCAGTGGACTGTAGGTAAGGTGCAGGTAATGTCACGACCCGCACCCGGAATTGGGGCACGAGTACGCGGGTACGTCCAGCCTACGCCGCAGCATCGGCGGTAGAACGCTGTCTAGGTCAAGCACTATCTAAACAATCTCGCACTAGTATCCAACTCCATAAGGAGACACTGATAACACTATATAAAAGAACAACATACTCAATCACATAACTACAGCATGATAAGAAACCGAAAAAATAAATAAGAATACAACACAAGTCTAAACTGTAAATAATCTAACTCAACATAATCCTAGTCTTAAATAAGATTGCCGAAGACAAATTCGGTACCAAAATAATATGCTAAAAGAACTAACTAGAGAACTAGTGATTTCGGCTAGACCTCCCAGAATTACGACTGCACTACTAAGACCAAGACTGCAGCTACTCACCCTGTGGTCCACCAGTGTCGGATACCAGTCCTCTAGGCATAGTCTGGAAAATGTTTTCCAGTCAGGAAGGAGCAAAGTATATATCTAAATAGCAGTTCTATATCAATGATATAAACTATGTAGCAGTATATAAATGGAAATATACAAGATGCATGTATATGTACGAGAAACATACAATAAAGGATATACTGGAAATATTGTAAGTAAATGCAGGAAAGGAAACAATATGTCAATGAGCAAGAATACTATGACTAAGTGTGTGAGTACTAGCTTTAACATGTGATCGGCTTGGGAACTTGATCAGGCTGGTTACATATGATTAGCTATGATTCATGTAAGATCAGGCTAACCATGTGGTTAGCTATGAGGCATGTAGAGGTCAGACTAATTATATATAACAGCTATGAAGAATGTAATGGTCAGACCGCACCCGACGTGAGATGTAGGGTGAGCTATGATGCATGTAGAGTTGGATATGATCATATATCTACACTAAAATACTCCCCACCCCGACTGGTATAGTAGATCCAATCATGGTATGCTATGGCACGGGATTTCCTAGGGAGATAGCAAATCTCTCCGGAAATCAGTGTCTGTACATGTACAAGATAACAATAAAACAAGACTTGTAAAAGCTACACCATTAACAAGGAATAATATCTCATGACGAGATCCGTATACACCAATCCGTGTAACCAGCGTGTCGAGAATATGGATATTTACACTAGATACAATGAACATAGGGGATATCATAAACAAGAAGCTAATCAGAGAATGTACTCGCCTTGGGTCCTTAGCTGGTAATACCAATGTCCAGTCCCAGAGTATCGTCTGGAGGATCCAACAGTCCTATAGACATATAAAATAATACAACATTTGCATCAGATGCTACACTAACACAACACAATTATATTGAACTCAGGGGCTATGCCAGGTATGATACTGGTCAACTAGGGTCATCTAGTAGACAGACATCTAAAACACATTACACCTATTTTTAACTAACATTAATACTTACAATATATACATACACCGATTTAAATATATTTACAATATATATATATGTGCCATTTAATACATATCTAATATATACTAGTTGAACAATATATATGTATACTCATATATATATGCCAAAAGTATAATTTAAAATATATATATATATATTGTCAATATTATTATTAAAATATACTAATACTAATACACAAATTTAAGTTTATACTATATATATTAAGGATATACTAAAAGCATATACAAAATATATATATTTATACATATATACAAATTATATATATTGAAAGTATATTAAGTATATACAAAACATATATATATATATATATATATATATATATATATATATATATATCAAATAATACATATACCAATAATATATATACTAAAGTACATATTTATATATATACCAATAATATTAAATATATACATATACATTAATTAAATACACTATTTTTACACATACACATATTTATTTATACGCACACACGTATACACACACACACATATACACATATACGTACACATATACGTATATACACATATATTCGTACACATATACACACATATATATATATATATGTATACACATACACCTACACACACATATACGTATACGCATACGTATATACAAAATATACAAAGAAGGAGGGAGAGGGAGAGAAGTGCTCACCGGGGTGGTGGTCGGAGGCCACTGGCCGGAGTGCAGGGAGGCCGCCGGGGAAGGAGCTGCAGCGAGGGGGTGCTGCACAGGCTGGTGAAGCCGGTGGTGGTGGTGATGGCTGAACTGGCTGTCGGGGTCGCCCGGGGAAGGATGCAGGAAGGAGATGATGGAGGAGCGGGGATGTGCTCGGCGCAGCGCAGTGGTCGACGGGGATGTCGACCGGAGACTGGAGGCTGGAAGCTCCGGGTGCAGCAGGGCGAAATGGGGAGGAGTCGGCTGACAGTATGGTGGAGTCGGTGGGGAGCTCGACCGGAGTCGAGGGGCTCACCGGGGGAGATGAGCAGGGTGGAGAGTGGTGGTTGTGTTCGTGGTGGTGCCGGTGTGAGCGGGGTGTTTTGGATAATAAACGAGAAAAGATTTGATGAATGCGGAAAACGAGGTCTTGTGCGAAGACCCGCCCTTCTTTTATGTTTACAAACAAGATTGTACAAATTTGATCCTACACGAGGATGCCTAAGTACAATTTATTTAATCTGGGTGAATATTGCTATAGGTGTCTGATCTGCAGTCGATCACTTTAGCCCTTGGACCACACGATGTTGAAGAAGTGCCGTGGAAGACAGGTAACAGCTTCGTAGGTTGGTAAAGAGGGTGGATGCCCGATGCCAAAGTCGTCGATCCCTTCTCTTTGCCTGAGCTCTGGATTCTCCTCTCTCTCTCTCTCTCTCTCTCTCTCTCTCGACCGTTGGATCTGGTACTGGATCTGTTGATCAGTTTTCAGACATAAATTCTTCGACCCTCTAATTTGTCGACCTTGTTCCTCATTGATAGAGGTCTCTATTTATAGAGTTTTAGTGACAGTGACCACACAGTCGGCGTAGAAACCGAGTAGTGGAAAGTACATCACCCATTTACATGACGGTTTAAAATAACCAATGCCTGCGTATAAATGACCTTTTGAGTGAGCATGTGACGCGCGTCCAACTAACGGACAGAACGCGTATATCTGCTACGAAGATCACGGCATAGAAGCCACGTAGGTAGTTATCCCTTGTGTAGAAGAGTTTGGCGTAGAAGCCAAATGACTGTCACCATTGCATAGAAGCCAAGTAGGCATAGAAGCCGAGTAGGCATAGAAGCCAAGTAGGCATAGAAGCCGAGCAGGCGTAGAAGCCGAGTGGTCATAGAGGCCGAGGAGGCGTAGAAGCCGAGTGGGCATAGAAGCCGAGTGGACATAGAAGCCGAGCAGGCGTAGAAGCCGAGACGATGTGGACATTTTAGCCGGAATTACGGCTCTTAGAGATATAATCAAATCTCTTGCATTAATGCAGAGATCTGCCCCCATCCTGTGAATTAAATGCAGAGGCTTGTCTTTAATATTTGCCACCATTCTGCTCATTAAATGCAGATACGCGCCTCGAATCCTGTACGAAGAGTGACTGCTGATGTGGCGGTCTGTTTGCCTTCTGTGGAGCGTAAGAAGCTCACGTTTGCCTGTGTAAAACTGAACAGCGTATTCCCTTATGTCACGCCCCAGTCCCAAAATACGTAGGACTAGGATACGTAACCGTGCCAGCCGCCCGTATATATGGCAACTCCAATATATGGAAACCATATATACGTGCGTACACTGTATAATGAACAATAGTTCACCAGTGGTATAAATAATCACAAGTCACAGAGTAATATCTAAATCTCAACAGTAAATAACTAAAGAATGACAGTCGGATGGAAACAAATCCACTGCCGATATGGAATATAAAAGGAACCAGAATACACACCATAAAAGATCAACATCTGACAATCCCGAGGCTCGAAGAGAAGACCTCCTCGGAAAATATATAACCTGTCCGGATCTGTGCTCCTGCGAGTACTCAAGAACATATACACCTGGCAGGGGACCAGGTCCTCAGAGGGACATAGCAAGATACAGAAAAATGACATGCCATAATGTAAATACTGAATAAATAAATGGGGTGTGCTAACCATCTAAGTGAATGCAATTTAAAGACCTTGTAGTACGCATGGGAATGTGTGGCTAGACATATGCTGACGTAATTCACCAATCGTCGGGACTGGCTAGTATATGTGTCATATGCCCCCGACTCAGGGAACTCTGCAATCGTCTATCTCCGAGGAGCATGGATCGAAGGATAAAGACTCAATAAAGGGGGTGTCCCATACGCCTACTAAGTGTCTTTCCCGCCCACTGTAGATATCCAAGTTGTGAAAACGACGTGGACATCTCGAACTATGATGCAAGTCTCAATAAAATAAACAACTGAGCTAAATACCACTACACGTGTTGCTCACACTGATGGCCAATCGCGCATGAGGCACGCGTCCCTACATGTACTCACTCTGTGACGTGTAATGATACCTGTCAAGGCCTGAGAAGTTATATCAATAACTTTACAACTTTAGGTGGGTCTACTAGACACTAGGTCAGACACAAGTCCTAACGTCAACGCCATCGTTGACTGCACCCGAGTTTTCTCGGACGCGCACATTTATATAATATTAAATAAATAGACATGTAACTAACAATAACTAAATTTAAACAGTTCAACAAGGCAAGGTATACTTGCCTGGCAGAAGAGCTGCAAATATAATGTCCAGATGTCAAATACCAAGTGTCAGAAACTATGGCCTCAGAAGAAAAGTCTCCGGATGCTGAAATAAACATCACTAACAGTCTCAGAAAATATCAAATAGCTAGAAACGCCTGTCCTTAAGTCCAATTTGGACACAGGGGCAAAAATGACAGTTTCCGGTCAAAGCGGGGTCCACATGTGGCCCACTTTGCACCAAAAAATGCGTCAGGGTCAAAGGTCTCCAAATTTGCCAAACTTAGTGTCCACAAGTCCAGAACGTCGATACGAACCCAACGGAACTTCCAGAATTGGATTCCGGTGAGCCGGTCACAAAATTACCCGTCAAGTGGAGCCGGTGGGGCCCACGATACGCGATTTTGTCAACGTTCTCAGAATCGAACCAAACTTGGCTCACAGGACCAGCGTATCGCTACGAGTCCGATGGCGCAAGTTTCGTCTCGATCCGACGTGTGTACACAAAGTTGCAGCGTATTCCAGAACTGACGGATACGGGACGGTGTCGGCGGATACGCGTTGATTCCGGTGTGCACGCACATCCAAATCAACTTCTCCGAATTCCTACACGTCCGTATCAATGTCGCACACGTTTTGGTAAAGACCGCGAGCGACCAAGTCATCCCGTTTGGCGGGGCGTACCCAGTTCCGGGGTGAATCGGGTCGTTGTTTTTCCTGTATTTGGATCGCGGTGTGCGATCACCACAGGACGCGATGCTCCGAGTGGGTTGCACGGACACCGAGGTGGTTACACAGTCTACACGACACAACTGACAGAATTGAAATTGGAATTACGAGGAGAGAGATATCGTTACCTGAACAGGGCTTCGAAAACTGCAAATTCTTCGCGTCCGACACGTGTCCGACACGTGTCGAAATTGTGTCTGAGCTAGGGCACAGGTTCTGCGTCACTGGGAGTGGGGGTTCACGCCGGCGGAGGTCGACGAGTGCTCGGGGACGCCTCGGGGAGGCCGGGCGGAGGCGGGGCGACGTCGCCGGCGGAGGGCGGCTCCGACGAGGTCGGGGGTCGGCTGCGGGCTGGGGCAGCGGGCCGGAGGGGCTCGGGGGAGAGGAGGAGGAGGAGAGGAAGGGCGGGCGGCTCGCCGCGGTGGCGCGGGCGGAGCTGCTCCGGCGGGCCGCGGGGGACGCACGGTCGCTCGAGGTGGAGGGAAGAGGCTGGGAGGGAGAGAGGGAGCGGGGAAGAGGAAGAGAGGGAGAGAGAGAGCCAGGGGGCGGGAGGGCTGGCTCCGCCGCGGGCGGAGGGGCTCCGGCCAGGGGCGGCTGCACCGCCGACCGGGGGGGGGTCGGCTGAGTGAGAGAGAGATTTGTTTTTTTTTCTTTTCTTTTCTTTTCTTTTCTTTTATAAAAAAATTAATTATTAAAATAAGAAAAATATCTAAAGATATTTTTGGGATATTTTTAGGATCTTTTCGGGATATTTTCGGGATCTTTTCGGGTGGGTCCCGCGTCCAAATGGACGGCGCAGGTTCACCGGCCAGTGAGGGGACTGACACCTCACACAAAATTTGCAGGAAAGTCCCTATAATTTCATAAATTGCGTAAAAGTCCTATTTTGGGAATTTGCGCAATTTACGAAATTGTCTGGAAAACACCCGATTCCTGAAAATGCTAAAATTCACAGAATTGAAAGAAAAGCTGTGGGAGGGTCCCGAGGGGGGTGGGGGTGAGTCTGGGCAGGTACTGGGCTTGGTTTCTTGGTGATACGGGTCACCGTATTTATTAATTAATAAATACTGCGCACGGTGTTCTCTAATTATTTAGAGGCAGGTAGGGTCATAATTTTTCTACGGTGTCAATATACTAAATGTAGTATACTCAGTGTAGAAAATTATCGTATTTTTGTTTGGGCAAAACAGGTGTATGTTGGGCCTCAAATCTCTAGGGATACAGAGGTGGGTAAAGAGCAGGAAATTAAATAGGAAATAAATACAGACTTTTGTAACGCTAGTTGTGCGTCTCAAACGAGGCTCAAAATAAAGCATCTGGGAGTTGCACAAAATTCAGGAAAATAGTCTAACATGTCTAGGACAGGTATGTGAACTTTGTTCGGGGATAACAATCAAAGTAAAGCTCCAAATAATTTGGTGACGGACAGGTGCACAAGTCAACAGGATATGTAGGCAAAATTAATTAAAATATTGCCATAAATCCTAAATTGTTAAAATAATCCTAAAAATACTGAAATCTGGTCGAGGGAGTTTACAATCTACCCAACTTATAAAAATTTCGTCCTCGAAATTAAAACTAAACCGGGGTAGAAGTCAAAGACGGCATAAGATATAATTTAACAAAGTAATTTATATCTTGGTTTACGAATAGGTTAAAAAAAACGTTTACACATGTCGTCAACATGCTCCTAAGTAGATTCTCCAGGCGTGCCATACTTCCATGCCATGCGGACCAAGAAAATGGACTGATTTCTCAATACCTTTCCTCAATGATCAAGGATTCCCACGGGTTGCTCTTGATACGACAAGCTTGACCTAATGGCGATCTACGAATGGTTGAGAACCTTACTGCTGTCTGTCACATATCGTCTGAGTTGCGACACGTGGAATACAGCAAGTACTCTCTCAAGGGAAGGTGGTAGCGCAAGTTGATATGCCACTACTCCCACTCTTTCTAGCACGTCAATGGTCCAATATACCTTGGACTCAACTTGATGCGTCCTCCGAATCGAATGGTGTTACTAGTAGGTGATATCCTCAAGATGACATGATCGTCCTGTTGAATTCCAAGGGACGATGATGACGGTCTGTCCACTACTTCTGTCTGTCTCGTACTGCTCGCAAGTGTCCTTGTATTACTTAACTGTCTCTACGTTGTTGACCACCAATTCTAGTCACGCGAATCCTTGTCTGGTAAAATGCTGACTGGTATGCCGTACAATCTTACGATTTGCCTCATATAAGTAATGTCTCCATAGCTTCAGGGTAATTACGACGGTTGCAAGTTCCAAATTCTTTTCATGTACTCATAATTGTCTAGATGCATATGCCATTACCTTGCCATCCTGTATTAATACGCATCCCAAACTTTTCCTGATGCGTCTGTAGATTACATAACCGCCTGATCCGGAGAGAATAGTCAATACGGGTGTTGTGGTCAGTCGCTTCTTCAACTCCTCGAAAGCGGCTTGACACTCGTTGGTCCATAGGAATCCTTATAAGTCAATCTAGTCATAGGTGCTGCTATCCATTCAGGAGTCAATCAATTGTTTATCCCGGTAAAATCCATTTAGACTCCTGACAGCAAAATGATACATTCTTCATCGTAATACTTGGGTTCTGAACTTGACCTAAGTTACGAGGCAAAAATAAAAATTTCATGCTGCCATGGTGGCGCACGTATCAGGAACGTAATAAAACATTAGGTAGCTAGCGAAGGTCATTCTAAAAATAGTACAGTTTTAAACTGCAATCTAATCTAATAATAGGGTTTGGTAATTACCCAAGAAACACACAGAAATGGCTACAGAAACAATACACTCTCGTATTTATACTAAGTATGAGGTTTCGTCTTTCCGAAATAAGGGAAGACGGAAAACAGTAATCAAGAGTTCAAGGGGATGGTAATAGATTAAAAGTGTGAGGATCAAGGCGTTTAAAGAATTCAGTGGGATTTGTCAAAGTAGTTGTGGATTGAAATATTATTTTTTTGTAATTCCTATTCATATGCTAGTATCAGTACAGTCATGTAGCTGATACGATATGCTCAGACATATCTAGAGGGCAAGTACATCTGTCTACTAATCACTATATATCTCAATCCACGTAAAGTAGTTATGCAAAGGGCGAATCAAAATGCACTAAGGTTGATCAGACCGTAATACACTGATTCTGAATAGACCATTGTATTAGTGGAGTGGATCAGGCCCCAATAACACATGTGTCATGAACAAGCTCGATAAAGAATAAGATTGCAAAACTAGGCTATAATAGCATCATAAGTCAAGGTAGGACAGCAATTTTAAGTATGCTAGATTATGATGAGAGAAATTACAACATAATTCATAATCACAAAAAGATAAGATTCTACAATCTCTACAGTTAATATTCTAACTCCTTCCTAAGTTGCTAGTTGACCCAAAAGAGGTATGTCCTTCTAAGTTCTACAATCTTAATATAAACTATAGGTTGTCTGCCTAAAACAAAGATTTAAGGAAGTCTGCGTAAAGTAGGGGTTCGAAGTCGTCTGCGTAAAGCAAAGATAAAATAATTTGGCGTGACGCATGGCTTCAGAACTATCCGCGTAAAACAGAGAAGTGTAAGGTAGAGGTTCAGAGCTGTCCGCGTAATAAGTCTGTGCGTAACAGTCTGCATAAAAGTCTGGGTGAAAGTCTGAGCGTAAAAGTTTTGCGCTAAATTCTGCGCAAAATATCTCCTGCGTAAAGTCTAACATTCGTTGCAGCGTAAAGTTGTACGAGTAACTCATGAGTTTATTAGTCAAAATGAGTGAATCCTGACATCTGACAAAGTACTTGTACAACGATCGAGGGGACGGTTTGATGATGAATTGCACGGAGATCCAGGTTATCATTTAGTGACTGATTGGATACAAGTCATTTTTTTTACGCTCGAGACAAATCAGATATCCTGTCAGAAAGCTGCTTCTTTTTGCACAGGACTCGAGGCGTATCTCTGCCTTTAATACACGAGATTGGGTCATGGCTGGGGAAAACTAAGGCTGTAACAAATACGCTTACATCCTATCCTTATATTCTATGCCTAATCAGGTTACTCTACGCTGGTTATCTAATATTCAAGAATCATCAGGTTTACGCAGGGTAGTTACCTACGTGGCTTTTAGGACGTGTCCTACGCAGGATAAGGAATACTAAGGGATCGTAGGTAGCCGTTATTATAACTGCAGCGTAAAGGAGATAATCTGCTGCATAATTTGGTTTTTACGCCAACAAGAAAGTCATTTGGCTTTTACGCCAACTAGGCAGTCGTTTGGTTCTTATACCAACAACGGTCAATTGGTTTTACACCAACAAGGGTAAGGGGTCTCTGGCGTAAAACTCTGGTTTATCCAAACTTAGGATGAGGTTTAGTCTTAGTATTTAACCTTAGGTTTCTATTGGTTTCTCAAGACTAGGGTCAACACTAGGGTCAAATCTCTAATAATCCTATCTCTAACTAATCCTAGTAGTGTTTATACTATACTCAAGTCATACATAAATATGTCAAGGGATAAGGGTAAGTTAATCTATAGGTAAGTGAGGCTAGGGTTTACTTAGGAAATCAGGAAGGCTAGGGTTCACTAAGTAATCCGAACTTAAGGATATGTCAAAGCCCTAGTGGTATTCTTATTAGGAATGCTACCTTAATTATCATCCTATTAACCGGAGTTCCTATATTCTAGCAGGGATTATACCAAAAGAATTATCAGGGAAGCACTTGAATCAAGTAGGATGCAATTATGTAAGTAGGACGAACTGGAAAGAAGATAAGTCATAGTCAATTTTTGGATGAGATCCTATGTTCTAATCCTAGGTGCAGGCTTGCTCGGTACAGTAACGTAACCGAGACAATATGCTCTCGACCTGCATGGGCCACCACTAAAAACACTGTCACGCCCCAGTCCTAAAATACGTAGGACTAGGATACGTAACCGTGCCAGCCGCCCGTATATATGGCAACTCCAATATATGGAAACCATATATACGTGCATACGCTGTATAATAGTTCACCAGTGGTATAAATAATCACAAGTCACAGGGTAATATCTAAATCTCAACAGTAAATAACTAAAGAATGACAGTCGGATGGAAACAAATCCACTGCCGATATGGAATATAAAAGGAACCAGAATACACACCATAAAAGATCAACATCTGACAATCCCGAGGCTCGAAGAGAAGACCTCCTCGGAAAATATATAACCTGTCCGGATCTGTGCTCCTGCGAGTACTCAAGAACATATACACCTGGCAGGGGACCAGGTCCTCAGAGGGACATAGCAAGATACAGAAAAATGACATGCCATAATGTAAATACTGAATAAATAAATGGGGTGTGCTAACCATCTAAGTGAATGCAATTTAAAGACCTTGTAGTACGCATGGGAATGTGTGGCTAGACATATGCTGACGTAATTCACCAATCGTCGGGACTGGCTAGTATATGTGTCATATGCCCCCGACTCAGGGAACTCTGCAATCGTCCATCTCCGAGGAGCATGGATCGAAGGATAAAGACTCAATGAAGGGGGTGTCCCATACACCTACTAAGTGTCTTTCCCGCCCACTGTAGATATCCAAGTTGTGAAAACGACGTGGACATCTCGAACTATGATGCAAGTCTCAATAAAATAAACAACTGAGCTAAATACCACTACACGTGTTGCTCACACTGATGGCCAGTCGCGCATGAGGCACGCATCCCTACATGTACTCACTCTGTGACGTGTAATGATACGTGTCAAGGCCTGAGAAGTTATATCAATAACTTTACAACTTTAGGTGGGTCTACTAGACACTAGGTCAGACACAAGTCCTAACGTCAACGCCATCGTTGACTGCACCCAAGTTTTCTCGGACGCGCACATTTATATAATATTAAATAAATAGACATGTAACTAACAATAATTGAATTTAAACAGTACAACAAGGCAAGGTATACTTGCCTGGCAGAAGAGCTGCAAATATAATGTCCAGATGTCAAATACCAAGTGTCAGAAACTATGGCCTCAGAAGGAAAGTCTCCGGATGCTGAAATAAACATCACTAACAGTCTCAGAAAATATCAAATAGCTAGAAACGCCTGTCCTTAAGTCCAATTTGGACACAGGGGCAAAAATGACAGTTTTCGGTCAAAGCGGGGTCCACATGTGGCCCACTTTGCACCGAAAAATGCGTCAGGGTCAAAGGTCTCCAAATTCGCCAAACTTATTGTCCACAAGTCCAGAACGTCGATACGAACCCAACAGAACTTCCAGAATTGGATTCCGGTGAGCCGGTCATAAAATCACCCGTCAAGTGGAGCCGGTGGGGCCCACGATACGCGATTTTGTCAACGTTCTCAGAATCGAACCAAACTTGGCTCACAGGACCAGCGTATCGCTACGAGTCCGATGGCGCAAGTTTCGTCTCGATCTGACGTGTGTACACAAAGTTGCAGCGTGTTCCAGAACTGACGGATACGGGACGGTGTCGGCGGATACGCGTTGATTCCGGTGTGCACGCACATCCAAATCAACTTCTCCGAATTCCTACACGTCCGTATCAACGTCGCGCACATTTTGGTAAAGACCGCGTGCGACCAAGTCGTCCCATTTGGCGGAGCGTACCCAGTTCCGGGGTGAATCGGGTCGTTGTTTTTCCTGTATTTGGATCGCGGTGTGCGATCACCACAGGATGCGATGCTCCGAGCGGGTTGCACGGACACCGAGGTGGTTACACAGTCTACACGACACAACTGACGAAATTGAAATTGGAATTACGAGGAGAGAGATATCGTTACCTGAACAGGGCTTCGAAAACTGCAAATTCTTCGTGTCCGACACGTGTCGGAATCGTGTCTGAGCTAGGGCACAGGTTCTGCGTCACTGGGAGTGGGGGTTCACGCCGGCGGAGGTCGACGAGTGCTCGGGGACGCCTCGGGGAGGCCGGGCGGAGGCGGGGCGACGTCGCCGGCGGAGGGCGGCTCCGACGAGGTCGGGGTCGGCTGCGGGCTGGGGCAGCGGGCCGGAGGGGCTCGGGGGAGAGGAGGAGGAGGAGAGGAAGGGCGGGCGGCTCGCCGCGGTGGCGCGGGCAGAGCTGCTCCGGCGGACCGCGGGGGACGCACGGTCGCTCGAGGTAGAGGGAAGAGGCTGGGAGGGAGAGAGGGAGCGGGGAAGAGGAAGAGAGGGAGAGAGAGAGCCAGGGGGCGGGGGGGGGCTGGCTCCGCCGCGGGCGGAGGGGCTCCGGCCAGGGTCGGCTGCACCGCCGACCGGGGGGGGGTCGGCTGAGTGAGAGAGAGATTTGTTTTTTTTCTTTTCTTTTCTTTTCTTTTCTTTTCTTTTCTTTTCTTTTCTTTTATAAAAAAATTAATTATTAAAATAAGAAAAATATCTAAAGATATTTTTAGGATCTTTTCGGGATATTTTCGGGATCTTTTCGGGTGGGTCCCGCATCCAAATAGACGGCGCAGGTTCACCGGCCAGTGAGGGGACTGACACCTCACACGAAATTTGCAGGAAAGTCCCTGTAATTTCATAAATTGCGTTAAAGTCCTATTTCGGGAATTTGAGCAATTTACGAAATTGTCTGGAAAACACCCGATTCCTGAAAATGCTAAAATTCACAGAATTGAAGGAAAAGCTGTGGGAGGGTCCCGAGGAGGTGGGGGTGAGTCTGGGCAGGGACTGGGCCAGGTTTCTTGGTGATACGGGTCACCGTATTTATTAATTAATAAATACTGCGCATGGTGTTCTCTAATTATTTAGAGGCAGGTAGGGTCATAATTTTTCTACGGTGTCAATATACTAAATGTAGTATACTCAGTGTAGAAAATTATCGTATTTTTGTTTGGGCAAAACAGGTATATGTTGGGCCTCAAATCTCTAGGGGTACAGAGGTGGGTAAAGAGCAGGAAATTAAATAGAAAATAAATACGGACTTTTGTAACGCTAGTTGTGCGTCTCAAACAAGGCTCAAAATAAAGCATCTGGGAGTTGCACAAAATTCAGGAAAATAGTCTAACATGTCTAGGACAGGTATGTGAACTTTGTTCGGGGATAACAGTCAAAGTAAAGCTCCAAATAATTCGGTGACGGACAGGTGCACAAGTCAACAGGATATGTAGGCAAAATTAATTAAAATATTGCCATAAATCCTAAATTGTTAAAATAATCCTAAAAATACTGAAATCTGGTCGAGAGGGTTTACACCTTATATGTGTAAGAGTGGTTTACGCAAAGGGGATGCCACTAAACGACGGTTCGGTGACATTTAATCAAATCTCCTGCATTAAATGCGGAGATCTACCATTATCCTGCTCATTAAATGAGAAGACGTGGTTTGAAGGTCTGCCACCCTTCTGTGCCTCAAGTGCAGAGACGTGCCTCGGGCATCTGTCAGTATTCGGCGCTTTAAATTCAGAGACGTGCCTTGAGAAACTGTCACCGCTCTGTGTATAAAATGCAGAGACGTGCCTCAAGCCTTGTACGAAGTACAGCTTTTAACGTGGCAGGCTGTTTGTCTTTTGCGGAGCGTAAATAGCTCACATATGCCTGTGTAAAACTAGGCAGCGTATTCCTTCGTATGTGTAAAAGTGGTTTACGCAAAGGAAATGGCAGTAATTGACAGCCTGGGTTGCAGTGCCGCGCCATCATCATACCCGTCGCCTGGGTAGTCGTGCAGTACTCTTTGTTAGAAGTGCAGATGTCAGGTTCATTGCATGCTCTGACAGGTTCATTTCGAAGAACATGAAGCGTTCTTCGTACACTTCAATGCTGTATTGAAGGCAGATGGATTTTACGCCATGAAGGCGATGTAGCACCTCTTTTACGTTGAAGCAGCCTGGTCACATTGCACTATGCGGATGGTCCTTGAGCTTATATTTTATGCTGTGCTCAGCGGAAAAGCTCTATTGCAAGTTGATGGCTCTGAGGTCATCTTTTTACGCTGCCCTGTATGAACATGCTGCGTATAGCTATCTAGCGTATTTTTCATGCTTCTACAAGACCCCCTTCAAAGTTTTTAAATTCCTCGTAATTTAAAATGCTTTGAATGAAGCATAAACCGTTCCTCGTAACTCAAAACGCTTTGAGTGGAGCCTGAAATGGTCAAGCCTGACACGTTCTTTCATGGCTGACTTTATGGCAAAGTTATTGGGGATCGGTGCTCTCTCTCGCCTATAAAAAGGCTGAGGAGTTCTCCTGTTCTTCCCATACTTCCTTCACCATACAGAGATGATGGCCGGAGTTCGTCGGGTTGCCTTGAGGAAGAAGCAGATCATGCTCTTCCAGCATGTAAGGAGCCAAAAAAGACGACATCTTCGAGCAAATGTCCTCTGCAATGATGGATCATGGAAGGATATCATAGCCTCCTTTGCTCGGGATAATTAGCAACTTTGTATGGTGGTTCTTCGGGAGAGAAGAAGGGTCATGTTTGACCAGGCAGCTTGCAAGTGGTGCCTTCTTCCGTTACCTCCGTGGCGCGGGACGTAGGCAAGCAGATTTACTCTGCTTTTCTTCTGTTGGCACTATGGGTCTATGCCCAGTTCTGCATCCTTGCGCCACTGATCATCTTCTTTTTCATCGACTGTGGATGTCGATGAACTGCCATGGAAGAAGAGGAAGATCTTCACCAATGCGAGAACCTGGCAGGACAGATTTTGGGTGCGATCTTCAGACGACGATGAGGAAGCCCTTTGTAGACGGGATTTCCCTCATATGTAGTCATGAAAATAAAGAAAAACCCTTGTAGACTGGATTTCCCTCATATGTAATCATGATTTTCTAATAAGATCGTCTTTTTTCTTTGTATATGATCATGTTGCCATACTTTGCTGTGAAGTCTGAATATGTGTAGCTTCGACACGTCTGATTCTTTACACTGACTCTGTGTAGAAAGAGCGCTAGGTCCTGTCCTGTCTTTTATGCATAACTAAGGATGTGCAGAAAGCCGCTTAGCAGTTGAGTGTTCGAACTGTCCTGCTGTTAGAAACCGCGTAGAATTCTGAACAGTTGATAAACAGAATTTTTGTTCAGACCGTCGTCTTCAAGAATGATTTCACGAAAATCCCCCGGAACAGGGCGAGAACTGGCTGTCAAACTGAGTCGCCATCTTAATTTTGTAGACGAAATATTCAGACTTGATTCTGGATGAACTTCGAATCGACCCATGAAGAAGAGTAATTTTCAATGTTGAACTCTGTATGCTTCTGGTACTTGGGGTATCTTGAGGTCAAGAAGGAGTATCTTCTGTGTGAACTCCTGTAATTGACCGCTTTGAGAGTCGTTCAAATGTACTGTACTGGCCTGCGCATATTTCAGATGTGCGGAAAGTCATGGAGCGTGAAATCATAAGTTCGTTGTCTCTGAGCGTAAAAAGCCACCGAGCGTGAAATCATAGACTTGTAGTTCCTGAGCGTGAAGTTGTAGGTTTGTAGCCTCTCGAGCATAAAATCTACTAAGCACAAAGGCATCCGGGCGTAAAACCATAGACTTGTAGCCATTGGAACGTAAAATCGCAGATTTATAGCTGTCGAGCGTAGAAAACTCCTTGGTGCAGAAGTGTAGATTTGTAGCTTCTGAAAAGAAAATCTTCCGAGCGTGAAGTCATGGATCTGTTGCCTCTGAGCGTAAAAAGCCACCGAGCGTGAGATCATAGATTTGTAGCTGCTGAGCGTGAAGTCGTAGGTTTGTAGCCTCTCGAGCGTAAAAGCTACCGAGCACAAAGGCATCCGGGCGTAAAACCATTGACTTGTAGCTTGTGAACGTAAAACCGTAGATCTGTAGCTGTCGAGCGTAAAAAGCCCCTTAGCGTAAAAACCACGTATCTTCCTCGCGCGAAAACTTTTTGAATTCGCTGACTGTCCGCCTTCTCTGAGTGATAGGCTGACGTAGTACCCAATCATAACCGGATTATTAATTAGGAGATTTGGTTCAGGATTCGAGGAGTCCATCTGAACTCTATATATAACCCAAGTTTCTGAGAGAAAAACTTTTCATCCGTCTTCTGCGAAAGAAAGCCTTCGTCTGTTCGAGTTCTTCTTCGTTTCTTCTCCGAGATTTCAAAGTTTCTAGTAATGGCCTCGAAATAATCCTCCTCCACTAAGGGAAAGAAGGTTGATTCTTCTTCTCGTTCTTCTGCTCAAGTGAGAGCATCTTCGGTCGGGCAAGGCGAACTTCCTTCTGAGCGAAGTATCCCGCCGACGAGCAGTGCACCCGGCCTAAAAGGTAGAGCATTTAGGATGAAGAAGAACGACCGAAAATCCTTCGCACACGTTGTACGTGACCGCGCTAGGTCATCTCCTGTGCTGATAGCCTCTTTGAGGAAGATGATGCACAGAGACGTTTCATATTTTATGCCCACATTTCTAATGTGTCAGCGCAAAAACTCCATATTTTTGCAGTCCAGCGTAAAAGCTTCGACTGTCGAAAGTTGGTGTATAAAATTTGAGTGTTACGCTTCTGGATGAAGATTCTGGCGTAATACCTCAACTTTATCAGTCTGGCGTAAAGCATAGACTGTATACTGCCAGCCTTGAAATTTTACGTTGTAGGAAATAGATTCCAGCGTAATGGTCAAGTTTTTACGGTCTTGGCTTAAAGCATAGAATGTTGATTTTTGGCATGTGCTGCAAGATCTGTAATGTCTAGTTATAGGAACTGACATGTTTTTCTTGCACTCTTGCAGTTAACTTGCATATGTCTCCGCTAGCCGATGTGATGGGTTCTGCTGCAAGGATGCTGCACTCCAACTATCTGGAGGATCTGTCACACGTGACATTTCTGATATCTCCGGGCCGCAGTATCCTGAAGGAAGGAAGATTCTGATATCGGCTCAGGGCGAGCGAATGCTGCTGAGCATGGTTAACGGGGAGCCCCTGACGTATATAGACGGGGACCAATACATAAAGCCGGCCTTCCTCTTCGGGGACATGATTGACAAGCAGTCCCAGACGAAGCCCAAGAGAGAACTCTGGGTTTTTCCTGCCGGGAGCTTGGTTTTATATCTGCCTAAGATGCCGAGAGACTATCCTATCTCGTCTTTCTTCTATGCCACACATCCCAGGAAGATGTCGTGGACGCTGACTCCCGATCTTCACGGCAGGTCGGGGAAGATCTTTCATCTGAAAGGAGCTGACCAGGGGTCATTTGTTAGCCGTCCTTCCGACAATATGACGGTGTTCAGGGGACTGTACCCGGGCAGTATCCCGAGTGAAGACAGCTTGGTGATCCAGCCGGTCCAATTACTGACTTTCTGCAATAATTTTATGGGGCACGGGAGAGTATACCCTAAGGTGAACCCTCGGTACGGTGGGTGGATCACCCCTTCAAACCTTCGTTGGGCTCGCTTAGTTGATTGGGCCCTGAAGCATTTTCAGACCGAGTTGGAGAACATTGGTCTGTTTGCAGCTGTGAGTGCTACCAGTGTTGGGTTACCTCCTAACCCCAACCTGTTTCTGGCACTGATGGAGCGATATATTTTGCTCACCGGGACTTTTGCCACTCCACTGGAGGAGTTAGGATTGGCCCTCCATGAGATGGCAGAGATCTCGAGACTACCGATGGGGGATACTCCATATGAAGAGTATGTTCCCATGAACCGGGAGCTGGGGCATTCGGACTCTCGGGTGGTAGAGGTTTATCAGGAGCTGATGTGCCACTACCTCGCCTGTACCGCTTTTTATGATGAGCCCTCAGATTTGGCTCATATCAGCAAATTGACGTCCTACCTCTTCTTCCACCGGTCCAGGACTGCTAAGCCGGAGAAGGTATTGGAGGGCAAGGATCAGCCTGTGAATCCTCTGAGCGTGCTTAATGCTCAGGTAGTCGACAATCTCATAGTGGATGTTGGGGCTCCGGACTTGATCCTCGACGAAGGGATAGGATAGTATCCTGTAGGCACTAAGGCTTATAGTTATTTGAGGCGTTACCGCAGGCCTCTGTCCAGGGAAGCTCAACTTGCTGGCTTCCTCTCCATATGGCTGTGCCGAGTGGTGGTACCTGGCGTCGCATCTGTGGACCGCATTCACCGTAACACGCTGTGGCCTGCAGTGCGTCTGGTATTCGGGGCAAGACTTGGCTTGCTCCCTGTCATGGTGTGCCGCATTCAAGCCGGCCTGAGGGCCATGACTGACGGGCTGCTCGCCGATGAGACTCGGCGTGATAGCTTTCCTGGGATAGAATTACCATACCTGTATCTGATGGGATGGTTAATTCTTCATAACCCCAGGGTTATGTCTCCCGGCTCCGGCAGTAGTTCGGGGGCTAGTTTCTTGCTGAACTACCAGAAATCTTCCTGTAACGTGACCACGGTTCTAGACTGCCGGTGAACGCTGGGCCTCAGTCACAGTTGGAAGCTCTTATGCACTGTCCCCTCCATACATCGCAATTAATCGGGGATTAGGCTTGAAGATTCTGGTAGAAAAAAGACCAATCTTTCTTCTGAAGCTTTTAATTGGTTGGTCTGCATTAGACCTTCCCATCTACTGTACAAGAGTGAAGACCATTGCTTCTTGGAGCCCTACCTGCCTAGTCGGTTTGCCAGGCAGTTTGGGTATGATCAGTTGCACGTGGGCAACTCCGTCACCAGCTTCCGGTCCAGGGTGGACTCATTGATGGAGCGAAAGGATGGCGATATTTCCTCATGGGTTACACTGGAGCAATTTTTACCGTGCCGGTTATTACACTCTCCATGAAGCTGCGCATCCTGCACTCGTATGCCCAGTTCTATGTGGCAACGAACACCTTCTATCACAATTTTGACATGCATGGAAGTTTTAGGGTGCCCTCCTCCAAGTCTGGGGGAATAGTCGAAGTCCCCTCGATTTCTTCTAACGAGGGTGAGGAGTTCGTCAATCCAGATGAGCCTCTGGTGGCGGTATCGAGGGGTGAAGTTTCTCTGCCTGCAGGCCCTTTGGTGATTTCTGGGAAGCGAAGGGCCCCTAATCCGAAGGAGACTTCCCCTCGTAAGAGGAAGAAGAAGATGGTTAATCGTCCTCTCCGGATCCTTGGTGTTGAGGCTCCTGGAAGTGGGCTTGCATCTCCCCATGTTGGGGATGATTCTTTGATTGGGGGTTCCTCGCCTTTTAGAGAGGGACCCTCTAATGTTCCGGTTGGTGGTGCCGGAGAATCTCTGCTGGAGGCTGCCGTCGCTGCTACTGCTTCAGGTAGTGGAACGAGGTCGCCTTCGGGGCTGAGAATACCTTTATGCGGATCGACATCGGGAGAGACTCCTACCGTGTCTGCCAGTGCATCTGGCGAGATTCCAGTCGATGAGCCTCGGTCGGAATTTGACGAGGACCTGGAAGAGCATTTGCCAGTGCTCCTTTGAGCACCCCCTTCTCCAGGTATAATAGCTTGCCTAGCATCATTAAGGAATGATTTAGCTGTACAGGCTGCAGATGCGACATATATGCCGTCGGGCATGGGTAAATATCGTCTTCACGCCTTTTTTTTTAGGAAAGTTAACATTATGCTGATATTAACTTCCTTTCGTCCTCCTTTCAGGGGAAGACCTCTTCGGGGAGGGCAGTGTAGATGCGCCCTTTGGCTCTGGCGGCGACACAGATGTGGCTAATTTTGAAGAGGAAGCATCTTCGGGTGCCGGCTCGCCTGTCGACAAGGTTCCGATATCTCAAGAGGAGGACGAGCCTGTCATTGCGACAATGCCTCCTTTGAGTATGCTGGTATCTTCGTCCGGTGTTGGCGCTTCTTCTTTTGTCGTACCACCTATTGAGGCGACGACCGTGGAAACATCGTCTGCGGTTGTTCTCGGAGGAAGATTCGCCAATGTCGAGGCCACCCCCAGCGTCTAACCGGATCTAGCTGTGCTGATCGGGCAGTACACTGATATCTTTTATACCACTTTAAAAATATTAATATCAAGGGTGTTGGTGAAGAATCTGAGCTTTGCGTCGCTGAAGAGGTCCTCCCAGTCGGCGATAATGCCGATCCGAGAATTCGACGACACTGGGCTAGCTGAAACGCTGGAGGAGATAGTTAATGGTTTGGAGCAACCCGATAACGAATACTTGCAGCTAGCTCAAGGCGATGTTAAAGATCTGGTCCAGGCTAGATAGGACTCCATGACTGTGCGGGTTTCCAAACAGATGGCAGGCATAAATAAATCCATCCAGACACATCAGCAGGAGATGGATGAAGGAAAAGTCGTCCTGGAGGAGACCATTGCTCTTCGAATGAAGTGCCAGGCCGAGCATGAAGGGAATGTAGCGAGGGTCCTCAGGCTGGAAACGAAACTCGCTCAGGCAAAAGAGTGGGCTTCTCAGTCGTCGGAAGCTCTTGCTGTGGTGGATAGCCGATTGGGCGTAGCATAACAGAACTTGGCACGTGCAGATGTCGCTCGTGCTGGTTTTCTTCGGGCTAGAGCCGAACTGTCCCTCATGAGCAATGACGAGGCACGACTGGAGCGGGCTCGCCATGATGTCTTGGATTCCAGGACTGAGAAGGTGGCCGCACTGGCACAGCAGCTTCGCGACCTGACCGCTCCCCCTAAATGATGTACTTTTGTTTTTGCTTTTTAATATACTTCTGCTCCTTTTTGGGAATAATAAAGAGGCTTTCTTCTGACTTTGTGGACCCATTCAAAATGGGAGCATCATCACCACTCATTCCTACTCACCACCTCCTATTTAATGTCTCTTCAAGGCACTCTTCCCAACCATGCACTAATCTCCAAACCTAAGAAAGCCTCCATCTCTCTCTCTCCTCCCTCCTCACTCAACCATAGGTATTTTTTCCAATTTTCCAATTTTCCCTTCTTCTTCTTCTTCTTCTTCTTCTTCTTCTTCTTCTTCTTCTTTCTCTTCTTCTTCTTCTCCTCCTTTTTAAATATAGAAAAAAGGAGAGGGAAAATAAACCATCTCCATTACTACTACTGTTCACCCATACTCTGGCCCACCTCCGGTTACGACTCCGACGAGCTCGCCACCTTCCTACACCCGGCGAGCCGTTCCCATGAACCACCCTTGCCTGAGCGGACCCCGCGGCCTCCTGCTGCACTCTGTCTCCTCCCCATATCGAGCTCCACCGCTTGAAGCTCTCCCTCTCAGTCGAGCCCCCTCGCTGCACCACCCGTTCACCCCCACTCCGTTCACCGCCAGCCACCGTTAACATTAACTCCAGTCGGCCACCCATCCGACTCGCCACCACTGCACCGGCCCCGCTCCACCGAGCACCACTACAGCCACCCCGAGTTCCTTCTCTGACCACTCTCTCCTTCCCCCTCCCTGCATCCCCCGGCACCACCACCATCAGAGTTTCTTCTCCGACCACTCTCTCCTTCCTCCTCCCTGCATCCCCCGGCACCACCACCACCTTTAGAGCTATCACCACCACCACCATCAGAACTATCACCCCCACCAACACCCAAACTTCGATCCACTACCACTCCACCAGTGCCACCCCGAGTCCCCTACTCTGGCCATCAACTCCGGCATTCCCACCGTTTCCAGTAGACAACAGCCACCCCGAGCAACCTCGACCCAACCACCCCGTTGTCGTGCACACGCTCAGGTTTGATCCTCCCCTCGTGTACACGTACGCGTGTATATGTGTATGTGTGTATGCGTGTATGTAGGTATGTATATAGTATATTCTCTATTAGTGTATGTATGTTTCGCGTATATATATATATATATATATATATATATATATATATATATATATATATATATATATATATATATATATATATATATCGTGTATTTCACTATTTATATATATGTATTCAATATATATATATATATATTAATATATCCGTATATATATGATATATGTTAATAATGTTGTATTGGTATATATATACCTGTATATAGTATAAGTATTATTTTGGTATATATATATATATATATATATATATATATATATATATGGTATATGTTTAGTAAAATATATTTTGGTATATATATATATGTACTTATATACGTATATGGTATATGTATTAAATTGGTATATATATATATATATATATATATATATATATATATATATATCTTGTATACGTATAAATATTGGTTTTATATATATAAAATATGGTATGTATATTTTTAAACATATATATATATATATATATATATATATATATATATATATATATATATATATATATATATATATATTATATATAATTCTATTAGTGTATATACACTTATACATATTTTGTACGTAATTATTGGTATACACTTATACCTATTTTTGTATGTAATTATTGATATACACTTATATATATTATGTACGTATTTAATTGGTATATATATTATGAGTATAATATGTATATTTATATATATATCTCTACTAGGTAACCGAGTGTAAATACGGATACCCCGTAACTACACATGACCTTGTGAACTGTTAGCAGACTGCCATGTACACTGACGTACTGGCGAGACCCGTATAATTGACTGTCTGACTCCACAGTATTTGCAGACGCTACACCCGTAAAATTGTCGCACACTTGACCTTAGTTGACCAGAGTCGTGCCTAGCGTAGCCTTGAGTTCAACGTATTATGTTTGTGTGTTAGTTTAATGTCTGATGCAATATTATATTTTATAATATATCTATAGGACTGTTGGATCATCCAGACGATACTCTAGGACAGGACATTGGTATTACCAGCTAAGGACCCAAGACAAGTACATTCTCTGATAGTTTCTTATTTATGATATCCCCTATGTTCATTGTATCTAGTATAAATATCCATATTCTTGACACAATGGTTACACGGATTGGTATACCCGGATCTCGTCATGAGATGTTATTCCTTGTTCATGGTGTAGCTTGTACAAGTCTTGTTTCATTGTTATGCATGTACAGACACTGATTTCTGGGGAGACTTGCTACCTTCCTAGGGAATCCCGTGCCATAGCGTACCATGGTTGGATCTACTATACTAGTCGGGGGTGGAGAGTATTTTAGTGTAGATATGTGATCATACCCTTCATGTACAAGTCTTGTTCACATGTTAGTGTTGGTCATACACCACACGTATGACTAGCCAGACCATTATTCCTGTATAAGTTCCCAAGCCGATCACATGTTAAAGCTAGTACTCACACACTTAATTATAGTATTCTTGCTCATTGACATATTATTTCTTTCAGCATTTATTTACAGTATTTCCAATATTTCCTTTATTGTATATCTCTCGTACATGTACATACATCTTGTATATTTCCATCTATTTACTGTTACATAGTTTATATCATTGATATAGAACTGCTATTAGAAATGTACTTTGCTCCTTCCTGACTGGAAATATATATCCAGACTATGCCTTAGAGGACCGGTGTCCGACATTTTATGGACCACAGAGAGAATAGCTGCAGACTTGGACCTGGTAGTTCAGTTGTGATTCCGGGAGGTCTAGCCGGAATCACTAGTTATCTAGTTAGTTTCTTTCAGTAGATTATTTTGGTACCGGATTTGTCTCTGGCATACTTTGTTGAGACTTGGATATTTGTTGAGTTAGATTATTCATATTTAGACTTGTGTTGTGTTGTATTTTATTTTATTTCTTCGATATCTTATCTTGTTGTAGTTATGTGATTGAGTATGTTGTTCATATTATATTGTGTTATCCTTGTCTCCTTATGGAGTTGGATACTCGTGCGAGATTGTTTAGATAGTGCTTGACCTAGACATCGTTCTACCGCCGATGCTGTGGCGTAGGCTGGACGTACCCACGTACTCGTGTCCAAATTTCGGGTGTGGATCGTGACACATTTTTAGTGGCGGCCCATGCAGGTCAGACTTCGTAAGTTGTGCGATGTCGTGGTAGTGCGACGTCTTAGTTGTACTGCTGCGTGCCTACGATAGGATATAGGACATAGGCTAATAGGACGAGAGCAAATACTCAATCACAATTAGAAATATTTCTAATCTATTTATCTGTTATCCTTAATTCCTTCTGAATATTGCTTCTTTAGAACTTTATTGTCCTGCCTTAATGATATCACATTTATTGCCTTAATTGATTCTTTTGGATCTGTCTTCAGGATGTCGCCGAAGACATGATCTATGAGAGTGGGAGCACCAGCTTTAGAGGGGTCTGCCACCTCTTCACCTGATGGACAGACATCCGTAGTTTCTCCTACATCTCCGATGCATGTGGGAGTATCTGCACTTTTTGGGGCTCCTTCTCCCCCACCTGTTCAGAGGATTGCCGCAGCTGTGACGGACAACCTTCCTCCTCCACCGACTCCGATTTTCGGAGGTATGCCCGTTGACGGGGCACAGGTGTTTACCTTGATCCAGGGCAGGTAGACGCTCAGCGAGTTCAAGCTGAGGCTCAGAGGGTGCAAGCAGAAGTGCACCAGGCACAAACCGAGCTGATGAGAGAGAGCATGGAGAATGCTCATCAGGTGGCTCTCCAAGCTGTGGAGAGAGTTGCCCAGCAGTTTCCTGGCAAACAGCAACAGCAGAGATCATGCACTATAGTGGACTTCAAGAGGATGATGCCTCAAGAGTTCAAAGGCACCGAAGGGATACTCTACGCAGACGACTGGCTAGAGGATATAGAGAGGAGCTTGCGATTGGCCCAGATTCCGGAGAGCTTGCAGATAGAGGCCGCCGGCAGTCATATGTTCGATATCGCACTCACGTGGTATCGCACGGAGCCGAGACTCACTGGCAAAGGACTTACTTGGGAGACCTTCAAGTTGCTTTTCAAGGAGAAGTTCTTTCCCGACGTGGCCTTGGGAACCTTGGAAAGTCAGTTTCATGACTTGGTCCAAGGGAACATGTCAGTCGACGAGTACGCCACAGAATTCTGTCGATTGAGCCATTTTGCATCGTCTATGATACAAGACCCAGGAGATCGAGCCCGAAAGTTTAGAAAGGGGCTGACAAGAGAGATTAGGTCGCGTACTTCTGGTCGTCGTACCGCTACCTTTGAGGATATCTTGATGGATGCCCAGATTGCAGAAGAGGATCTGGGTCTCAGGCCTAAGAGGAGTCAGAATATTTCTGGAGATACGAATGGTAGCGCAGGAACGGCCAAGCGTCCCCATATTCAGCAACAGCCGAGGATGTTTCAGTATCAACAGCAGTACCAGGCACCAGTTCGTGTCAGCAGGATCAACAGCAGCCTCCGAGAGAGACACAACAGACTTGTCATTTCTGTAAGAAGCCAGGTCACCTTTGGAAGAGCTGTAGATTGAGGCTAGGACTTTGTTTGCGCTGTGGTGATACATTACACCGAATGAGGGATTGCCCTCTAGCTCAGCGTGCAGCTCCAAATTATAGAGATCCAATTAGGCCACCTGTGGAACTGCAGATTGCTCAGCACCCGCGGATGGAGCCACACTAGCAGGGCGAAGCATTTGCGATGACGGTCGAGGAGACCG
Organism: Iris macrosiphon; assembly: GCA_036927795.1. Taxonomy (NCBI): domain Eukaryota; kingdom Viridiplantae; phylum Streptophyta; class Magnoliopsida; order Asparagales; family Iridaceae; genus Iris; species Iris macrosiphon. Next base: position 91,649,584 of record JAYESA010000018.1, read on the forward strand.
ATACTGCAGGTGATATATTAGCAGGTTCTATTCCTTTTTTTCCTTCTGTCCTCTCTATTTGATTGATTGATTGATTCTTTAGTACCGTAGTTGTATTCATGATTTTCTTGTTAGAATGTAGTTATTAGTACACCCTGATAGAGACTGCAATACATGACAAAACAGACCATAACCATGCATGTTTTCTCTAGATTGTATGTTGAATGACTGTAGGTAAAATTTTCTTAGACTGTGATTATTTGTTTTTTTACCATAGTGAAGATTATGAAGAGGTTATGACTTGACAAGAGAGGCAAGATGATTAAAATTCGAGGATAAATATTGATTTAAATAAAGGGTTAAGAATTTAACATGGCAGAATTGATGATTTATTAATTTTAGGAAGATTATGATATGATTGAAGTTATCATTAAAATTTGAGGAAATTAAGGAGATTATCATTATATTTATTTGATTACAGGATATAAATTTTGAAATTATATTCTGAATGTTGCATTTGAAGATTCCATAAGTATCGCATTGTTGAGTATTTTGTAGAAAAAGGAAATAAAGGAAGAAAATTATTAATGGATTAGTGTTTGAATTCAATTTTCGGGATGAGGATTTAGATTTTTGAATATTCATCGATTGGATTTAAATTGAGGAGTAAGATGATTAATGGATTAGTGTTTAAATTCAAACTTTTTGGATGACATTTTAAAATTTATAAATATACATTGATTGAAATTAAATTGAAGGATTGGATTTATGGATTAGTGTTTTTAGATGGGATTTCTTAATGTGCATTGAGCGAATTTAAATTAGAGGATTGGATGTTAAATTTTGATTATTTAATTATTAACTTAAAATTTCGGAGGAAATTGTGATAAAAAAATAGAATTTGATTTTATTTCGAGGATCTTCAGGAATACAATAATTTCAGAATTTTGAAAATTGTGAAATGACAAGGTGGATTATTTCATGATTATGTGGGTTGATGAATTTAACTTTTGATGGAAAATAATATAACGAGTAAATACTACTATGATGATTTAAATTTTGAGGACAAAATTCTTTTAAGGAGGCTAGACTTGTCACTACCACGTTCCAAAAACAGGAGTATTTTTGACTTTTTATATATAATTGATATTGCGTGTATTTAATTTAAATAATTGTATGAGATGTATATTTATAAATATATATTATATACTGTGTTCTTAATGTTGAGCTAGTAGACTTGACCTAGAAGCCCACTAGATGAACACCTGACCGAAATGTAGGGTTATGAATTTAATTTATATTATTTAGGATTTAATTATTGAGGTTGTAATTAATTACCATAATTTTATTTAATTATTGCGCCTTGTCGTTGCTTCGATAATTGGAGCTCTACCCTAGCTTTTGCCTTCCAACAAATTTCACAACCTTGCCCTAGACATGCCCACCTTCCATTCTGACCTTTTTGTAACTCGTAATTATGCCCACTTGTGCTTCATTTTAGCCGCACAATATTCGTCGCGGACGTTTATTTAATTTCTAAATAAAACCCAACTTTGTATCGTTGTGCGTTCCAATCAAAATTGGAGACACAATCTCGACCATTTTCGTGCAACCCAAATTAGGGTAATATTCTGTTCTGAGTCTTCTTCACTAATGATATTTGTGGCCCAACCTAATTTTAGTCCCATGTATTTCTAATTAATTTTCGAACATCGATTGCATTTGTTTCTATTTAAATTGGAGATACCAACTTTGACTAATCCATTTTAACCCAATTTAATCCAAGTGCCATATTAATTAAGTCCATACCAAACACACAACACCCCCTCACCCTACAAAACACCAAATACCAAATCGCCCACCAATTTTTTATTATTTCATGTGTCTGCAAATACCCAAATTTAAGGGGGCTCATTTGCAAATATTGTATTAGGTGTCAACACCCCATTGGTTCAAACCAATGGAGAAGCCCTAATATTGACTAGTCAACACAACCCTCACCCTTGCATGAGTAATTCCTCATGTCAAATCCTGACCACCCATTCAAAGTGGGAGCATCATCACCACTCATTCCCACTCACCACCTCCTATTTAATGTCTTCTCAAGGCACTCTTCCCAACCATGCCCTAATCCCCAAACCTAGGAAAGCCCCTAACTCTCTCTCTCCTTCCTCCTCACTCAACCGTAGGTATTTTTTCCAATTTTCCTTTTCCCTTCTTCTTCTTCTTCTTCTTCTTCTTTCTTCTTCTTCTCCTCCTTTTTAAATCTAAAAAAAAGGATGAAAAATAAACCATCTCCATTACTACGACAGTTTACCCATACTCCGGCCCACCTCCTGTCACGACTCCGACGAGCTCGCCACCTCCCTATACCCGATGAGCCGTTCCCCTGAACCACCCTCGCCTAAGCGGACCCTGCAGCCTCCTACTGTACTCCGTCTCCTCCCCATATCGAGCTCCACCGCCTGAAGCTCTCCCCCTCAGTCGAGCCCCATCGCTGCACCACCCGTTTACCCCCACTCCGTTCACCGCCAGCCACCGTTAACATTAACTCCAGCCGGCCACCCATCCGACTCGCCACCACTACACCGGCCCCGCTCCACCGAGCACCACTACAGCCACCCCGAGTTCCTTCTCCGACCACTCTCTCCTTCCTCCTCCCTGCACCCCCGGCACCACCACCATCAGAGTTTCTTCTTCGACCACTCTCTCCTTCCTCCTCCCTGCATGCCCCGGCACCACCACCACCTTCAGAGCTATCACCACCACCATCATCAGAACTATCACCACCACCACCACCCAAATTCGATCTACCACCACTCCACCAGTGCCACCCCGAGTCCCCTACTCCGGCCATCAACTCCGGCGTTCCCATCGTTTCCAGTTGACAGCAGCCACCCCGAGCAGCCTCGACCCAACCGCCTCCTCGTCGTCGTCGTGCACGCGCTCAGGTTCGATCCTCCCCTCGCGTACACGTACGCGTGTATGTGTGTATGTGTGTATGTAGGTATGTATGTAGTATATTCTCTATTAGTGTATGTATCTTTCGTGTATATATATATATATATATATATATATATATATATATATATATATATATATATATATATATATATATATATATATATATATATATATATCGTGTATTTCTCTATTTATATATATGTATTCAATATATATATATATATATATATATATTAATATATCCGTATATATATGATATATGTTAATAATGTTGTATTGGTATATATATACCTGTATATAGTATAAGTATTATTTTGGTATATATATACATATACATATATATATATATATATATATATATATATATATATACATATATATATATATATATACATATATATATATATATATATATATACATATATATATATATATACATATATATATATATATATATATGGTACATGTTTAGTAAAATATATTTTGGTATATATATATGTAGCATAATATATATTTGTATTGGTATATATATATGTACATATATACGTATATAGTATATGTATTAAATTGGTGTATATATATATATATATATATATATATATATATATATATATATTCCTTGTATACGTATAAATATTGGTTGTATATATATAAAATGTAGTATGTATATTTTTAAACATATATATATATATATATTATATAATTCTATTAGTGTATATACACTTATAAATATTTTGTACGTAATTATTGGCATATACTTATACCTATTTTTGTATGTAATTATTGATATACACTTATATATATTATGTACGTATTTAATTGGTATATATATTATGAGTATAATATGTATATTTATATATATATCTCTACTAGATAACCGAGTGTAAATACGGATACCCCGTAACTACACATGACCTTGTGAACTGTTAGCAGATTGCCATGTACACTGACGTACTAGCAAGACCTGTATAATTGACTGTCTGACTGCACAGCATTTGCAGACGCGACACCCGTGAAATTGACGCACACTTGACCTTAGTTGACTAGAGTCGTGCCTAGCGTAGCCCTGAGTTCAACGTATTATGTTTGTGTGTTAGTTTAATGTCTGATGCAATATTATATTTTATGATATGTCTATAGGACTGTTGGATCATCCAGACGATACTCTAGGACAGGACATTGGTATTACCAGCTAAGGACCCAAGGCGAGTACATTCTTTGATAGTTTCTTATTTATGATATCCCCTATGTTTATTGTATCTACTATAAATATCCATATTCTTGACACGATGGTTATACGGATTGGTATACCCGGATCTCGTCATAAGATGTTATTCCTTGTTCATGGTGTTGCTTGTACAAGTCTTGTTTTATTATTATCTTGTGCATGTACATACACTGTTTTCGGGGAAACTTGCTACCTTCTTAGGAAATCCCGTGCCATAGCGTACCATGGTTGGATCTACTTTACCAGTCGGGGGTGAAGAGTATTTTAGTGTAGATATGTGATTATACCCTTCATGTACAAGTTTTGTTCAAATGTTAGTGTTGGTCATACACCGTACATATGACTAGCCAGGCCATTATTCCTGTACAAGTTCCCAAGCCGATCACATGTTAAAGCTAGTACTCACACACTTAGTCATAGTATTCTTGCTCATTGACATATTATTTTTTTCCGCATTTATTTACAGTATTTACAGTATTTCCTTTATTGTATATCTCTCGTACATGTACATGAATCTTGTATATTTCTATCTATTTACTGTTACATAGTTTATATTATTGATATAGAACTGCTATTAGAAATGTACTTTGCTCCTTCCTGACTGGAAATATTTTTCCAGACTATGCCTTAGAGGACCGGTGTCCGACATTTTATGGACCACAGGGAGAGTAGCAGCAGACTTGGACCTGGTAGTTCAGTTATGATTCTGGGAGGTCTAGCCGGAATCACTAGGTATCTAGTTAGTTTCTTTCAGTAGATTATTTTGGTACCGGATTTGTCTCCGGCATACTTTGTTGAGACTTGGATATTTGTTGAGTTAGATTATTCATATTTAGACTTATGTTGTATTTTATTTTATTTCTTCGATATCTTATCGTGCTGTAGTTATGTGAATGAGTATGTTGTTCATATTATATTATGTTATCCGTGTCTCCTTATGGAGTTGGATACTCGTGCGAGATTGTTTAGATAGTGCTTGACCTAGACAGCGTTCTACCGCCGATGCTGCGACGTAGGCTGGACGTACCCACGTACTCGTGCCCAAATTCTGGGTGCGGGTCGTGACATGAGATCCCGTCACCTGTAATCACATGAACAAGGAATTCAACCTTGTTAAGGAATGGCTCACACTTTGAATGCTTTCTATAAAGTTTTTCCTTCCTGAGAGTCTCCAGAACTATCCTCAGGTGCTCCTCATGCTTCTCCGGGGTCTTCGAATATACCCAAATTTTATCAATGAATACCACCATAAACTTATCAAGGTATTGGTGGAACACCTTGTTCATCAGATTTATGAATACCTCCGGGGCATTGGCCAATCCAACCGGTATCACCATGAACTCAAATATGCCATACTGAGTCTGAAAAGCTGTCTTCATAATATCCTCCTTCACTTTTACTTTGTGGTAGCCTGACCTCAAGTCTGTCTTCTAGAATACCTTTACTCCGCTCAACTGAATGAAGAGATCATCTATCCTCGGCAGCAGATATTTGTTCTTGATAGTGAGGTTGTTCAGAGTTCTGTAGTTGATACACATGCGTATTGACCCATCCTTCTTTGCACTACCAGAATAATTCAAATTAGCGACGCCTCAAAATGTCGCTAAATGGCCTAAAAACGTCGCTAAAAAATTAGAGACTTAATTAGCGGCATTTTAATGAAGCCGCATTTAAGCTAGTCACTGACAAAAAAAATATCGCAAAATATCGCTATAGCGATGTTTTCTAGTGACGTATTTGCGTCGCTAATATTTTTCTTATTAGCGATGATTAGTGACTTAATGTCGCTAAATTAACGACGTATTTTGTGTCGCTAAACGTAACTAAATTTTTTCTATTTAGCGATATTTTGCAACACATTTAGTGATATTTTATTGACCTAGCAAATACTACCATGTCAGCAATTTAGCGACATTCAACGACGTATTTAGTGACGTATTCAGCGACGTATTTTGTGATGTATTCAGCGACGTATTTAGTGATGTATATAAACATCGCTAAACGTCGCTAAATAACGCTAAATGTCGCTAAATTTTTAGTAAAAAAAGAATGTAAAATTGTTTCCAAACCAATCTTTCTACAATTTATGAATTCCAATTTATATAAATAGACCTGGAGCAACCATCCGTTGAATTCCCTGGGTTCACCGACCCCTTCGGTGGAAAACTCAATACCGGTACATTAACATATATTTAATATGAATAAAATAAATACACAGACTTATAATAGTTCATAAAAATAGACAGACCCCTTCGTTGAATTTTTTGGGTACGAAATATCATAAAAGTATATAAAATATCACAGTCACACAATAAACATAAAATAAAAGTATCACAGTCACACAAAAGCATAATATAAAAGTATCACAGTCACACAATAACCACAATAAAAGTATCACAGTTATACCATAAGTCTTATCCAATTTCTCAATCTCTCAAGAAAATCCAATACACTGGGGCAGAACCCAGTCCCTTAGATACTTCAAATAAGCAGCATCTAGGTGATCAATCTTCACTATAGGTGCTGGGTGACTAGAACTCCCCCTCTAAGCTGGTGCCTTCCCAACAGTAGGAGGCACCACTTCCTCCTTAACAACCGCTTCCAATTTAACAGTACGAGGTATCTCTTCCTCCTTAAAATTCACTTTCTCCTTAACATTAGGAGGTATCACTTCCTCCTTAACAGTAGGAGGTGCCTCTTCCTCCTTACAGTAGGAGGTGCCTCTCTCAAGCGACGTGCACGTGCTCGGGTCATGGGTATCATCTGGTAAGATAGATGGAAACAAAGAATATAATTAATAATATATATAAATATATGTATCCATATAGTTAAAATAGATGTTACGTTCCACACTAAAATTACAGTATAAAATTCAGTTGTTATATATTCATGTTATTGTACTTATAGGTAGTATTTTCTTGTTGTAATTTAGATATTTTACATTGTTAATGAATATGGGGGAAATAAAATTGTGTAATGTATGGGTTCAACAGTGCATTTGATAGTGCTAGTAAGTAGTAGCTAGTGAAATATCTTTTAAGATAATGCTGTGAGGTTGAAGTATATTACATTGGTGAGAGAGTGGTAAATAGGAGCTGGTAAATAGGAGTGTCACAAACATGTGAGTTGGCCTCTAGTTCACTATCATTTAGCTACGTTTTATCATTGTTGCCTATGAATGTCATTCCTGACTGATCAAGTGGCCTCTAGGTAGGATTGATTTCAAATGTGTGTGCACAAGTGTATTCATGATATACTTTAACACCAAGTGTGTGTGAGAGAGAGAGAGAGAGAGAAACTAGGTAAGTATTAACCTATATTAGTGAAGTAAGATATAGTGATATCTCAAGTGGGGGGTGTAAGTTATGAAACCACAGTAGCATTGATCCTATGACTGCATTAGTGTGTGTGATAATATGTAATACAGAGTGTGGTATCTAAGTGTATATGTGAGCTGATGACACACATGTGTTAGTATGAATGTTGAGGTCTGCAGGGGGAAGCATGGATTAAGGGGGTGACTGAACTGTGAGGAATGCACACTTGATTATGTATTATAGTGGTTGTAATAGCAGATTATTGGCAGTGTATTATAGGCAAGGCATTAGAAAAGGGGTTTCAACAATAGCAACAAACTGGGAATATGATAACTGCAGTAGCAGTAGCTACCAGAGAGCAAAGGGGTCTGTGTGTTATAATATAGGTATAATTGTAAATTAGGATATGCATCAATTAGTATATCAGTTAGTTGTAATATTAGTTAGATAGTTATAAATGATATGAGTTAACGGTTAGTTAATTTAGTGGTATACTATTATAGTTAGTACTAGTCATTAGTATGTGTCCACCTGTCCTGATTGTGTCCAGTATGTGTGTGTGTATGTCCTAGTTGTGTCGAAGTCTGGGTTAGTGTCACTACCACATTTCTAGAGTAGGGGCTTTTTGGTCATTTACCATATTTATATTATTATGTTAATAATTGCATGATATATAATATATATTATATTATATTCATTGATGACATGGGTTAATAAACTAGACTTGTTGTAACCATGGACCTTGCTTAGGCTTGACTTTTAAACCCACATCTTTAATCCCTATTCTATTAATTAGCATTTAGTGAAATCCCTCACATGAATACTAAACCCATTAATTAAATGGCTCTTTATAACAAGCCATGGAGGGAAAAAGAGACTTTATACATTACCAAGCCCTAACCCTAGCAAGTGGCCGCCCTATATATCTAGAGGGAGCCTCCCTCAAAGCCACTCATTATTTCATGAAGAAACCCAAGAAATAGCCCCCAAGAAAATCCTTCTTTTCCTCCACAAATTTTAGATTTTTAAGCCTCAAATCCTTCATTCAAACAGACCTAGAAGCTTAGGCACAAGGAGTCTTGGATAAGAAGAAGCTACATTAGAAATCCATCTCCCAATAGATGAAAATATGGAAATCCTTATTTAATTCCTATTTTAATTATTTGTTTGGCCATTAAGAGCCCACCGATTGATTTAGGGATAACTATTAAGGGAGATGATGAGTCTCTTTCGGGTTCATGATGATTCTCCATGGTGTCATAGTTGTATTTGGGGGTTTTATGATCCAATGGTGTATTTTCCCTAATTTTTATATCAACTAATCATATATATATGTATATTTATATAGTATACGTATATGGTTTATTTGCATTTGGGGTTTATGCATGAGGATTCATAGAGTATCCCAGATTTTGCACACTAGGTGCTTGTGATGTTTAATAGAATGTATGCCTATTTATACGATCTAATTTATATGTTTTGGGTGTGTATATATATATGTGTGTATATATATGTACGTATATGTATTAATATTATATATGTATTGATGTGGGATTACATGGGAGTCGGGTTCCAGAGACACACTGTGCCAGTGTGTGTGAGGCTCGAGGACACTGTGGAAGAAATCGTGTGCAACTGAGGATGCACTAATATTCAGTGTATCAGCATTGGGGGATGTGATATGGGTGTTACTGTGCAGTATCGGGTTTACTGTGGTATGCATTGGGAGTGCATTGCTAGCATATCAGTGAGTTCAGTGTCTGTGCAATTGAGGATCGGGTTCTTCAATGTGCTGTGTGTTTGTGTGTGTGTGTGTGTGTATCTGTGCTCAGGGTGTTGAAGGGGGGAGGATCAGGTGTGAGATGCTGAACTAAATACAGTATCAATTCAGTATCAGTTGGTTATATGTGGGTATCAAATATCTCTTTATGTTGCTTCCTTAGTTTAGATGTATTTGTGTAGGAATGTGATGTGTAGTATACAAGGTGCATTACATTGAGTGCAGACAGTGGACACTGCACAGTGAGAATTAGGTAGTTCGATGTCAGCACAACAATATGTGCAAATCAGTTATCAGCATAGTGTGGCCACTACACAGTGAATGCAATATGCACACAGGACCTGTAGATTATCAGATATTAGTGTATCACTCGAGTGGTATCAGTATGAGGTGTGTGTGTCAGTAGTGTGTTAGTTAGCGAGGTTAGAGTAGGTAGCTATAGCAGCAGCTTGCTGTGACAACAAGTTTAGTGTTTCTGTGAGTTAGCTGATCGTTTGTGAAGTGTAGGTACATTGTGGTTGCACATGTTTAAGTGAGTCCTTTAATTCAGATGCCAAGGTTATAAGTGAGGTAGTAGTGAGGTCTGTGCAGTCCAAAGAGTGGACTGCGATGCTCTGTATTATGCACTAAAGCACACAAAATTTCAATGGTTGAGAGCTTGTTGCACTAGGCAGCAACTCGAGTGAGGGAGTACCTATTGTGTAGGAAGTGTGTGGCATGTTTAGACCTGGAAAGTTACCAGGTAATTGGATCTGCAGTCAATGCCGATCAGTATCTGTGTGTGTTGAGATGTTCCATTTCAGTGAGTAATAAGGAGGTTAGAAAGTGGATGTGTTATGAGGAGTGTGGTGATGGGTTGCCATAGGGTGTGAGTGTGTGTACCCAGGTTAGGGTATGTGTTGTTGGCATGTGTGGGTGAAGGGGTAGTGACACAGAGGTGTGTTGCAGTGGATCAAGAATAGAGGAGAGTTGTTGTAGTTGCATTGTGAGAACAGTAGCAGTTTTAGTATCAGTTAAGTCAATGTTTAGTATAATAACTAGCGTAGCTAAGGTAAGTTATATATTATAAATATTTGAGTTAAGGTGTAGGTAATGGTTTATTTTCTAATAGATATATACCAACAGTTAGCTATATTAACTATATGTTAGTTTAGTTAATATAGAGATTAGTATATAAATAATTACATATATGTATTAGCTATATTTGATAAGGATTGAATTACCTTGGAATATCAAGGCAATGAGTTGATACTCAAGGTATTGGGCTTGAGTATCAAGATGGGTGTGTAGGTAGTGAGGTACGCATTGGTGCAAGGCCAAGGTATCCTAATTTTATTAATTTGTTATAATATATAGTGTACTGACTTGTTAATATATATAAACTACTATTTTCATATTTAAAACTTGTGTAACTTAGGATATGGCATTTTGTGTGTCTTATAGTATCCTAGATTAATTAGTATAGCTTAGTTTTATAGCGTATCGACCTAGTATCCTAGTGTTAGACTCTTACGACCTAGAATTAGTCGGTTTGACTTAGAAATGGCCTTGTGACCTAGAATTGCACCAATTAAACTTATTTTTATTTCTGAACCTTGTATTGATGCAACATACCATATATAGGTCTCGGTGATTCTATCTTGGACATCGATCCTCATTCCTTGCTCAAGACCACATGCGAGTATATTCTCTGATAGTTTTTATTATGTTGATTATTTCTATGATTCTAGTTGTAGAGTATACTTGATTCTGACACTGTAGATACACGGGCTAGTATCATAGATACCTGTCATGAGGAGTCGTGATTGGAATCCATCGTGCTAGTTGGGGACGAAAAAATATTAGCAGATTATGTGATCATACCCCACTTTACATGCATCATAGCTTACCCCACATATCACGTTGGGTGTAGCCTGACTATTTACATGCCTCATTGCCTGTTATATATGATTAGCCTAACTATTGCTCGCATCATAGCTAACCATATGGTTAGCCTGATCTCACATGTATCATAGCAAATTATATATAACAAGCCTGATCTAGTCCCAAGCCGATCACATAGCAAACTGATATTTTACAACACTTAGCTAGAATTCCTACTTCTTTATTCCAGTTCAGTCATTTCTAGCATTCACATATATCTGTTCATTGCTAGTTTGTACTATTACTGATTATATATTTCTAGTATTTCTTCATCTTGTACTTTCTTACACTGTCTTATAGTTTTTGTCAATATAAATGAAACTGCTGTTTAGTGCTTGTGCTTCGCTCCAATCCTAATTAGATAATATTTTTCAGAGGACCTTGAGGACCTCTATCCTACTCACCATGGCCCAGGAGTAGAGGGAGACTACATACCAGATATTCTAGAGAAGTCACTCTCCTTAGAGGAGACACCACCCGTAGTTGTTTAGACAGTTCTTGGTCTAGATATCTCTATATTTATTTGTTCTAAACTTGAGACTTGGTTTGTATTATAGTTGAGACTGTTTATATTGGGTTAGATAGACTCTAGATTATTGTTGTATTTGAGTTGTTGTGCTCGACTTATGTCGATACTTCCTTATCTTTTATATCTTATCGTGCTATTACTTTCCTATAGTTATTGTGATTGAGTATCTTATGAATTATAGATCAATGCATTATTTATTATCCTTCTTATGGAGTTGAGATCATTGACAGGTTATCTTATGAGTTATGTTTAGTAGTATTGAAGACCTAGACAACGTTCTACCGCCGATGCTGCGGCGTAGGCTGGACGTACCCACGATTCATGCCCAAATTCTGGGTGCGGGTCGTGACAATTAGGGTTTACCGAGCCGGGAGGAAGAGAGAAGGAGCGCCTGAGAGAGGGGTCAACGGAGGAGTATATATATATATATATATATATATATATATATATATATATATATATATATATATATATAATCTTAGATTTTTTTTCGAAATTATGATCTTATCATCAGTAGTTCGTCTCTTGAATAAAAAATGAATTAATAGAGCTAAGATAGGTGCTAATGATCAATATCATTGTGTTATAAATGAGTCTTTTATGCACATCAAGATGAGATAGATGCTATGTTGTTAATATCGTGTACAATACAATCTTATGGTACGATATGATATACTACTATTTTCATAAATATTGGTTTATCTAATAAAATACAAATTTGGATGATAGTTTTGCAGGTTTGTCTATTTGAGTCATGATGTCATGTATACTAAAGAATTTGGATTTTAGAACTAGATTGAACTGTAAATGATGAAACAAGTAAAAGAATTATCAAAAAATTATATCAAAATTATTTTCCTAAGTTCTAGGTTACTATATCCTACGATATGTGATGCATGATATTATATTAGAAAATCTAAGGTAGGTATAGTAAATATTTTGATGTTCTTCATCTTCTTACTCTGGACAGAGCTAAGTCCTGGTCGTTCTCTCCAAGTTGTGTGCGACAAAGAGAAACCGGTAGTGCGAGAATTTTACCACTAGGAGCATTCGAGATACGTTTGCACATAGACCTCGAATCAACTCTTAGGGTAGTACTTCGTACGCGACTTCCCCCAAGCCCGGTAATATTAATTTATGTTTCTTTTGTTTCAAGTTATTTTTTAAGATAAGCCAATTTTTTTTTCTAACTTGCATTGTAAATTTGTATTCATGTGGTGGCAGATAGAATTTTAGTCAAGAAAACTTTGCTAACTTGCATTGTAACTTTGTTGTGCTTAGTATCTGTAGTGTAGGTAAGATCTAAGGATTTTAATCACTTATCCATAAAGGCGGAGATGAAGTACTTTTTCACTTTTATCGATGATTACTCAAAGTACGCTTTTGTCTAACTCCTCAAGTCGAAATATGAAACTTCAAAAAGTTCAAGGACTTTAATGCAGAAGTTGAAGACAAACAGGTCAACAACTCAATGATCTTAATAAAATAAGGTAATTATAATGAAATATATGTATTAATATACCAATTACTAACTAAAGCACCTTAAAAAAGAGATAAAGCATCACAAGAAGCATCAGAGAGTTACTATATTGGTTCTGCATTATTCTTAATAAAAATACATACTATATCGATCAAACCACTTGATTAATATATGGATTAAAGGTCTATCTCTCTTGCTACTAAAATATACACTGGAGTGTAACCCTATCCAAGCACAATAACTCATAGTTTGAATCCTTCATGATAAACATGATATATCTAAACTTTTGATCTTCTACACTAGTTTCTAGGTTAAGATTGGTTAAATTTAGAATTTGTGCAACTTTGCTTGAAGTGTATCAACCCTACATTTCTCAGGGTATAACTATCAATTGGGCTTGTATTTTTATTAGGCCTCTTTTTCTTGGTCCATATTTTGAACATTTTTGTTCGTATAAAAAAATTATGTTCTATATATTTCTAAATTTCAAGATTATAGAATTTTTTAGGAAAATTATATTTATATGGTTGCAATGATTGTGTAGAATCTTTCAAGATTCCTATAAAATATGATGCTTTATCTACACTACAGATACTAAGCATAACAAAGTTACAATGCAACTTAGCAAAGTTTTCTCGACTAAAATTCTATCTGCCACCACCGGATCTTCCTCTCCCTAGATCTAAGAGTTGATCCTTAATATTCTGTTCAAAGTACAGTTTTAAAACAAATATTTGCATTTATTTTCATACTTGCTGTTTATTCAAATATGTTAGTACCACAGTAGCCCAAACCTGTTAATGTTTCTCAGCACAAATTTTTAGTACATGTTAGTATTAAACTTGTTAACACTTTTAATTAAAGAAATATTTGCTTATAACCATTTATTTAAGCACTGTATGTGTCCGTGTGTGTGTCCATGTGTTCGGGTCCATGTGTTAGTGTGTCTCCATGTATGTCCATGTTCACGTGTGTCCATATGTGCCCGTATGTGTCCGTGTCCATGTGTGTCATATGTGTGTCCGTATTAGTATGAATTGTGTCATTAGGGTTGTGTCTTGTGTGTGTGTCCATGTGTTCAGATCCATGTGTTAGGGTTCGTGTTATGTCCTATGTGTGTCCATATGTCCTGATTGTGTCCAGTATGTGTGTGTGTCCTAGTTGTGTCCGGGTATGGGTTAAGGTGTACCGAGCCGAGAGGAAGGAAGGAGGAGCGCTTGAGAGAGGGGTCGACGGAGGAGGCTCACGCCGGAGGGGGAGGAGCCACGTCTGGGGTTGCCTGTGTCGGGGTTGGGGGGCGAACACGGCTGTATTGTGGTGGGGGCTGAGGGAGGCGATCAATGGATGGGTCGCCGGAGTCGTGGAGGGTCACCGAAGCCGCGTATGGTCGCCGGGGGAGGATGGATCGCCGATGGGGGCACACATTTTCGGAAAGTTGGGGTGGGAGAGAAAGAAATTAAAAGCCGAATAGACGAGGGAACCCTATATTCAGTAATTTAGCGACATCCGCACGAGACGTCGCTAAACATCGTTAATTAAAAAATTAGTGACATATAAAAAGATGTCGCTAAATGTCGCTAATTCAAAAAGTAGCGACGTCATAAAAAGACGTCGTTAAACATCTCTAATTAAAAGTTTACGACGTTAGAGATGTCGCTAAAAATATCTCTAAAATAACGTTGATAAATACGTCGCTAGACGTCGCTAAATCATAAAAATTAGCGACGTTTAGCGACGTTAAAGAAGCTTATAACGACTATTCTTTTAAAAACTAAAGCACAGTCGCTAAACGTCGCTATATGTCGCCAATAGCGACGTATAACGACGTTTATTTTAGAAGTCGCTTAAGTCTTTAATATTAGCGACGTTTTATTATGACGTCTCTAAAAATATTGCTATTTTATCATATTTTGGTAGTGTCGGTACAAAGAATACCGGAGTATTCCATGGTGATGAACTAGATCTGATAAAGCCCTTATCCTATAACTTATCTACCTGCTTCTTCAACTCCACCAGTTTGTTGTTGTTAACTCTATAGAAGTGCTGAGATACCAGCCATGTACCTGGTACAAAGTCTATAAAGAACTCCATATCTCAGTCTAGCGATAACCCCGACAACTCCTCCGAGAAAATATCCATTAATTCTGCTATCAACAGATATGGTAACTCATTCTCTTCCACCATGGCTCCAAAGATGGCATCCTTTGTGAGACTCGTCTCACAGTATTCGTATTTTTTATGGATACATATTTTTGTACTAGTTATTGTATTTAATTGGATCTCTAGGAAGCTCAAAAATTCTTAAAATTGAAACTTTACTACCTGACCGGTATACCGACGGTATACTTACCGACATATATTTGTTTCACTTTCGAGATTTTTTGGAGATATTTTGGAAATATTTATCTATAAATAGTAATCGAGATATTTTATTTCTTTCTTCTCTTCTCTCTCCTCCCTTCTTAATTTCTTTCCCGAGCTTGAAAGCGTGGTCTTCAGGCCCAGAGTGTGGTTTCTGAACTCCTTCGTCGTGGTGGACTACAAGGTTTTGGCTTGCAGCTCGCGTTAGGCAAGTATACCTTGCCAATTTCGAGAACTTCTTTTACTTTCTGTCATTTTGCTTTCTTGGAGCTTGGTTGTTGATTTTTAACTTAGGCTTGATTTACTATTATTGTTCATATCGTAATTTCTAGTCTAGTGACCATCTCAGTTTTGATTTCTGATAAAATCTTATTTCGTCCCTTTTTAGTAACTCGATAACGGAAATGGTACAGGAGTTGTGACCATGAGATTTAGTCCATATTATGATATGAGACTTACCCTAGACTTGACTTCCTGTTAGACTTGGTTCTGGTAATTTTTGGGATTTGATTCAAATTTTGGAAATCAGACTTGACTTGACTTTAATCATATTTTTTCTTGGAAACCGGCATATCGATAGTATACTACAGTATACTGATGGTATACCGATTTCAACCGACTTGATTTCTAGATACTTTCTGTGAACCCTATCGGCATACCAATGGTATACTACAGTATACCGATGGTATACCGATCCTGCCGATATTGTTGACCGACTTCAGGATATTTTTCTTGGCCGGCATACCGATGGCGTACTGGGCTGTGCTGACGATATACCAATTTATGGAACTTTATTTTTCAATTATTTTTTGCCTACTTGGAACGACATACCGACGGTATACTACAATATACTAATGGTATACCGATTTATTGGAATCCAAAACTTGGTATATTTTTTTAATCACCGGACCGGTGTACTTGACTGTACCGACGGTATACTGTCATGACCCGCACCCAGAATTTGGGCATGAGCCATGGGTACGTCCATCCTACGCCGCAACATCGGCGGTAGAACACTGTCTAGGTCACAATACTATCTAACCAATCTCACACGAATATCCAACTCCATAAGAAGACACATATATTATAATATAGTATGAAAATACTCAACCACATAACTAAAGCAAGATAGATATCGAAGAAATACAACACAAGTCTAAACAACAAAATAATCTAACTTCAAATAATAACATCCAAGTCTCAATGTATACCGAAAACAAATCCGGTACCATAAACTGTTAAAAGAAACTAACTGAATAACTAGTAATCACGGCTATACCTCCCGGAAATCACACCTGTGGTACAAGGTACAAGGCTGCAGCTACTCTCCCTGTGGTCCATAATATATCGGACACCAGTCCTCTAAGTCGCAGTCTGGAAAAATATATCCAGTCGGGATTGGAGTAAAGTACAACCCGATAACAGTTCTAATTAATTGACAAGGACTATAAAACAATAAATAGATGATGCTATATATCGAGAGAAAATAATAAATAGATGCAATGGCAAATAGTAAAAAGAGAACAGGCAATATAGGTAATATGGTATAGTCGATGCATATATGAAATGAAAGAGGAAGGAACTACAATATCATATACAGGGTAATGTAGTATATGAACTGAATTGAAGAACTGTAACTATTCTAAGTGTTTGAAATAGTAGTTTTGATATGTGATCGACTTGGGACTTGTACGATTGCTATATGGCCTAGCTAATCATATGTGAGATGTATGATTAATACTAACAATATTTTACACTGGTACGATAGGGATATAATCACATTTCTCATTAGCAATTTCCTCTACCCCCAACTAGTACAATGGATCAAACCATGACATGTTATAATACCCGATCAATGTCCAATAGTACCATGTACAATGTCTAATATCAATGTCATATACAATACCAATACGATAACCAATGTAACATCTCATGACTGATGATCCAATCTATATACTAGTCCGTGTACCACAGTATCAAGAATCAGATTTAACATTTCTAAGTACTTGAATTATATAAATTATTAAAAACAGAAATTATCAGAGAATATACTCGCTTGTGGTCCTGAGCTGGCAATACCAATATCCTGCTCCCGAAGTCTCGCAGAACGATCCAATGGTCCTATATTTATATAATATAATATAATAACATCAGTCGTTATACTAGTACGCACATAAACACAATTATACTGCAATTATAAACTAACGCAAGTAGGGGTGGTAACTGGTCAACTAGCAGGGTCAAGTGTGTACATCTAAAATGCACAGGTGTCATGTCCTCGAATACCATACACAACAAGACAATTAACTAACACTAACACATGTCCAAATCTCCAAATCTCCAATCTCGTGTAACACTAACACATGGCCTAGCTAGTAGGTTAGTGTACATATAAGACAGTGAGTTACCAAAATACTTTAATATATATATATATATATATATATATATATATAGTACCTTAATATATTACTTAGTATTACCCACTACTTATACTTATACTAATACACCTAGGGTCTACACAAACATATAGAAATATGTGACACCCACAACTAACAACTTAAATTCCCATGAAGTAAATACTAAACCTAATTACTATTTATACATGCACACGCACACATTAGTTATTAAGGTTCACCAATACACAGTGTCACACAACAACACAATATGAAGAAAAGAGGGCAAGTTCAAACCTCGGTGTGTGCATGATCGAGGAGGGGGTGACTCTCATCCGCGGCCCATGGAGGTCGGTCTCCGACGATGGTGCTCCGACCAATAGTGGCAGCAAGTAGCACGGTGGCGGAAGTCAGTAGCACGGGTCATGGTGGTAGAGACTACGGTGGTTGTCGAAGAATGATGTTGATGGTTGATCTGGTCGGGGAAGATGATGGCTATGTCAGCGGGTGTGGTGACTGAGGTACGGTGGTCGTGACTGGGGGTGGTCGATGTAACACCCTATTCCGCTCAAGCGGACTGCCGTTTCAAACGGCAATAGTGCAGCTGTCCTGACCCGCTTTGCCTCAAATGAGAAGCAAAGGATATCCAGACTTGTCCCTACAGGAAATCAACTTCGACTTTCAGAGGCTCGCTCAGGCGTATCGCTCTACCGAGGCGAATCATCGCTAAGGTGGGTGGCTACGGTAAACTTGTCTTTGCTTAGCCAGCACACATAAAATCTGGAATATTCATGCTAGTCGCTATGTGAATAACCCCCTGCATGCTAATAAATCCAACGCACCTAGCTAAGGGAATAATCCCAACCTGTATTGCTATGCTAGAACATGGAAAATGAAATACTGCTTATGTATGTTCAGACCCTTGCATGCTATGTCCCTAACGGTTTCATCTCTCGGCTTACCTTCGGGCCCGAGCAAACGTGTTGCTTATGTTCCTTAGAACGCATGCTTGTCTGCTTGTACGTTGCCTTGACTAAATACTTGTAACATAACCATGCCAACACCTTGTCATACAGGATATTGTTCAGACCGTCTAAGAGAATGGAAAAAAGGCAATGCATCTTGTCTTGTACTATTGTTGCCTCAACAGCTTGTCTCGTACTCTTGTCTTGTACTCTTGTCTTGTATGCTTGTTGCCCCAACCATGTAAATGGATAATTTACCCGAGACGCTGTTCGATCACGGACAACTTGTGCACAGGGATGGTCTAGCGGGCGATGCTGGGGCACTGGCATCGTCCCGGTCCGGGCGAGACCAATTATTCTTAGTCTCTTGTTCGGCGGAATGGCATGCAGCGCCTCTTGTACTTTCGTTGCACACCTTTCTCGTCAAAGACTAAATAGTCTCTTGTTCGGCAGAGTGGTTTGTAGCGCCCCTTGTATTTCGTTGCATACCATTCTCGTCAAGACTATACCGTCCATTATGGCATACGCCAGTGATCGCCTTGTATTTAACTTGTTGCATGCTTGCTGGTAAAAACAAACAAAGATAACAAGTCATCCTCGCTTAGCGGCTATCCGCGTGCGAGATATTGTATCGCATGAAATAATTAACTAAACACCTGAACGATCTTGAAATAAGTACTGGTGTTTGCATATGTTATGCCTCCTGAATGCTTATACATGCTCCTGCTTAAATTAACAATGTTTGCCTTGGACAGGAAAGGATAAATGGTAAGTTGGTAAGTCTCACCGTGTTTCCTCAAATATCGCACGATGCACTGCCCGACACATTAGGCTATTCAATGTTTGCATGAAACTGATTCTAAGGCAACTAGAAAGACAACTTAATAGTTGGTGCACGAAACTTATATTACGTATTTGGATTTGTCGAGCGGGCGAGTAGCTTCTCCACCAGTGCATTCAATGTACTGATAATCCACCAGTTTGTATGTAGGGTGCGGGAGAACCTCGTTCGGTACGGATGCCTCCTTCGTACGTGCTAAGGCCAGGAGTTCCCTCTGAAGCCTTGCAACAGTGCGTCCGGAACAGAAGCACATATACAAGACATAATATTGGAACATAGCCCGAACATCGCTTGAACATCGCCTGTACAATCATTCCACAATTTTAGCCACTTGGCATGCTTTTACTGTTTCAGAGAGAGAGGGTTGAGCGACTTGTAATCTCGGCTATACGCCGCCTGTAACACTTGTTCATATCAATAAAAGAGCTTGTTTTACTTCAACTTGTGTTTTAATGCTTCCGCTATATTGTCGACTCAGTGAACCTGTTATCGATCGTTATGCGTTCATGACTCCGCTGTACTCGGACAATCTGTACGACTCAGTGGCTTAGAACTCTTGCCACCAGCTAATGAACCATGGCCTTGCACGGGCGTGGATCACGCTCGTGCGGCATCACGCTCGGATGGGTTAAGCGATCGTTCCGCGGGAGCGCTGACAAGGGTGATTCCCGCCTAGCGGGAACGGCCGATTGCCTGCGGGAGATCGGGGCGTGACAGTCGAGGTGATCGGAGATGGAAGGAGGAGAATGGTGGTTGTGTTAGTGGCTACTCGGGGATGGCCTGGGCGTGGTGGTGATCGAGGTTGCTGTTGGGGTGAAGGAGGAAGTCGGTTGTTGGTGATGGTGGTTGTCAAGGTGTGGGAGGAGGTGGTGGCGACCCGACGATATGGTGAGGAAGTCGGAGATGGAGGTGGAGATGGTTGAGGGTGGTCGTGTGGTGGAGGTGCTGATGATGGAGGTCGATGATGGTGGAGGTCGATAAAGGAAGTCTGCTGTTGGGGAGGTGGTCTGACGGAGGAGAAGACGTCGAGGAGGATGGCAGTGGCGGTTGATCAGAGTGTGGTGATTGCAGCTATGCTTGGAGACGGGAAAGGAGATGACAGTCGTGGTGATTGGTGATGGAAGGTTGCTTCTACAGGGTTGATCGAAGATGAAGAAGAAGGTGATGGGGAAGTGGTTGCTCGGAGAAGATGGCTGTGGTTATTACTGTCGAGAAGTCGACGGTGGTTGCGGTCGGAGAAGGAAAGTCTTGGGGATGGCCGGCGGGTGTAGGTCAGGAAAGAGAAGGAAGGTGGTGATGTAGAGGCGGTTGCTGTCTGGTGATGGCAGTTCTGGGGTGGCAGTAGTCGATCCGGTGATGAAGATGTTGACTGAAGATGGTGGTTGTTTCGGCGATGGAGGACCCGAGAGGAAGAAGATGAAGAAGGAAGGTTCATGGTTTGGTTTGAAATGAAGAAGTTGATGATGTTGGCTGCTAAAAATGAAAGAATAGAGAAAATAGAGAAGTGTTTATGTAGGAGAGAGAAGAGGGGGTGATAGTCTTGGGATTAGGGTCGGCCATATTTTCCTAGGGATGGGGGAGGGTTTCTTCATGAAGGAAATGAAGGGTGGAGATGGTGTAGGTTTGAATGGAGGGTGGAGATCATGTAGGGAGAAATTTGGTGTGTAGTACACTCCAAAAGGGAGAAAAATTTATGTGACCGATCAACAATAAGGGAAGGGATTTCTTCATGGCTTGGCTCCAATGGAAGATGGACACCTCATTGTATTTTTGCACAAAAGCCCTTAACAATTAAGAAATTGCACAAATAATGGGATTTGGGATTGGATAAGGAAAAATACCATGTTTGGTCTGATGTAGTGGGTTGAAAGGGTGTGTGATATTTTGTATGAACCTTGAGGGTGTGTATGGGGGTTTGGGTTGGTATTGGGTCTAGTTTTGGGTTAGGTTGGGTCCTTACACCAATTTAATTAAAATTGATATAAATGGTGTTCTTAAATTAATTGGAAGTGCATAGGATAAAAATTGGATGGGACACAAATATCAT
Organism: Iris macrosiphon; assembly: GCA_036927795.1. NCBI lineage: Eukaryota > Viridiplantae > Streptophyta > Magnoliopsida > Asparagales > Iridaceae > Iris > Iris macrosiphon. Next base: position 91,671,391 of record JAYESA010000018.1, read on the forward strand.
AGACGTAGAAGACTCAGAATAGAATATTGTAATAATTTGGGTTGCACAAAATAGGTCTAGGTTGTGTCATAGATGGAAAGGAACATAAGGAAAGAACAGAACATAACCTTCTAACCCATCACATGCAGTATCGGTCTCCTCGATCGTCATCGCAAATGCCCCGCTCTACTGGGGTAGCTTCCTCTGCTGTTGCTGAGCAATCTGCGGTTCCACAGGTGGCCTAACTGGATCTCTATGATTTGCAGCTGCGTGCTGGCAGGGAAGATAATGAGCTAGGAGACAATCCCTCACTCGATGTCCCGCAGTGCCACAGTGCAAACAAAGTCCTAGCCTCACTCTACAGCTCTCCCAAAGGTGACCTGGCTTCTTACAAAAATGACATACTGTGTCTGCCTCGGAGGATGCTGCTGATGCTGCTGAATACGAACTGGTGCCTGGTGCTGCTGGTGGTGATGCTGAAATATCCTCGGCTACTGCTGAATATGGGGACGCTTGGCCGGTCCTACGCTGCCACTCGTATCTCCAGAAATATTGCGACTCATCTTAGGCTTGAGATCCAGATCCGCCTCTGCAATCTGGGCATCCATCAAGATATCCTCAAAGGTAGTAATACGATGACCAGATGTGCGCTACCTAATCTCCTTCGTCAGCCCTTTTCTAAACATTCGGGTTCAATCTCTTGGGTCTCGAATCATAGATGATGCAAAATGGCTCAATCGACATAATTCTACGACGTACTCGTCGACCGACATGTTCCTTTGGACTAAGTCATAAAACTGACTCTCTAAAGCTCCCAGGGCCACGTCGGACTCTCTAAAGCTCCCAGGGCCACGTCGGAAAAGAACTTCTCCTTGAAAAGCTCCTTAAAAGTCTCCCAAATAAGTCCTTGAGTAGTAAGTCTCGGCTTCGTGCGATACCACGTGAGTGTGATATCGAATATCTGACTGTCGGCCACCTCGATCTAAAGAATCTCCGTAATCTGCATAAAGCGTAAGTTCCTCTCTATATCCTCTAGCCAGTCGTCAGCGTAGAGTATCCCCTCGATACCCTTGAACTCTCGAGGTGCCATCATCTTGAAGTCAACTATAGTGCCTAGTCTCTGCTATTGCTGCTGACGAGGAAACTACTGGATAACTCTCTCAACTGCCTGTAGTGCCATCTGGTGAGTATTCTCCATGCTCTCTCTCATCAGCTCAGTCTGCGCTTGGTGCGCCTCTGTCACGCCCCAGTCCCAAAATACCGAGGGACCAGACGCGTGATAATGGCCAGCAGCACACACCGATGGACAAACCCAATTTAATGGATCCATCGGGGCATGCTTAAGCTGTAATATAATAATAAGTAGGTCCAATGATACAAGTCACGGTCTATACCAATCTCATCCACAACAGATAATCACAGAACAAATGCCAGAATAATGTAAATAAAATAAACTAGCAAATCTCAATAAAAGTGTCTCGGAGAACAATCCGAGAATAAGTCTGGTACATCAATGAAATAGACTGGAAATAAAATAGCTATAAACTGAAATAAATGAGTATCTCAAGCCAATACTCAAGAGAAGTCCTCTGGTACGATCTCGTCCTCGGATCCTGGTTCTGTTCTATTGTAGGCACCTGCTTCTGCTAATGCTAATGCTCCGGTCCCGTATACCTCGGGATAGATCTCGTCAGCTAATCCTGGGGACATAATCCGGATCCAGGTCCTCAGGGGACATAGCAAGGTACAAGAAAGCTCATGCCAAAATAAATGCAGTGCAGCAATAAATGAAACAATAGGGTAAATAAATAACCAGCTAAGTGATATGCAAGTGAGAGTTCTAGTCATACTCGGGCTGAGACTACTACAGGATCAGTGTCGGAGAAACCCATATCAGTATTTTCTCGAAGGGCCAGTACGGTACCATAGTTCTGTCGCCAGAGACTAAGGCACTTCCATTAAATTATTATATATAGTCATCCTTTTGTATGGTAAATCTCTCCCCACCCAATGAAATCTCACGTCTCATGTCCATGACACGCATGATCATATCTAATGCAACAAGTCTGGATAAAATCTAAGCATGTAAACTCTGTATGTCATAAACATGTAGCCTATACAGAATTACCATGAATATCTCAGGAAGATCCTATCTCATGAATAGTGTCAAGTGTCCTGGGTCTATGTACCTGATAAGACAGGTACGAGAATGTATCGAGTCTCAGAATCCATCTCTAGATGATAATACACAACACCGCGTACGGTGTTGGCACCCGACTATTAATTAGACGCTAAGTAAGTCACACGATCCTAGGTCAAGCATGCACAACAATCACATGAATAAAACAAGAGAATAATATGAATCAATATACTGCAAGTTTGGCAAGGTACACTTGCCTGGGGTTCCGGCTCCAACTGTAGCTCTGGTCTCAGTGTGATCTGCAGGTACTACTTCGGTCGCTGAAATAAACATCACCATCATATCCAAAAAATATCAAATAGCTAGAAACGTCTGTCCTTAAGTCTAATTTGGACACAGGGGCAAAAATGATATTTTTGGGTCAAAGCGGGGTCCACAAGTAGGCCACTTCGCACCGAAAAGTGTGTCAGGGTCAAAGGTCTCCAAATTTGCCCAACTTAGTGTCAACAAGTCAAGAACGATGATACAAACCCAACGGAACTTCCAGAATTGGATTCCGATGAGCCGATCACAAAATCGCCCGTCAAGTGGAGCCTGTGGGGCCCACGATACGCGATTTCGTCAACGTTCTCAGAATCGAACCAAACTTGGGTCACAGGACCAGCGTATTGCTACGAGTCCGATGGCGTAAGTTTCGTTTTGATCCGACGTATGTACCCAAAGTTATGATGCGTTCCAGAACTGATGGATACGGGACGGTGTTCGCGGATACGCGTTGATTCCGGTGTGCACGCACATCCAAATCAACTTCTGCGAAATCTCGCACGTCCGTATCGACGGTGCGCACGTATCGGTAAAGACCGCACGCGACCAAGTCATCCCATTTGGCGGGGCATACTCAGTTCCGGGGTGAAACATGGCATTATTTTTCCTATTTTTGGATCGCGGTTCGCGATCGCCACAGGACGCGATGCACCGAGCGAGTTGCACAGGCGCCGAGAGGGTCGTACAGTCTACGTGTTACAACTGACGGATTTAAAAATGGAGTTACGAGGTGAGAGAAAACGGTACCTGAATAGGGCTCCGTGAACGATGATTTTTTGTGTTCGAGGGTCTTCTTCGTGTCCTAGATGTGTCCGGGTCTCTGTGTCCACGGTACTAGGGTTTGAGGTGCTCGTGTCCGCTGTGTCCTGCACTACCGTGTCCAGGCTAGGGTTTTCCGTGTCCGGGGCTAGGTCAGTGGGTCGGGGAGCTGCTGTGTCGGGGGTCGTGGCTGAGGGCGACGGGTAGAGGGCTAGGGCACGGGGGTTCTGGGAAGGAGGAAGAAGGAGAGGGGTTTCCGGTGGTGGAGGTGTCGGGCTTTGGGACGGAGGGTGATCGACGACTGGGAGGTCGGGGGTTCGAGGTCGACCTGAGGGACTCCTCGTAGGGTTGTGGTGCTGGGCTATGGCAGAGCGGTGAGGGGGTTGTCGGCTGGGGAAGGTGGTGCTAGGAGATGGGCGGTCGGTGCTGCGGGTTGACGGAGGCGGAGGGGACTGGGACACGAGGCGGAGGGGAGGCCGAGGTGACGGGGCTGCGGGGGTGGAGCTGGTCGAGGTGAATGAGAGGAGGGGAGTCGGGGCTCGGGGTTGCTCGACAGCGGCGGAGGTAGGGAGTCGGCGGCGAGGGGAGGCTGATGAGGTCGACGAGGAAGAGGGCGGTGATGGAGGGGTTCGGGAACTTGACTAGGGCGTCGGGGCTAGGGCAGGGGAGATGGGTGTGGCGTTGGCCGGGGATGGAGCCAAGGGGTCGTGGGCTCAGCGTGGCGGAGATGGATGGGGGAGGCCGGAGTCGGGCGGCTAGGTGGTGGCGATGGTGGTGTGGAGCTCACGGAGGCGGAGTCGATCAGAGGCGGCCGGAGGGAGGAGAAAGGGGGTCGGATTATGGCGGAGCTAGGTCGTCGAAGACAGAGGTGGCTGGGGGAAATCGTCGACGGAGAGATGGAGGGATCTAGGGTTCCGGCGGGCCGAGGGGGATATATAGGGTGGCCGCCGGTCGGATTTCGACTTCAATTAGGGTTAGGGTTAGATTTCAGATTAGGATTTAGGTTTCGGGTTTGGGTTTCGGGTCCGCGGGTTGGGTCGGGTTTGGGCCCGATTCAACCCAATAAAGAATTGGGTTTGGGTTTACTAGACTAGTCGGTCCAGTTTGGTTTAGTTCGGTTTATTTGGAATAAACCCGGTTTATTCCTAGGTTTAAATTGGTTTATTTTAATTAATAGTTTTTTAGGGCTTTAAACGCGTTTTCGGAGTCCAATAAATACGCAGAAAATTATCCTATGTCCAGTTTTCCATTTTACACCATAAAATATTATTTCTATAATATTTTAATATTATTTAATAGTAATTAGAAATCATTTAAATACCAATTACCTAGGTTTTAATTATCAAAAAATCCCGAAAAATTCCAGAAAATTATGAAAAATCCAAATTAAAAATTCTTGAAAAATCAGGGGGATTACAATCTACCCTCCTTAAGAGGATTGCGTCCTCGCAATCAAAGAATAGCCGGTCAACAAAAATGACACGGTTTGTAGACATTTGGTCGAAGCGCATCACGATCGAGAAAAATCAAGGTTGAGGGTTAAGCAAGATCACATAGGGAATTATTTCCCTAAGCAATGAAAGTTTACGCAATCTCCCGTATGAAGGAGATCTAGAAGACTACAATTTTAGAAAAAACTAGGTTATCACTTATCATACTAGGTTATCAATTATAAACATTCTAGGTTATCGATTATTAGCAAGTTCAAATTACTAGGTTAAGGCTGAGGTCACGAACCAACGGGCACGAACTAAAACAATACTAGAAATAAAAACTACAAAAACTTACGCGTATTAACTACTCCATGAATCTGCACGTCCTCCAAAGTCATCGCGAAAGCTTGTCCGCGTCCTTGAGGTTGTGCCCTCTGCTGTTGCTGGGCCTGCTGGAAGAGTGCTGGTCGAGGTGCCAAGGGTGGCCGTGGTTGATATCCTCCTGGTGCTGGTAGAGCTTGTTGGTTTGCCCTTGGTGCTCCTTCTCTACGCTCAGGGCAGTCTCTCACTGCATGCTGTCTGGATCCACAACCTAAGCATAGTCCGAATTTACGTCTACACTCCTTCTCAATATGGTCTATCTTGTCGCAGTAGTGACACGTAGGAAGAGTTAGCGATTTGGATACAGCTCCCTGTGGTGCTTGATGCAGATGAGGTTTCTTTGCAGCTTCTCCATGCGGTGCTCGGGCTGGTACTGATATGGAAGGTCGCTTCAGACTGGTCTCTCTCCTGGTGACGCGCTCCATGTGTCGGGCTGCAACAAGGACGTTTGAGTAGGATGTGGGTGCAACGGATCCAATTAGTTTCTGTAGCTCAATGTTTAGTCCGTCGAAGAACTTCTCAGCCTTTTCTTCTTCTATCGGGATCAAGGTAGGGACGAAGCGACTCAGACGAATGAATTTTGCGTTGTACTCCTCCACTGTTATAGTATCCTGAATGAGACGGTTGAACTTGTCCCGCAGTTCTGATCGAGCGATGGCTAGAATGTACATCTCCTGAAAGAGTCTAGAGAAATCCTCCCAAGTGACTCGGTCTGGTCCGAGCCGAGTCTCCTCAGATAGCCACCAGTGATGTGCATTGCCCGTCAATTGCATTCTGACGGCAGTCATCCAACGTTCTCTTGGAAGCTCTGCTGCTTCTAATTGATGTTGTATGTTGGTGAGCCACTCATGAACTTCTGTGGGCTCCTCCTTGCATGAGAAGGTACGGGGCTTCAGCTGGCGAAAGTCGATGATAGAGCCCGTCGGTTGTCGTCGAGTTGGTAGGTTGGCCTGCTCCAGTGCATTTACTAGGCTGTTCCTCAAGTAATCTGCCTCGCGATGCTGAGCTTCTTGATAAATATGCTGTTGGGCTTGCATCATTGCGTAGATCATTTGGAACATCTGTTGCCCATCCATGACTTATCCTGGTGGGAAAACAGGCATTGGTGGAACAAACTGCGGAGGCGGTGGGATGTCATCTTGCCAAAATCTAGGAGCATGCTGATCTGCTTGGCTGCCTTGTTGAGTAGAGGGACCTCCGCTCAATGGCGTCACTTCATCTTCCCCGTAGGTGACTACAGCACCTATTGGTGTGTTTGCTGGAGTTTCGTCGTTTGCTCTTGAATCCATTATTCTGCATTAAAAATAAACCATAAGAGGAGCACAGGAATCATGTCACTACCATATTCTGAAAATGGGGGTATTTTCGACTTTTTATAATTATTAGTATTGTGGTATTCATATTAAATGATTTCTTGATAAGTGTATTTAAATTAATTAATTTTGTGAGATAGGTAATTAAATATATTATATTATATACTATGTTCTTAATGTCTGAGCTGGTAGACTTGACCTAGAGGCTACTAGACAAACACCTAATCGAATAATGGGGATTATGTATTTAATTGTTTTATTTTAGAATTTATTTATTGGAGGTTGTATTTAATTACCGTAATTTATTTAATTATTGCGCGCTGCCGTTGCTTCGAAATTGGAGCGCTACCCTGACTTTTGCCTTCCAACAAATTTCATAACATTGCCCTAGACATGCCCGCCTTCCATTCTGATATTTTTGCAACCCAAAATTATGCTCTCTGTACCTTATTTTTAGCCGCACAAAAATCGTCGCGGACGTTTATTTAAATCCTAAATAAATTCCTATTTTGTATCGTTGTGCGTTCCAATCGAAATTGGAGGCAATCTTGACCTATTTTTCGTGCGACCCAAATTAGGGTAATATTCTATTCTGAGTCTTCTTCACTATTGGTATTGATGACCCGACCTGATTTTGGCCCATGTACTCCTAATTAATTTTAGAACACCAAGTGTATCAAATTTTAAATTAATTAATTCAGAAACTCATTTCTGTGTAATTTTCCATTTATTGGGGACTTATTTGCAAAATTTCGATGATGTGCCACCATCCTATTGGCTTAACCCACATGAAGGAAACTAACCCACTATCTTGACTAGTCAACCTAATCTCTCCTTCCTTTTATTTTATTGTATTTTTCTCCATGTTAAATCATGGCCCTTCATTTAACATGGAGCCACCACCACCACACAACCCCCTTGCATATTCCCTCAACCCTTCCCCAAGGAAACTCCATCCCAATATTGGCCGGCCCTAATTTCTAGTGAGCCACATCATCCTCCCCATACAAAAGAAACCAACCTCTCCATACTATTTTCACAACACCATCACCAACCCCCTCACCTACATCTTCACCAAACTTGCCTTTTGCTTCTTCCTGCTGCTGCTCTCGATTCCGAAACCCTAATTTTTCCCCATTCCACCAAACCCTAGATTCTCCCTGCTGTTCTGCTGAACCACGGGAACAGGGAAAGGCGAAGCGATGTACGGCGGCGCCAGCGACGGCGAGGGGTCCCACGATGCCTCCGCCGGCGGCGGACAGAAGAAGATGCCTCTGGCGTCGTCGATGCCGTGGGTCCGCAACCTCCGTCGCTTCATCGGCTCCGGCGCCGGGCTCGGATCCGAAGCCCTCATGGAGCTTGAAACGAAAAGGTTTTGCTCGGGATATTTAAGGAACGGCAAAAATAAAAATAAAAAAATAAAATAAATAATGCTGAAGCAGGCTCAATTCCGAGTTTCTACAAAAAGAAGCCTGAAGAAGGATCAATCAGTCATAGGGTAAAAAGGTTGGCAAAATATCGATTTTTTAAAGAACAATCAGAGCTTCTCCTGAATGCTGATGATCTTGATGCAATGTGGGTCTGTTTAAGAGAAAATTGTGTTATTGATGATGTTACTGGTGCTGAAAAGATAAACTATGAAGACTTCTGTCATATTGCATCCGGTTGCAGTGAGCAAATTGGCCCAAGTGCAGGCGATTTTTCAGCCCATCAAATTTTATGAAGTTTGAGAAAGATGAATCTGAAGAATTGCTATCCTACCATTCTATCTGTATGTGATACGAACGGACTATTGGATCGTCCTGCGAGACTTCAAGGGCAGGACACTGGTATGATCTCCCCTGAGCTCCCTCGGCTGCAATCCGGCGCGGCCAGCTCTCCCTCCGGTGGGCCATGCACCAACCCCGGTGAGCCTCTACTTTCCCTCCTTCTTTTAAATTTAAATTCTATGTAAGTTATGGTGTTAGTATATGTATTCTTATAGATACATATATATATGTATTATTTTTTATGTATATGTATTCATATATATATATACGTATATGTATGTACATTTTTATTAATTGTATTTATATATATATATATGTATGTATATTGCTATTCTCTTATAATGTGTATCTAATAGTGTATATATATATGGTTAATAAAAATTGATATATACGTATTTAGTAAAAAATTGGTATATGTATATATATTAATTTGTATATATACCTAGTATATTTTTAAATTGGTACATATGGTATATAAATATATTGTTCAACCTATGTATATATATTATACATGAATTAAATGGTACGTATATATATTGTATATGTATTTTGGGTGCAAGTAAATATTGTAGGTGTTAATGTTAGTTAATAATGGGTATATGTGTGTTAGATGTCTATCTACTAGATAACCCTAGTTGACCCGTATCGTACCTGGCATAGCCCCGAGTTATGTTTTTGTGTTGTGTTAGTGTAGCATCTGATACAAGTATTATATTTGATATGTCATTAGGACTGTTGGTTCCTCCAGGCGACACTCTGGGACAGGACATTGGATTTACCAGCTAAGGACCCAAGGCGAGTACATTCTCTGATTAGTTTCTAATTTATGATATCTCCTATGTTCACTGTATCTAGTGTAGATATCCATGCTCTTGACACGTTGGATTACACGGATTGGTATACATGGATCTCGTCATGAGATGTTATTCCTTATTCATGGTGTAGCTTGTACAAGACTTATTCCTTGTTATCTTGTGCATATACAGACACAGAGACCCGGGGAGATTTGCTACCTCCCTAGGGAATCCCGTGCCATAGCGTACCATGATTGGATCTACTATACCAGTCGGGGGTGGGGAGTATTTTAGTGTAGATATGTGATCATATCCAACTTTACATGAATCATAGCTCACCCCACATCTCACGTCGGGTGCGGCCTGACCATTTACATGCTTCATAGCTGTTACGTGTGATTAGCCTGACCTCTACATGCATCATAGCTAACCAACGGTTAGCCTGACCTTACATGAATCATAGCTAATCACATGTAACCAGCCTGATCAAGTTCCCAAGCCGATCACATGTTAAAGCTAGTACTCACACACTTAGTCATAGGATTCTTGCTCGTTGACATATTGTTTCTTTTCCTGCATTTACTTACAGTATTCCCAGTATTTCCTTTTGTACATTTCTCGTTCCTATACATGCATCTCGTATATTTCCATCTAGAACTGCTACATAGTTTATATCATTAATATAGAACTGCTATTTAGAGATGTACTTTGCTCCTTCCTGACTGGAAAATATTTTCCAGACTGTGACCTTAGTGGACTTGTTTCTGACACTTGGGGATTGGATGTCACTAATTACAGGTATGTCTATTTTGTCGATTAGACTTGTCTTGTATTTCTTGCTTGCTTTGATATCTCATCGTGCTTTAGTTTATGTGATTGAGTATTTTCAGCATTATTTTATGATATCCACGTCTCCTTATGGAGTTGGGTATTCATGTGAGTTGATTAGATAGTTACATGACCTAGACAGCGTTCTACCGTCGATGCTGCGACGTAGGCTGGACGTACCTGCGCACTCGTGCCCCTAAACCGGGTGTGGGTCGTGACACATTTTTAGTGGTGGCCCATGCAGGTCTGACTTCGCAAGTGGTGCGATGTCGTAGTAGTGCGACATCATAGTTGTACTACTACGTGCCTGCTATAGAATATAGGACATAGGATACTAGGATGAGAGAGGATACTCAATCACAAATTCTTGAGAGATTCCTGGGACGACCCCTTGAGAATCTTATTATAATTTACAATTTAAATCTTTCCTTGTTTCCGTCCGCTCTCGCTTGTTGTTATTGAACTTGATTCTTGTTGATCAATTATTAAATTAAAATCTTGGTATCATTGTTGAGTTTGATTCTTGTTGACCAGTTGTTAAATTTAATTCTTGGTATCGTTGTTGAGTTGATTTCATATCGAGATAAATTTTACGGGCTAAAATTTACGGTATCATCTGATGACATATGTTGATGAGGACAGTGAGAAAGGTAAAACGTCTACTTTGGTTATGGACCCTAGAGTTTATCGCAGCCATATTAGCTGTTGTGACGAGAACGTAGGAACCTGACTTGGATGTACATACTATAGTTATAAAACTTAGAGTCTCTCGCAGCCATACTGGTTGGCGTGGCGAAGATTCTAGATAACATGATTATAGAGTTGCATACCTTAGTTACGGAACCTATCGTTTATCGCATCTATGCTTACTGGCGTGGCGAGGATTCTGAGTGTCATGATTTCAGACAGACGTGTATGATTATCAGGTTGTATCTTAAATTGGTTCTTAAAGTATCATCTCAAGACTTATCTATTTCTGTTATTCCAGGACTTTGTTCCATCGCTTCTTTTCTTTACTAGTAGTAAAGATACCTTCAGTCCTTAACCCAGTTCTTTTGAGCCTTATTTCTTTAAGGATCCTTGTTAGTGTGATAATTAGTAACTTACAATTTTGGTTGTGTCTTGTATTAGTTTGACTGAGTGTGACTTGTGAGTTTGTAAGTGTTTCTTAGTTGGACATGTGAGCAGTAGGCATTAACCTAGAGTTAACCTTAGCATAGTACCTTGTGACAATAGTTCTGGGATAAGTGTCATTAGAGACTGAGAGTAGACGGAGAGTATAGAGTATCAGTGATAGTTCTCAGAGTTAGTATCAGAGCCAATAAACCCGTCCTGGATAATCATGATTTTGTAATTAAGTGATCTATGTAAACAATTAGGTATCAAGGAATTGTGTTAAGAATTAATAGAGCATAACGTTCAATCGGATGATTGATATCGGGCGTGTTAAAAGTAAAGAAATTTATATGCATGAGGAGTTATAATGAGGTGTCATGAGTAGTGAAATATCGGAATTAGTAATAAAAATGGGAAGCGTATCACGGACTAGATTAACATGCTATAAAAGGTTAAAAGAAAATACATAATGGTTAAAATAACCAAAGCCTGCGTATAGATGACCTTTTGAATGAGCGTGTGATGCGGGTCCAACTAAGGGACAAAACGCGTATAATCGCTACGAAGATCACGGCGTAGAAGCCACGTAGGTAGGTATCCCCCGTGTAGAAGAGGTTGGCGTAGAAGCCAATGTCTGTCACCATGGCATAGAAGCCAAGTAGGCATAGAAGCCGAGTAGGCGTAGAAGCCTGATGGCATAGAAGCCGAATAAGCACAGAAGGCCGAATGAGCATAGAAGCCGAACGAGCAAAGAAGCTGAATGGGCGTAGAAGCCGAGGTGATGTGGACGTCTTTAGCCGAAATTACGGCTCTTGGAGATATAATCAAATCTCTCGTATTAAATGCAGAGATCCGCCATCATCATTAATTGCCGAGGCGTATTCCGAAGGCCTGCCACCGTTCTGAGCATTCGGTGCAGAGACGTGCCTCGAGCCCTGTACGAAGAGCAGGTTTTGACGTGGCAGTCTGTTTGTCTTCCGCGGAGCGTAAACAGTTCGCATTTGCCTGTGTAAAATAAGGCAACACATCCCCTTGTATGCGTAAAAGCAGTCTCCGCTGAGGGGATGTCAGTAAACGATGGTTCGGTGATATTTAATCAAATCCTCTGCATTAAATGCAGAGATCCGCCATCATACTGTGGGGCGCGTCCCGAGTGGTCTGCCAACTTTCCAGCCGTCATTTGGGTAGCCGTGCAGCACTTTTTGTCAGGAGTCAGATGTCAGGTTCACTGCGTGACTTGACAGGTTCATTTCGGAAAAGTCAAAGCGTTCATCGTACGCTTTAACGCTGCTATGAAAGCGGATGAGTTTTACGCCATGGAGGCGATGAAGCACCCCGTCTACGCTGAAGCGGCCTGGACATACTGCATTTACACGGATGGTCCTATCATATTTTATGCCATGCTCAGCGGAAAAGCCCTATTGCACTCTTGATGCCTTGAGGTCCCCTGCTTACGCTGCTCTGCATCACCATGTTGCATAGAGCTATCTAGCATATTTTTTCATGCTTCTACAAGACCCCCTTCAAAGCGTTCAAATTTCTTCGGAATTTGGAACGCTTTGAATGAAGCATGAACCGCTCCTCGTAACTCGAAAAGTTTCTTAATGGAGCGTTGAAACGGTCGATGCTGACTTTATGGCGAATTTATTGGGGACCGGTGTGACCTCTCTCGCCTATAAAAGGCCTAGGAGTTTAACCTGTTCTTTCCGCATTTCTTTCGCCACACAAGGATGATCGCCAGAGTCCGTCAGGTCGATCTGAGGAAGAAGAAGACCATGTTCTTCTAGCATGTAAGGAGCCGAAAAAGACGGCGTCTTTGAGCAAGTCTCATCTGCAACGATGGATCATGGAAGGATATCATAGTCTCCCTTGCTCGGGATAATCAACAACTTTCTATGGCGGTTCTCCCGGAGAGAGGAAGGGTCGTATTAGACCACGCTGCTTGCAAGTGGAACCTTCTCCCATTACCTCCGGAGGTGAGAGCAGCGACTGGCTCTGACCTCGGGTATTGAGTTGGGTTAAATACCTCAACTCAATCTGTCACGGTACACGGAGCATGGGATCTGCCTAATTTAGGCAGGCCCAGTTCATACTCTCCCTCCATTCACCATTCTAGTCGGTTGTGGAAACCGACCAACTGCTGGAGGATAGATGAAGATTTGGCGTCCGTGCAAGAACCTGTCCGAACAGATTCCGGGCGCGATCTTCAGCCGACGATGAGGCAGTCTTTGGCAGACGACATTTCTCTCATATGTAATCATGAAAATAAAGAAAAACCCTTGTAGATTGGATTTCCCTCATATGTAATCATGATTCTTTCTTTTTAATAAAATTGTCTTGCTTCTTCATATGATCATCTTGCCATACTTTGCTGTGAAGTCTGAATATGTGCAGCTTTGACACGTCTGATTCTTTATGCCGACTCTGTTTAGAAAGAGTGCTAGGTCATGTCTTGTCTTTTACGCATAACTATAGATGCGTAGAAAGCCGCTTTAGCATTCGAGTGTTCGAACCGTCCTGCTATTTTTAGGAGTGAGGAACCGCGAAGAATTCTGAACTGCTGCTTCTGATGAACAGAATTCCTTTGTTCAGACATCATTTTCAAGAATGTTTTCTCGAAAATCCCTTGGAACAGGGTCGAGAAATGGCTGTCAAACTGAGTTGCCATCTTGATAGATAAAATATTCAGACTGGAGTCTGGATGAACTTCGAATCGACCCATGAAGAAGAGTAGTTTTTCAATATTGAACTCTGTATGCTTCGGGTACTTGGGATATCTTGAGGTCAATAACGAGTATCCTCTGTGTGAACTCTTTACAATTGACCGCTTTTGAGGACCGTTCAGATGTACGCATGATCTGGCCGACGTATCCTTCAGATGTGCGGGAAGTCGTGGAGCGTGAAATTATTAGTCTGCAGCTTCTGAGCATAAACTAAGCACCACCGAGCGTGAAATCATAGACTTGTAGTTCCTGAGCATGAAGTCGTAGGTTTGTAGCCTCTCGAGCATAAAAGCTACTGAGCACAAAGGCATCTGGGCGTAAAATCTGACTTGTAGCCGTCGAACGTAAAGCCATAGATTCGTAGATGTCGAGCGTAGAAAGCTCCTTAGCGTAAAACTGTAGATTTGTAGCTTCTAAAAAGAAAATTTTTCCGAGCGTGAAGTCGCGGATCTGTTGCTTCTGAGCGTAAACTAAGCGCCACCGAGCGTGAGATCATCGATTTGTCATCTGCTGGCATAAAGTCGTAGGATTGTGGCCTCTCGAGCATAAAAGCTACCGAGCACAAAGGCATCCGAGCGTAAAACCATAGACTTATAGCTTGCGAGCGTGAAATCGTAGATCTGTTGCAGTCGAGCGTAGAAAGCTCCTTAGCGTAAGAACCACTGACCTGCTTTGCGCAAAAAACTTTTCGAATTCGCTGACTGTCCGTCTTCTCTGAATAATAACGGCGGGAATACTCATCGGCATGCAAGCAAAAAGCGCATTGAAGATGTTGGATCTCACTCTAGCGCGGGCAGCTCTGAACCGCGTGAAGAAGCAAAAACGAAAAGTAGGTCCCTCCTTTTAATTTGAAGCTGTTATATGAACAGATCAAATGGCCTATTTGTATGAGGTTTCGGGGTTAGGTGGGTCAACAACAGTAAAGTAAACAGCTCATGGCATGCCGCTGGTCCCATTAATGGAAGTTAGCCTTGATCCTCCAGCTGCAGTAGGCGCGAACGTGTGAAGTTGGTGACCACATAAGAAAACTCTATGAACGTTCTCCCAAGACCGTTCTGCCCGGTGCCTCTTCCTGTCGTCCCAAAGCAGAGGAGAGAGTTTGTTTGCAGTAAAGTGACAGCCCTTCTCTGACATCTCCGCCCGGCCCTCGGCCCTCGCCGCACGATCAGTCAGTACAGCACTCGAGGCCCGCAAGGTGTCAAGCTCCTGAAACCATAAACCAAGGCGCCCGAAGGTCAGTAGTGGGTCTGGTCTATCCGTCTTTCCAAGGTGCGCATCTCTGTTGTCTACTAAAAAGAAAAGAGGTGAGGTGCATAGATTGGTTCAAGGGTACCTGGTCCCCCCAAAGGGAACCATGCCAAGTGATTATCCGAACTGACTAGACTCACCCACGACCCTATTTATATGAGAGGCCCGGCCCCCTTCCCCCTATCCCTCCCTTATGTTTAGGAGCGGGATCCGCCCAAGAACGACCTGTGGTGGTACGGAAGGCACGGACTCCGCGAGCGTCCCGCACCCTCAGATAAAGAAACTCCTCAACCATCACAAGAAAATTATGACGCTCTGTGTCTGACTCTATTGGTCATAGTTCCTTGCTGTTGCGGCCGGTGCTCGTTCATTTTGCCGAGTTCCTTCGACATGGTTCTCTCGACACGCCCTAGTATACTCTACTTGTTCACCTGTGTCGGTTTGGGGTACGGTCAGTTCACCGGGAGGATCGCCCTCCCAATTCGAAGGCTGACGTAGGACCCAATCATAACCGAATATTTAATTAGAAGATTTGGTTCGGGGTCCGAGGAGTCCATCCGAACTCTATATATCCCAAGTTTTCTGAGAGAAAAACTTTTCATCCGTCTTCTGCGAAAGAAAGCCTCCGACTGTTCGAGCTCTTCTCCGAGTCTTCTCTAAGTCTTCAAAGTTCCCAGTAATGGCCTCCAAACAATCCTCCTCGTCTAAGGGAAAGAAGATTGATTCCTCTTCTCGTTCTTCTGCCCAAGCAGGAGTTTGCGGGAACCGACTGACTGCTGGAGAAGATGGATGAAGAATTTCGCCCATGCGAGAACCTGGTAGAATAGATTCTGGGCGAGATCTTCAGACGACGATGAGGAAGTCCTTTGTAGACGGGATTTCCCTCATATATAATCATGAAAATAAAGAAAAACCCTTGTAGACTAGATTTCCCTCATATGTAATCATGTTTTAATAAAATCGTCTTCTTTTGTGCATATGATCATCTTGCCATATATTTTTGCTGTGAAGTCTGAATATGTATAGCTTCGACACGTCTGGTAATTTTACGCCGACTCTGTTAGAAAGAGTGCTAGGTTCTGTCCTGTCTTTTACGCAGAAAGTCACTTTAGCATTCGAGTATTTGAACTGTCCTGCTGTTAGGAATGAGGAACCGCGTAAAATTCTGAACTGTCACTTTTGATAAACAGAATTTTTGTTCAGACCATCATCTTCAAGAATGATTTCTCGAAAATTCCTTGGAACAGGGCGAGAAATGGCTGTAAAAAACTGAGTCGCCATCTTGAACTGTAGACAAAATATTCAGACTGGAGTCTGGATAAACTTCCAATCGTCCCAAAGAGAAGAGTAATTTTCAATGTTGAACTCTGTATACTTCGGGTACTTAGGATATTTTGAGGTCAAGAAGGAGTATCTTCTGTGTGAACCCTTGTAATTTACCGCCTTGAGAATTGTTCAGATGTACTATACTCTGGCCTGCGTATTTTTTAGATATACGGAAAGTCATAGATCTGTAACTGTAGATGAGCGTAAAATCATAAGTTCGTAGCCTCTCGAGCGTAAAAGCTGCTGAGCATGAGAGCATCCGGGCGTAGAACTGTAGATTTGTAGCTTCTGAAAAGGAAATCTTTCGAGCATGAAACTGTGGATCTGTTGCCTCTGAGCGTAAAAGCCGCCGAGCGTGAAATCATAGATTTGTAGCTGCTGAGCGTGAAGTCGTAGGTTTATAGCCTCTCGAGCGTAAAAGCTACCGAGCATAAAAGCATCCGGGCGTAAAACCATAGACTTATAGCTTGTGAGCGTAAAATCATAGATCTGTAGCTGTCGAGCGTAGAAATGCTCCTTAGCGTAAAAACTATGAATCTGCTTCGCACAAAAACTTTTCGAATTCGCAGACTGTCCGCCTTCTCGGAGTAATAGGCTGACGTAGTACCCAATCATAACCGAATATTAATTATGAGATTTGGTTCAGGATTCGAGGAGTCCATCCGAACTCTATATATACCCCAAGTTTCTGAGAGAAAAAACTTTTCATCCGTCTTCTGCGAAAGAAAGCCTTCGACTGTTCGAGTTCTTCTTCATTTCTTCTCTGAGCCTTCAAAGTTTCCAGTAATGGCCTCGAAACAACTCTCCTCCTCTAAGGGAAAGAAGGTTGATTCTTCTTCTCATTCTTCTGCCCAAGCGAGAGCGTCTTCGGTCGGGCAAGGCGAGCTTCATTTTGAGCGAAGTGTCCCGCCGACGAGCAGTGCACCCGGCCTTAAAGGTAGAGCTTTTGGGACAAAAAAGAACGACTGAAAATCCTTCGCACACGTTGTACGTGAACGCGCTATGTCGTCTTCTGTGCTAATAGCCTCTTCGAGGAAGATGATGCACAGAGATGTTTTATCTTTTATGCCCATATTTCTAATGTGTCAGCACAAAAACTCTATATTTTCGTGTCTAGCGTAAAAGCTTTGACTGTCGAAAGTTGGTGTATACTATATAATTTGAGTGTTACGCAGGGATGGAAATTCTAGCGTAAAAACTCAAATTTTGGCAGTCTGGCATAAAACATAGACTGTCGAAAACTTTGCGTATACTGCCAGTCTTGAATTTTACGCCTCGGAATGGGATCCCAGCATAAAAGCTCAAGTTTTTGCAGTCTTGGCATAAAGCACAGACTGTTGATTTTTGGAATATGCTGCAAGATCTGTAATGTCTAGTTATAGGAACTGATATGTTTTTCTTGCACTCTTGCAGTTAACTTACATGCGTCTCCGCTAGACGATGTGATGGGCTCTGCCGCCGGGATGCTGCACTCCAACTACCTGGAGGATTTGTCCCACGTGACATTTCCCATCTCTGGACCCCAATATCCTGAGGGAAGGGTAATCCTGATATCGGCTCAAGGAGAGCAGATGCTGTTGAGCATGATCAACGGAGAGCCCCTGACGTATATAGACGTGGACCAATACATAAAGTCGGCTTTCCTCTTCGGCAACATGATTGACAAGCAGTCCCAGACAAAGCCCACGAAAGAACTCTGGGTTTTCCCTGCTGGGGACTTGGTTTTGTATCTGCCCAAGATGCTGAGAGACTATCCCATCTCGGCATTCTTCCATGCTACACATCCCAGGAGGATGTCGTGGACGCTGACTCCCGATCTTCATGGCAGGCCGGGGAAGATATTTTATCTGAAAGGAGCTGACCAGGGGTCATTAGTCAGCCGGCCTTCCAGCTCTGTGACAACGTTCAGGGGACTGTACCCGGGCAGTGTCCCGAGTGAAGACAATTTAGTGATCCAGCCGATCCAATTACCGACTTTCTGCAATGATTTCATGGGGCATGGGGGAGTATACCCTAAGGTGAACCCTCGGACAAGTGGGTGGATCGCCCCTACAAATTTTCGATGGGCTTGCTTAGCTAAATGGCCCTGAAGCATTTTTAGACCGAGCTGGAGGACATTGGTCAGTTTGCAGCTGTGAGTGCCACCAGTGTTGGGTTACCTCTCAACCCCAACTTGTTTCTGGCACTGATGGAGCGATATATCTCGCTCACCGGTGTTTGTGGTATTAAACGAAAGAATAAAATGTATATAATACGAGGTTTGCATGAAACCCGCCTTCTTTAGTTTACAAAAAAACTTGTACAATTTGATCCTATACGAGGATGTAGTAGTATAATTTATTTAATCTGGGTAGATGATTGCTATAGGTGTCTGATCTGCAGTCGATCACTTTAGCCCTTGGACTACACGATGGTGAAGAAGTGCCATGGAAGACGGAAAGCAGCTTCGTAGGTGGCGAAAGAGGATGGATGCACGATGCCAATATCGTCGATCGTTACTTTTTGCCTGAGCTCTGGATGCTTCTCTCTCTCTCTCAAAGATTCTTCGATCTCTCCTCAATCTCCAATATTTTGACCCGTGGTTCGATCAGTTTGGAGGTTCGACCTTGTTCGATTTTTCAAGTCTCGACCTGTTCCTCTGTTGATAGAGGTCTCTATTTATAGAATTTTGGTGACAATGACCACTCAATCGGTGTGGAAACCGAGTACTGGAAAGTACAGCACCCTTTTACACAATGGTTAAAATAACCAAAGCCTGCGTATAGATGACCTTTTGAATGAGCGTGTGACGCGGGTCCAACTAAGGGACAAAACGCGTATAATCGCTACGAAGATCACGACGTAGAAGCCACGTAGGTAGGTATCCCCCGTGTAGAAGAGGTTGGCGTAGAAGCCAATGTCTGTCACCATGGCGTAGAAGCCAAGTAGGCATAGAAGCTGAGTAGGCGTAGAAGCCTGATGGCATAGAAGCCGAATAAGCACAGAAGGCCGAATGAGCATAGAAGCCGAACGAGCATAGAAGCTGAATGGGCGTAGAAGCCGAGGTGATGTGGACGTCTTTAGCCGAAATCATGGCTCTTGGAGATATAATCAAATCTCTCGCATTAAATATAGAGATCTGCCATCATTATTAATTGCCGAGGCGTGTTCCGAAGGCCTGCCACCGTTCTGAGCATTCGGTGCAGAGACGTGCCTCAAGCCCTGTACGAAGAGCAGCTTTTGACGTGGCAGTCTGTTTGTCTTCCGCGGAGCATAAATAGTTCGCGTTTGCCTGTGTAAAACAAGGCAGCATATCCCCTTGTATGCGTAAAATCAGTCTTCGCTGAGGGGATGTCAGTAAACGACGGTTCGGTGATATTTAATCAAATCCTCTGCATTAAATGCAGAGATCCGCCATCATACTGTGGGGCGCATCCCGAGTGGTCTGCCATCTTTCCAGCCGTCGTCTGGGTAGCCGTGCAGCACTTTTTGTCAGGAGTCAGATGTCAGGTTCACTGCGCGACTTGACAGGTTCATTTCAGAAAAGTCGAAGCGTTCCTCGTACGCTTTAACGCTGCTATGAAAGCGGATGAGTTTTACGCCCTGGAGGCGATGAAGCACCCCGTCTACGCTGAAGCGGCCTGGACATACTTCATTTACACGGATGGTCCCATTATATTTTATGCCATGCTCAGCGGAAAAGCCCTATTGCACTCTTGATGCCTTGAGGTCCCCTGCTTACGCTGCCCTGCATCACCATATTGCATAGAGCTATCTAGCATATTTTTTCATGCTTCTACAAGACCCCCTTCAAAGCGTTCAAATTTCTTCAGAATTTGGAACGCGTTGAATGAAGCATGAACCGCTCCTCGTAACTCAAAAAGTTTCTTAATGGAGCGTTGAAACGGTCGATGCTGACTTTATGGCGGATTTATTGGGGACCGGTGTGACCTCTCTCGCCTATAAAAGGCCTAGGAGTTTAACCTGTTCTTCCCGCATTCCTTTCGCCACACAAGGATGATCGCCAGAGTCCGTCAGGTCGATCTGAGGAAGAAGAAGACCAAGTTCTTCCAGCATGTAAGGAGCCGAAAAAGACGGCGTCTTTGAGCAAGTCTTATCTGCAACGATGGATCATGGAAGGATATCATAGCCTCCCTTGCTCGGGATAATTAACAACTTTCTATGGCGGTTCTCCCGGAGAGAGGAAGGGTCGTATTAGACCACGCTGCTTGCAAGTGGAACCTTCTCCCGTTACCTCCGGGGGTGAGAGCAGCGACTGGCTCTGACCTCGGGTATTGAGTTGGGTTAAATACCTCAACTCAATCTGTCACGGTACATGGAGCATGGGATCTGCCTAATTTAGGCAGGCCCAGTTCGTACTCTCCCCCCATTCACCATTCTAGTCGGTTGTGGAAACCGACCAACTGCTGGAGGATAGATAAAGATTTGGCGTCCGCGCAAGAACCTGTCCGAACAGATTCCGGGCACGATCTTCAGCCGACGATGAGGCAGTCTTTGGCAGACGATATTTCCCTCATATGTAATAATGAAAATAAAGAAAAACCCTTGTAGATTGGATTTCCCTCATATGTAATCATGATTCTTTCTTTTTAATAAAATTGTCTTGCTTCTTCATATGATCATCTTGCCATACTTTGCTGTGAAGTCTGAATGTGTGCAGCTTTGACACGTTTGATTCTTTATGCCGACTCTGTTTAGAAAGAGTGCTAGGTCCTGTCTTGTCTTTTACGCATAACTATAGATGCGTAAAAAGCCGCTTTAGCATTCGAGTGTTCGAACCGTCCTGCTATTTTTAGGAGTAAGGAACCACGAAGAATTCTGAACTGCTGCTTCTGATGAACAGAATTCATTTGTTCAGACATCATCTTCAAGAATGTTTTCTCGAAAATCCCTTGGAACAGGGTCGAGAAATGGCTGTCAAACTGAGTTGCCATCTTGATAGATGAAATATTCAGACTGGAGTCTGGATGAACTTCGAATCGACCCGTGAAGAAGAGTAGTTTTTCAATGTTGAACTCTGTATGCTTCGGGTACTTGGGATATCTTGAGGTCAATAACGAGTATCCTCTGTGTGAACTCTTTACAATTGACCGCTTTTGAGGACCGTTCAGATGTACGCGTGATCTGGCCGACGTATCCTTCAGATGTGCGGGAAGTCATGGAGCGTGAAATTATTAGTCTGCAGCTTCTGAGCATAAACTAAGCACCACCGAGCGTGAAATCATAGACTTGTAGTTCCTGAGCATGAAGTCGTAGGTTTGTAGCGTCTCGACCATAAAAGCTACTGAGCACAAAGGCATCTGGGCGTAAAACCCGACTTGTAGCCGTCGAACGTAAAGCTATAGATTCGTAGATGTCGAGCGTAGAAAGCTCCTTAGCGTAAAACTGTAGATTTGTAGCTTCTAAAAAGAAATTTTTTTTGAGCGTGAAGTCGCGGATCTGTTGCTTTTGAGCGTAAACTAAGCGCCACCGAGCGTGAGATCATCGATTTGTCATCTGCTGGCATAAAGTCGTAGGATTGTGGCCTCTCGAGCATAAAAGCTACCGAGCACAAAGGCATCCGAGCGTAAAACCATAGACTTATAGCTTGCGAGCATGAAATCGTAGATCTGTTGCAGTCGAGCGTAGAAAGCTCCTTAGCGTAAGAACCACTGACCTTCTTTGCGCGAAAAACTTTTCGAATTCGCTGACTGTCCGTCTTCTCTGAATAATAACGGCGGGAATACTCACCGGCATGCAAGCAAAAAGCGCATTGAAGATGTTGGATCTCATTCTAGTGCGGGCAGCTCTGAACCGCGTGAAGAAGCGAAAACGAAAAGTAGGTCCCTCCTTTTAATTTGAAGCTGTTATATGAACAGATCAAATGGCCTATTTGTATGAGGTTTCGGGGTTAGGTGGGTCAACAACAGTAAAGTAAACAGCTCATGGCATGCCGCTGGTCCCATTCATGGAAGTTAGCCTTGATCCTCCAGCTGCAGTAGGCGCGAACGTGTGAAGTTGGTGACCACATAAGAAAACTCTATGAACATTCTCCCAAGACCGTTCTGCCCGGTGCCTCTTCTTGTCGTCCCAAAGCAGAGGAGAGAGTTTGTTTGCAGTAAAGTGACAGCCCTTCTCTGACATCTCCGCCCGGCCCTCGGCCCTCGCCGTACGATCAGTCAGTATAGCACTCGAGGCCCGCAAGGTGTCAAGCTCCTGAAACCACAAACTAAGGAGCCCGAAGGTCAGTAGTGGGTCTGGTCTATCCGTCTTTCCAAGGTGCGCATCTTTGTTGTCTACTAAAAAGAATAGAGGTGAGGTGCATAGATTGGTTCAAGGGTACCTGGTCCCCCCAAAGGGAACCATGCCAAGTGATTATCCGAACTGACTAGACTCACCCACGGCCCTATTTATATGAGAGGCCCGGCCCCCTTCCCCCTATCCCTCCCTTATGTTTAGGAGCGGGATCCGCCCAAGAACGACCTGTGGTGGTACGGAAGGCACGGACTCCGCGAGCGTCCCGCACCCTCAGATAAAGAAACTCCTCAACCATTACAAGAAAATTATGACGCTCTGTGTCTGACTCTATTGGTCATAGTTCCTTGCTGTTGCGGCCGGTGCTCGTTCATTTTGCCGAGTTCCTTCGACATGGTTCTCTCAACGTGCCCTAGTATACTCTACTTGTTCACCTGTGTCGGTTTGGGGTACGGTCAGTTCACCGGGAGGATCGCCCTCCCAATTCGAAGGCTGACGTAGGACCCAATCATAACCGAATATTTAATTAGGAGATTTGGTTCGGGGTCCGAGGAGTCCATCCGAACTCTATATATATCCCAAGTTTTCTGAGAGAAAAACTTTTCATCCGTCTTCTGCGAAAGAAAGCCTCCGACTGTTCGAGCTCTTCTCCGAGTCTTCTCTGAGTCTTCAAAGTTCCCAGTAATGGCCTCTAAACAATCCTCCTCGTCTAAGGGAAAGAAGATTGATTCCTCTTCTCGTTCTTCTGCCCAAGCAGGAGTGCCTCCGATTGGACAGGGCAAACCCCATTCTGAGCTGAGCATCCCGCCGATGAGCAGTGCACCCGGCCTGATAGGTAGAGCTTTTGGGACGAATGAGAACGACTAAAAAAATCCTTCGCACACGTTGAACATGACCGTGCTAGGTCGTCTTCTGTGCTGATAGCCTCTTTACGGAAGATGATGCACGGAGACGTTTTATCTTTTACGCCCATATTTCTAATGTGTCAGTGTAAAAACTATAGATTTTTGCAGTTGAGCGTAAAAAGCTTTGACTGCCGAAAACTTGGTGCATACTGTATAATTTTGAACTTTTACGCTTGTGGATGAAAATTCTGGCGTAATAGCTCGAACCTTGGTAGTCTGGCGTAAAGCACAGTATACTGCCGGCTTGAATTTTTATGCTTCTGGATGACAATTCCGGCATAAACGATCAAGTTTGTACAGTCTTGGCATAGAGCTCAGATCGTTGCCTCTTGGCATGTGTTGCGATATTTGTAACTGACGTATTTTTCTCGCACCCTTGCAGTTAACTTGGGCGAGTCTCCGCTAGCCGAGGTGATGGGTTCTGCCGCCGGGCTGCTGCATTCCAACTATCTGGAGGATCTGTCACACGTGACATTTTCTATCTCCGGGCCGCAGTATCCTGAAGGAAGGGAGATTCTGATATCGGCTCAGGGCGAGCGAATGCTGCTGAACCTGATCAATGGGGAGCCTTTAACGTATGTAGACGGGGACCAGTATATAAAGTCGGCCTTTCTCTTCGGGGACATGATTGATAAGCAGTCCCAGACGAAGCCAAAGAAAGAGCTCTGGGTTTTCCCTGTCGGGAAGTGGGTCTTGAGTCTACCCAAGATGCCGAGAGATTATCCCATCTCGGCATTCTTCCATGCTACACATCCCAGGAAGATGTCGTGGACGTTGACTCCCGATCTTCACGGTAGGCCGGGGAAGATCTTCTACCAGAAAGGATCTGGCCTATTTGTCAGCCGCCCTTCCGATCATGTAACATTGTTCAGGGGATTGTACCCGGGCAGTGTCCCGAGTGAAGACAGCTTGGTGCTCCAGCCGGTGCAATTGCCGACCTTCTGCAATAATTTTATGGGGCACGGAGGAGTATACCCCAAGGCGAATCCTCGATGTAACGGGTGGATGACCCCAATAAATCTTCGATGGGCTCGCTTAGTTGATTGGGCCCTGGAGCATTTTCGGATCGAGTTGGAGAACATCAGTCTATTGGCAGATGTGAGTGCCACCAGCGTTGGGTTACCTCCTAACCCTAACCTGTTTTTGGCACTGATGGAGTGATACATTCCGCTCACCGGGACTTTTGCCACTCCTCTGGGGGAGTTGGGATTGGCCCTTCATGAAATGGCAGAGATCTCGAGACTACCGATGGGGGATACTCCGTACGAAGAGTATGTTCCCACAAACCGGGAGTTAGGGGATTCAGACCCTCGTGTAGTGGAGGTGTATCAGGAGCTGATGTGCCACTACCTTGCTTACACCGTCTTCTATGCTGAGCCTTCAGATTTGGCTCACACCAGTAAATGGACGTCCTACCTCTTTTTTATCGGGCTAGGGCTGCTCAGCCGGAGAAAGTCTTGGAAGTCAAGGATGAGCCTGTGAATCCTCTGAGCGTGCTGACTGCTCAGGAAGTCAACGATCTCCTGGAGGATGCTAGGGCTCCGGATCAGATCCTCGTCGAAGGGATAGGAAAATATCTTACAGGTACTAAGGCCTACAGTTATCTGAGCCATTGCCGCAGGGCTCTATCCAAGGAAGCTCAACTGGCTGGCTTCCTCTCTATATGGCTGCGCCGACTGGTGGTACCAGGCATCGCATCTGCGGATCATATTCACCACAATATCTTGTGGCCTGCAGTGCGTCTGGTGTTTGGGGCGAGACTGGGCTTGCTCCCTGCCATGGTGTACCGCATACAAGCTGGCCTGAGAGTGAAGACAGAGGCGCTGCTCGCTGATGAAGCTCGGCGTAAAAGCTTTCCCCGGGTGGAAATACCATACCTGTATCTGATGGGATGGTTAATTCTCCATAACCCCCGGGTAATGTCTTCCGGTTCCGGCAGTAGCTTGGGGGGGGGGGGAGTTTCTTGCTGAATTACAAGAAATCCTCTTTGAATGTGCTCACAGTTTTAGACTGTCGGCGGGTGCTGCATTGCGGTCACAGTTGGAAGCTCCTTTGCAGTGTCCCCTCTGTTCATCGCAACCAATCGGGGATTAGCTTGAGGACTCAGGTAGAGATAGGACCACTCTTTCTCCTGAAGCCTTCAATTGGTTGGTCTGTATTAGACCTTTCCACCTGCTGTACAGAAGTGAAGATCACTGCTTCTTCGAACCCTACCTGCCTAGTCGGTTTGCCAGGCAGTTTGGGTATGATCAGTTGCATGTGGGCAATGCCGTCACCAGCTTCAGGTCCAAAGGTGGAATCATCGATGGAGCGAGGGGATGGCGATATTTTATCATGGGCTGCACCGGGGCAATTTTTATTGTGCCCTTCGTCACACCCTCCATAGAGCTGCGCATCCTGCATTCGTATGCCCAGTTCTATGTAGCAACGAACACCTCCCATCGCAATTTTGACATGGGTGAAAGCTTTAGGGTACCCTCTTCCAAGCCTGGGGGAAGGGTGGAAGTCCCCTCGATTTCTTCTAACGAGGGTGACGAGTCTGCTACTCCGGATGAGCCTTTCGTATCGGTACCGAGGGGTGAAATACCTCCGCCTGCAGGGGCGTTGGTAGTCTCCGGGAAACGAAGGGCTTCCGCTCTGAATGAGGCTTCCCCTCGTAAGAGGACGAAGAGGATGGTTACTCGTCCTCTCCAGATTCCTGATATTGAGGCTCCTGGAAGTGAGCCTGCTTCTCCCTATATCGGGGATGATTCTTTGATTGGGGGTTCCTCGCCTTTTATAGAGGAACCTTCTACAGTTTCGGCCGGTGGCGTCGGAGAATCTCAGCTGGAGGCTGCTACCGCTGCTACTGCTTCAGGTAGTGGAACGAAGTAGCCTTCGAGGCTGGTTATAAGATTCTATATACCTTTGTCCGGACCAGCATTGGGAGGGGCCCCTGCCGTGCCCGTCAGCGCTTCTAATGAGATTCCAGTTGATGAGCCTCAAGTGGATCTTGGCAAAGACCTGGAAGAGTATTTGCCAGTGTCAGTTAGCAGGCCCTCTTCTCTAGGTATGACAGCTTGGTTAGTATCACTGTCGTCTTTTCGTGCCTCTTCTTTTAGGAAAATTAACATCATGTTTGATATTAACTTCCTCTTGTCTTCTTCTCAGGGGATGACCTCTTCGGGGAGGGCAATGTATATGTGTCCTTCGGCTCCGTGTCAGGTCCTGGCGTTGATACGGAGGTGCCTAATTTTGAAGAGGAAGCATCTTCGGGTGCCGGCTCGCCTGCCGACGAGGTTTTGATACCTCAAGAGGACGACCCTGTCGTTGCGACAATGCCTCCTTCGAGTATGCTGGTTACTTCATCTGGTGTTTGCGGTTCCTCTTTTGTCGTACCCCCTGTCGAGACGAGGACTGTGGCCACGTCGATTGCGGTCGCCTCTGGATCGAGGTTCGACAATATTGCAGCTACTCCTAGCGTGCACTCGGGCCTAGCTGCGCTGACCGAGCAATATACCGGTATCTTCTATAACACTTTGAAAACGCTGATATCAATGGTGTTGGAGAAGAATCTGAATTTTGAGCGTCTGAAGAAGTCCTTTCGGTTTTCGATAGAGGCGATCAGGGACCTTGGCGATACTGGTTTAGCTGACGCCCTGGCGGAGGTAGTTAATGGTTTGGAGCAACCCGTTAACGAATACTCGCAGCTATTCCAAGATAGTGTTGACGATTTGGTCCAGGATGAATATAACTCGCTGACTGCAAGGCTGGAAGAGTTGGAAGCTCTGAGTAGGTCCCTCGAGATGCGGCAGCAGGAGATGAGCGACGAGCACACCTTCTTAGAGTGTGTTGTTCCCCAGTTGGCCAAGAGTAAAGCTGAACATGAGAAAAACTGAAGCGAGAGTCCGTAAGTTGGAGGCTGAGCTTGCTTTAGCGAAGGAGTGGTCTCGTGCTTCAGTCGCCGGTGTGCATGTGTTACAGAGCCAGATGGAAGAAGCTCAACAGAACTTGGCACATGCGAGTGCCATGCACGCTGCTCTTACACATTCTCTGTCTGATTTATCCGGCTTGAATGATGAGGATACGAGATGGGAGCAAGCTCGAGCTGCCGTTTTGGACTCCAGGAATGCGAAGATGGCCAGACTGGCACAGCAGTTTCGCGATTTGACCGCTCCTCCTTCATGATGTACTTTTGCTTTTGCTTTTTAATGTACTTCCACTCTTTTTTTGGGGAATAATAAAGAGGCTTTTCATCTGACTTTGTGGACCCGTCATTTCGGAATGTAAATGACGGGTTTGGGTGAGAGCAATATCAGAGGTAGTATGGACGTGATAGTCTCGGTAAACCCTTTTTTAGCAGGGCGTATCTATTCAGAGGTCATATGGACATGATAGAATACGACCCAACTAGTTTCATTTTGGAAGTAGTTTTGTCAGAATAAGGTTTTCGCCTTTATTCCACTTGAGCAGAGGAGGTTAAGCATAGTACCTTTTTAGGAATTTGCCATTGATAGGAGCCATTAGTAGGTCTCCATTAGGCTGTGCTAACCTGTAAGCGCCGTTTGTGAACGTTGTCTCGATCACGTAGGGGCATTCCCATTTGGGCTAAAATTTGCCTTTGCTCCTGTGAGTGAGAATCATTGGCCTTCTTACAGCTAAGACTAGCTCGCCAACTTTGAACACTCTTTCCTTTACTTTTTGATTAAAAGCTCTGGAAATGCGCGCTTGATAGAACGCGATGCTCTGTTGAGCTTGAAGGCGTTTCTCGTCTAATCCTTCTAGCTCTTGAAGCCTTAAAATGTTATTCTTTTTCCGAGTTAACTCATTGGCAACTGCTATCCTGAGTGACGGGATTTGGATTTCGATGGAAAGAACTGCTTCGCTCCCGTAGACCAGTGAGAACGGGGTACAACCTGTCGGTGCTCGGACCATTGTGCGGTATGCCCAGAGATATTCTTCCAGTTTCTCGTTCCAATCTCTTTTGTTCGAAGAGACAAACTTCTTCAAGAGCTTGATAATGGTTTTGTTGAAGGCTTCTGCCAGACCATTAGTAGCTGGATAATACGCCGTAGAGGCGACATTTTGTATCCGATTTTTATCACAAAATCGATAAAACGCTTGGCTGATGAACTGAGGCCCATTGTTATGGATTATCCTTCGGGGAATCCCAAAGCGATAAATGACGTGATGCTTGATGAAGCTGATCACACTGGATGTTTTTACCTTAGCGAGAGGGATCGCCTCTGCCCATTTGGAGAAGTAATCCGTGATGGCTAGTATGAACTGGTGACCTCTGGAAGAAGACGGGTGAATAGGACCAATGATGTCCATACCCCATGCTTCGAAAGGCCAGGATACAACCGTAGGATGTAGATGTTCAGAGGTCTGGTGTATGAAGTCTGCATGGACCTGACAGGACTTGCATCGTTTGGCATACTTGATTGCGTCTGCGATCATATTGGGCCAGTAATAGCCCATTCTCCTGATACGATCCTGTAGCTTAGGACCGGGTTGATGCGCCCCGCATACGCCGTCGTGAGCTTCGCAGACGATCTGTTGTGCTTCGTCATTAGAGAGACATCTCAATAGCAGTCCGTCGTAGGTCCGGCGATATAGGCATTGTGAAGATGCATCGAAGTAGAAGCGTAATAATCGTCTTTTGACGGATGCTGCTTCTTTAGGGTCCTCTAGCAAGATTTCGTATGCCACAAAATCTATAAAGGGACTTCTCCAATCTCTCATAGGAGGATCGGTGTTCACAGCGTAACTGCGTTTGATGTGAGCGTTGTTCTTCACGCAAAATAGATCTCTGTTAAGAAGGATTACCGAATTCTGCCTTCTTATAGGAGTAGCTAAATCTGCAGCTAGACTGGCTAGGGCATCGGCTTCCAGATTCTGAGATCGAGGTACATGCTCTAGGAAGAATCCCTTGAATGTCACGGCTATCTCGACCGTTGCTTGGTGATAGAGGATGAAGTCTGGATTTCGGACTTCATATATTCCCCTGACTTGATTGACGATAAGCAGAGAATCACCAAAAGCTTCCAGAGATTCGACCCCCAGCTCTTTAGCAACTTGGAGCCCGATTAGTAGAGCGTTGTACTCCGCCACATTGTTGGAATAGGGCTCGTTAAGAGAGTATGCTCGATAGATGACGAGTTTATCGGAAGTAACCAGGACAATTCCTACCCCTGAAACCACGTTTCCTTTGGGACCAGTCCTGGAGGTGCCGTCGAAGAACAGTTGCTATGCGTCACTTTCCATTGCGGAACTACATTCTGCAACTTCGTCGGGAATGTTCTCATATAATTTGGAGGCCTCCGGGATCGGATGAGCAGCTAAGAAGTCGGCCAATGCTTGGCCTTTGATGGACTTCTGAGGGACGTACACCATGTCATATGGTGTCAATAACATCGCCCAAGTTGCGAGTTGGGAGTTAAGAACACTTGGCTTGTTCATCAGTACCCAAAGAGGATTGATCTTGGAGATGATGTGAATAGTCTGGCCGGTGACATAGTATCGCATCTTCTGGATAGCGAACATCAGAGCCAAACATTATTTTTTTACCGGATTGTACCGGTGCTCAGCTCCGATCATCATTCTACTTAGATAGTAGATAGCCTGTTCATGTCCCGCATCGTTCTTCTGCGCAAGAAGAGCTCCCAGAGAATGGTCCATCGCTCGAACGTACAAGAAGAATGGTCTTCCTACGACGGGAGGCACCAGAACTGGCGGACTAGTGAGGTAGCGCTTGATATCCCCGAACGCTTGCTGACAGGCTTCGTCCCATATGAAGGATACATCTTTCTTCATGAGGCGAGAAAAAGGCTGGCATCTTCCAGAGAGGTTGGATATGAATCTCCGGATATAGGCCAGACGACCTTGAAACCCCCTGAGTTCCCTCAGATTATGGGGTGGTCGCATTTCCAAGATGGCCTTGACTTTATCAGGGTCCACTTGAATGCCTTTGGCGGTAATGACAAATCCCAGAAATTTGCCACTAGATACACCCAGAAAGGACTTTGTAGGATTCATTTTGAGTTGATGTTGGCGCATCAGCTCAAATACCATCTTTAAGTCTTGGATGTGATTGACCCTGAGGCGACTTTTGACAGCTATATCATCTACATAACCTTCCACTGTTTTGTGTAAATGCTTATGGAATATGTTACTCATAGCCCGTTGGTAAGTAGCTCCGGCGTTCTTCAACCCGAAGGGCATGATCGTATAGCAATATACCCCCAGTGGTGTCCGGAAGGCAGTATGCTTCTCATCTTCAGGATGCATCTTGATTTGATTATTTCCTGAGAATCCATCCATGAAAGACATACGTTCGAAATCGCAGGTTTTGTCGATCATGACGTCTGTGATGGAAAGAGGAAATTTGTCCTTGGGGCAGGCTGCATTCAGATCTCGGTAATCGATGCAGACTTGTACTTTCCCATTCTTCTTCATGACTGGGACAACATTGGTGACCCAGTCGGGGTATTGTTCCTCCCAGATGAAACCACAGGCTATCAACTTGTTGACTTCAGCTTCAATGGCGTCCATCATATCCGGGCGGAACCGGCGTTGGTGCTGCTTCACAGGCTTTGAATCGGGCAATATGTTGAGTTTATGAGTAGCCACCTTTGGATCAAGTCCTGGCATATCCTCATAATTTCATGCAAAGACGTCGATGTATTCTCTTATCAGTTGAATGACTTCTTCCCTTTCAGCTGGAGAAAAATTGTTACTGATAAATATCGGCTTTGGTGAAAGTTCATCCCCAACATCAATCTGGATAACTTCATCTTTGGTGGGAGGTTCTCTCTGCTCGAAGCGGAATTCCCACTGAGTATCCATTTGCTGAGCCCAAGCGTCATTCTCGAATAGTTCGAATTCTTGTTCGTCTGATTTGAAGGGATCCGTCACTACCATATTTACTGGTAATGTTTGCTCGAGAGCACGAGATGAGTTGGAGGACGACGAGCCATCTTGAAAAGGGGAAAAGGTGTCCTCATCTGACTTGGAAGTCGTAAGGGAGGTGGCATACCCTAACCCGAAATGAGTTTGTTGATAGTGGGGATTGCCGTACGGCGGTATTCGTCTGCCTTTCCCATAGTTGAGACATGGCTTCAGTTTCAAGTCATAACCCATATTTTGCATGATCTTTAAGGCTTGCGGGCTGTACGTGTGAACTTGTATTTCACCAGCATCGTCATTGAAGGAATCTTCTCGTATAGTCGATTCGTTGCACGTTCGGCCGAAGAATATTTAATGCTGACTGCTGTGGGCAGGCAGAACAATAAGATAGAGTCCTCATGGGTTCCATATGTCGCGACGATATTGGATGATGACGCTACTTCCCATATGTATGGATGATAGGAATCTATAGCTTCCAAGAATTTTTGCGCTATAGGTTCTATATCGTCATGGAGAGAGGATTCCTGATTTGGAATCTGAGCGTCGATATACTGGAAAAGAGGATGTTTATTATCATCTGGAACTCCGTTCCTAGTTGTATTTACATCAGTCGGCTGCTTGTTGCGCTGAAGGTTGATGACCAAGGGTGGAGGCTTCTGGTTCAAAGTGATCACTAGAGGATCACCCCCTTTTCCTGACCTAGTTTCGTTCAGGTAGATAGCCATAGGCTCCATGGCTTTTGGACGAGTAGTTTGCCCTTTCACTCTGATTGACAGTGGTTGTTCGACAGAGGGTCCTTCAGGCTCACGGTGGGATTCCTTCTCTGCTTGGGCTGACACCTCCTCCGCGTAGTCTTGAGAGTACAATACGGCATCGGAATAGTAGGATTCTATTCCTTTGAATGGGTTTAGGTCAGCAACCTCCGTTTGTACTGTTCCTTGGTCGTCTACATATTTAAGGCATTGATGTAGAGTTGAAGGAACGATGTTGTGGTCGTGGATCCACGGTCTACCCAGCAGAATATTGTAGGATACCTCTGAATCGATGATATAGCATGTAGCCACCGATCTGAGGTTGCCAATCTGGATCCTCAGGCGAATTTTCTCCAACGGCTTACTTCTTCCGGCATTGAAACCTACGATTATAGTGGTGGTGTAAGCCAATTCGCTGGTAGGAATCCTCAGCGGTCTGAACAGACTATGAGGAATGATGCTAATTGATGATCCCGGATCTATGTGGATCCGGTCGACCTCCATGGAACCAACGTATCCGGTGTAATAGAGAGGTCGGTCATGCCTATTATGTTTTAACAGCATGTCATCTTGTGTGAAAGTGATGTTCGGGACCACCTCCATCACACTGTGGCATTGAGGACACGCCACTGGTTCCTCGTTAGGGGACTTGAGCTGGGTCAAGTATGCTTTCGCCTGTATCAGTGCTTCACTCAGGGCTAGACGAGTGTCTTGGGAGAGCCTGAGTAGCTCAAAGATGGACAACCTGGCTGGTGTATTGGCCAGTTGGGCCAGGATGTCGAAGTTGTATTGCTTCTCTAAACCTTTGTTTTGAATGTTTTCACAGGTTTATCGAAGCGTACTTCTTTTTGCTTACCCTTGTCCGTCGAAGTCGATCTTGCAGGATCGGCCTGTGGTATGGCGGGCTCTGTAGCTGAAGCGTCTGCCGGTGCATCTTCCGGACTCGCTCCGTAGTCCTTGAGGTAAGCTTTCCCTGAACGGGTTGCGGCCAAAGCCTCGTCTTCGTCTGATGGCGAAGAAGTTACAATCATATGGCATGGTTTGCATTTGGAGTTCTTCCTAGACTTAGCCTTAGCAGCATTAGTCTCTTTCTCGAGTTCCGATACTAAATCCGGATGAACCCACATGATCTCGCCCCGCCGGGTGGTTTAAGGGTACCAGGTCATAATTTTGACCCCTAGCCGGAGGAAGATTGACGATGTTTATCGTTGTCCGAGAAATAGGTGTCACACCATCCGGGACTTCTTGGGGAGGCAGATTGCCAAATTGTAGGAAGATTATATTGGCCGTGACCGTCTTCTCGGTGTTATGCAGAGTGATGGCCTTAGCATCGATCAGCCCCTGGATCTTCCTTTTCAGTATGTAACACGCCTTGGTCGGGTGGTGTACGTATCTGTGGAAGATGCAGTACTTGGGTTGTTGGCACTGCCGGCTTCACTGGGCCGCTTCTCCTCCGGAAGGGTGATCTTGCCACTCTTGATGAGACACTCGAATATACCCAAAATATCGTCGTCGTCTAAAGAGTATACTTCGACGGGCCTTGGAGTCCCAGGTTTCGTCTGCGTGGTTGTCGCAGTCTTTTGTCTGGACGTATTGATTGCCAGAGCTTCTTTTCCTTTGGAACTGCGAGGATGGTCGCCGTTGGGGGATGACCTTTTGCCTCTGTCGGAGGTAGAGATCATAATGACATTGTTGCGCGCCTTGCGACTGTTGTCATCGGTGGCCACTGCTGAGATGATGAACGAGGGCCAGTCGTGGAACTGATAAGGTCCTGTGAACACCGAGACCACGGGAAGGAGGTTCTTCCTGCAAATGTCCACCAACGCAGAGTCCGAAACTCCTGGAGGCATCTGTAACGTGGCTTAACGAAAACGTTCGATGAAGTACGAACGTCCTCTTTTTTCCTCTGCTTGACTTCGATGAGAGAGGACATAGACATGTCCATTCCTCCCTCGTAGAATCGTGTGAAGAATAAAGTCTTGAAGTCTTTGAAGGAAGTAATGCAGTTGTCCGCCAGGCTGCGGTACCACTGGTAAGCCACTCCTGAGAGACAGCCCTTGAACACCCGGGTGAGGAGGGCATCGTTCCCTTGTAGCAACACCGTCATCATGCCAAAATAGTTCATGTACTAATTTGGCAATATTTTCCCCTCGAACAGAGCCATAGTCTGAGGTTTGTATCTTGGAGGGAAAGGAACCTCTTTCCAGATAGCCGGGTAAGCCTGGTTGATTCCCAATTTCTTGAGCTGATCTTTGTGCTTCAAGGCATCAAATTGGGCTTTCAACTCCCGTACTGCTTGTATCGGATTTTCAGCCGGTAGCGAGACCACGGATTGGTGCGGAGTCGGTTGTATCGCGACTCCCGCAGGAGGCAATACATTCTCCGAGTGAGAAAGTGGAGGACCAGCTGACTCTTGATCTAGAGCAGGTTCTTGGACCGTATTGGATGGTGGCAAGTCCACCCCCACACGTATCTGTACTGGTGGGACTGATGTTTGAGCCATAGCAGCCGCCTGTTGAGTTAGCATCATCTGGTGCATGTTCTTCATCATGGATTGTATTTATTTCAGAGACGTCTCTAGTGTAGTGATGCGCTGTTCCTCGCTTCCTGATGACGAAGCTTCCTCATGTTCATCTCCAATGGCGTATACTCCCATTTCCCTGGGCATCATCGAAGGATATGTATAGGTCGCTGCAAAAGTCGACTCTATACTCTCAGTATTTGATTCGGGAGAATGGTGACCCCCAGCGTCGGAATCAGAGGAGTATGAAGTCAGTTGTTGTGACCTCGAACGAGTGTTCTGGAATACCCCATCTTCAGTGTCTCTGAGAAGTATGTTGAATCTCCTTCGGCTCGGAGTTCTAGAGGACGGACGTCTTGAGCCTGAGCTTCCTCCAGGTATATGTGAAGCCATGTTCACAGATGCATGCGTGGGCTCTTCTTCTAGGAAAAATGGAGAGTAGCTCAGTCGGTAGAAAACTGGCCATTTTGCTTTAGAACAGCAGCAATTAATTACAATCCTATGACCATCACAACAGTGCTCGCTAGGAGGCGTAATAGCCATGCTGGAAGATTCCCTTTCCTTGCGTCTTTGGATTAGATACTTGCGCAGGTCGGGAGAAGTAGAAGAAGAAGATGATGGCTGCTCGTTCTTTCGGTTCGCCGTGGTAGGCGTGCGGATGATGGGGACCATAGTCTTCCTTGTGCCACTCGTATACAACAGATTGGCTATCTGGGTGGTGGATAATCTCCGAGGAGCGCATCTTTCCGTCAATCGAGCCTTCTGTAAGCTTAGGGACTTTGCCTGGAGTAATTTCGAGCTTCGCTCTGGTTGGCGTAAGGCTGAGGATGTCCTCAGGCGGCCATCAGCTTCTCGCATAATTTGGAGGGCGGGTAGATTATTCCCTTGCTGGCGTGAATGCCGAGAAGTTAAGTAGCTCGCCGCTTGCTTTCCCTCGCGGAGATCACGGGTGTCATCTGGTTCCCCGTAGAGGTCAGATGTTGTCTTACGCGCGGAGCATGCTTTGTACTTCCGATTTGGCGCTGAGGCATCATCAGAAGTTTTGTCTATTCTGCCACGGACGGGAGACTGGTTTCTACGCGTAGAGCACAGTGGATACCTCTGGGTTAGCGCTGAGGCTTTGCCTGAAGTTTTGTCTGTACCGCGCATAGCGGGAGACTGGTTTCTACATGTAGAGCGCAGTGGATACTTCTGGGTTAGCGCTGAGGCTTTGTCCGAAGTTTTGTCTGTACCGCGCGTAGGGGGAGACTGGTTTCTATGTGTAGAGCATAGTGGATACTTCTGGGTTAGCGCTGAGGCTTTGCCCGAAGTTTCGTCTATACCGCGCATAGCGGGAGACTGAATTTTACGTGCAGGGCACGGAGGGAGCAATGTTACAACCTCATTAGTCGGAGAGATCGGAGAGATCGAAGAGTCCACAAGAATGGTAGAGGATGTCTTGGGCATCCAGACCTTGCGCAGCTTCCAGTTGTTTTGTACAGAGGGAGAGTGAGAGCTACCCCCCGTCCGAAGCATGTCTTCGTAAGCAGACTGGTCGAACTGGACGACCAGTGTCTTCTTCAAGGATCCCACGGATACCGCATAGTGTTGAGTAATCGCTTCCTGATCAGAAGAGAAAGATGTCCCCAGCAGAGTCGCCATCTTGTTTTTGGTATTAAACGAAAGAACGAAATATATATAATACGAGGTTTGCACGAAACCCGCCTTCTTTGGTTTACAAACAAACTTGTACAATTTGATACTATACGAGGATGTAGGAGTACAATTTATTTAATCTGGGTAGATGATTGCTATAGGTATCTGATCTGCAGTCGATCACTTTAGCCCTTGGACTACACGATGGTGAAGAAGTGCCGTGGAAGACGGAAAGCAGCTTCGTAGGTGGCGAAAGAGGATGGATGCACGATGCCAATGTCGTTGATAGCTACTCTTTGCCTGAGCTCTGGATGCTTCTCTCTCTCTCTCTCTCTCAAAGACTCTTCGATCTCTCCTCAATCTCTAATGTTTTGACCCATGGTTCGATCTCTTTGGAGGTTCGACCTTGTTCGATTTTTCAAGTCTCGACCTGTTCCTCTGTTGATAGAGGTCTCTATTTATAGAGTTTTGGTGACAGTGACCACTCAATCGGTGTGGAAACCGAGTAGTGGAAAGTACAACACCCTTTTACACAACGGTTAAAATAACCAAAGCCTGCGTATAGATGACCTTTTGAATGAGCGTGTGACGCGGGTCCAACTAAGGGACAAAACGCGTATAATCGCTACGAAGATCATGGCGTAAAAGCCACGTAGGTAGGTATCCCCCGTGTAGAAGAGGTTGGCGTAGAAGCCAATGTCTGTCACCATGGCGTAGAAGCCAAGTAGGCATAGAAGCTGAGTAGGCGTAGAAGCCTGATGGCATAGAAGCCGAATAAGCACAGAAGGCCGAATGAGCATAGAAGCCGAAAGAGCATAGAAGCTGAATGGGCGTAGAAGCCGAGGTGATGTGGACGTCTTTACCCGAAATCACGGCTCTTGGAGATATAATCAAATCTCTCGCATTAAATATAGAGATCCGCCATCATTATTAATTACCGAGGCGTGTTCCGAAGGCCTGCCACCATTCTGAGCATTCGGTGCAGAGACGTGCCTCAAGCCCTGTACGAAGAGCAGCTTTTGACGTGGCAGTCTGTTTGTCTTCCGCGGAGCGTAAATAGTTCGCGTTTGCCTGTGTAAAACAAGGCAGCATATCCCCTTGTATGCGTAAAAGCAGTCTCCGCTGAGGGGATGTCAGTAAACGACAGTTCGGTGATATTTAATCAAATCCTCTGCATTAAATGCAGAGATCCGCCATCATACTGTGGGGCGCATCCCGAGTGGTCTGCCATCTTTCCAGCCGTCGTCTGGGTAGCCGTGCAGCACTTTTTGTCAGGAGTCAGATGTCAGGTTCACTGCATGAATTGACAGGTTCATTTCGGGGAAGATGAAGCGTTCCTCGTACGCTTTAACGCTGCTATGAAAGCGGATGAGTTTTACGCCATGGAGGTGATAAAGCACCCCGTCTACGCTGAAGCGGCCTAGACATACTGTATTTACGCGGATGGTCCCATCATATTTTATGCCGTGCTCAGCGAAAAAGCCCCGTTGCACTCTTGATGGCCTTGAGGTCCCCTGCTTACGCTGCCCTGCATCACCATGTTGCGTAGAGCTATCCAGCGTATTTTTTTATGCTTCTACAACCGGGACTTTCGCCACTCCACTGGGGGAGTTGGGATTGGCCCTCCACGAGGTAGGAAAGTATCCTGTAGGCACTAAGGCCTATAGTTATTTGAGGCGTTGCCGCAGGCCTCTGTCCAGGGAAGCTCAACTGGCTGGCTTCCTCTCCATATGGCTACGTCGACTGGTGGTACCCGGCATCGCATCTGCGGACCGCATTCACCGCAACACGCTATGGCCTGCAGTGCGTCAGGTGTTCGGGGCAAGACTGGGCTTGCTTCCTGCCATGGTGTGCCGCATACAAGCTGGCCTGAGGGCTATGGCTGACGGGCTGCTCGCCGATGAAACTCGCCGTGATAACTTTCCCAGGGTAGAATTATCATACATGTATCTGATGGGATGGTTAATTCTTAATAATCCCAGGGTTATGTTTTTCGGCTCTGGCAGTAGTTCGGGGGCTAATTTCTTGTTGAACTACAAGAATTCCTCCTGGAACGTGACCACAGTTATAGACTGTCGGCGGGTGCTGAATTTCAGTCACAGTTGGAAGCTCTTCTGCACTGTCCCCCCTGTACATCTCAATCAACAGGGGATCAGACTTCAGGACGTAGGTGACGGGAAGACCGTTCTTTCTCCTGAGGCTTTTAATTGGTTGGTCTGTATTAGACTTTCCCATCTACTGTACAGAAGTGAAGACCATTGCTTCTTCGAGCCCTACTTGCCTAGTCGGTTTGCCAGGTAATTCGGGTATGACCAGTTGCATGTGGGCAATGCCTTCACCATCTTCAGGTCCAGGGGTGGACTCATTGATGGAGCCAGAGGATGGCGATATTTTATCATGGGTTGCACTGAGGCAACTTTTACCGTGCCCGTCATTTAACTCTCCACGGAGCTGCGTATTCTCCATTCGTATGCCCAGTTCTACGTGTCAACCAACACCTTCCATCACGATTTTGATATGCATGGAAGTTTTAGGATGCCCTCTTCCAAGGTAGTGGAGTCGAAGTCCCTCGGTTTCTTCTGACGAGGGTGAGGAGTCCGTCAATCCAGATGAGCCTCTGTTGGCGGTACCGAGGGCTGAAGTACCTCCGCCCGCAGGGGCTTTGGTAATCTCTGGGAAGCGAAGGGCTCCTGCTCCGAAGGAGACTTTCCCTCGCAAGAGGAAGAAGAAGACGGTTACTCGTCCTCTCCGGATTCCCGGCAATGAGGCTCCTAGAAGTGAGCCTACATCTCCCCCTGTTGGGGATGATTCTTTGATTGGAGGTTCCTCGCCTTTTAGAGAGGGAACCTCGACAGTCCCGGCTGGCGGTACCGAAGAATTTCTGTTGGAGGCTGCTGTCGCTGCTACCACTTCAGGTAGTGGAACGAGATCACCTTCGGGGCCGAGCCGAATGAGGATATCTTTATCCGGATCAACATCGGGAGAGATCCCTGCCGTGTCTGTAGGTGCACCCAGCGAGATTCCACCTGGTGAACCTCGAGTGGATCTCGGCGAAGATTCGGAAGAGTACCTGCCGATGTCTGTTAGCATACCCCCTTCTCCAGGTATGACAGCTTGCCTAGCATCACTAAAAATGATTTAGCTGTACTGGCTGCAGACGCGACATATACACCATTGGCTATGGGTAAATGCCGTCTTTTATGCCTCTTCTTTAGGAAAATTAATATTATGTTGATATTAACTTCCTTTTGTCTTCTTTTCAGGGGAAGACATCTTCGGGGAGGGCAGTGAAGATGCGCCCTTTGGCTCTGTGTCAGGTCCTGGCGGCGACACGGAGGTGCCTAATTTTGAAGAGGAAATATCTTTGGGTGCCGGCTCGCCTGTCGAAGAGATTCTGATATCTCAAGAGGAGGATGAGCCTGTCATTGCGACAATGCCTCCTTTGAGTACGCCAGTCACTTCATTCGGTGTTGGCGCTTCT
Source organism: Iris macrosiphon (assembly GCA_036927795.1). Classification (NCBI taxonomy): domain Eukaryota; kingdom Viridiplantae; phylum Streptophyta; class Magnoliopsida; order Asparagales; family Iridaceae; genus Iris; species Iris macrosiphon. Next base: position 91,710,939 of record JAYESA010000018.1, read on the forward strand.
TCTTTTGTCGTACCACCTGTTGAGGCAATGGCCGTGGCAACATCGTCTGCGGTTGTTCTTGGAGGGGGACTCGCCAATATCGCGGCCACTCCCAGCGTCCATTCGGATCTAGCTGCGTTGACCGAGCAGTACACTTGTATCTTCTACACCACCTTGAAAATGTTAATATCAATGGTGTTGGAGAAGAATTTGAGCTTTGAGTCACTGAGGAGGTCCTCCCGGTCCGTGATAGTGCCGATCCGAGAATTCAACGACACTGGGGTAGCTGACATGCTGGAGGAGATAGTTAATGGTTTGGAGCAACCTATTAATGAATACTTGCAGCTAGCTCGAGGCAACATTGACGGTCTCGTTCAAGCTAGGTACGACTCCCTGACTGTGCAGCTTGCTGAACAGATAGAGTCTCTGAATAAGTCCATCGAGGCTCAACAACAGGAGATAGATCGTGAGTGTGTCCAATTGGAGTATGTCGTCCCTAAGTTGACCCGGTACAAAGTCGAATATGAGGAAGTGGCAGCGAAGGCCCTTATATTGAAGGATGAGCTCGTTCGAGTAGAGGCGAAGGCTCTCTCTTTGTCGGCAGCTCGAGATGTGCTAAAGGAGCGACGGGCGACTGTTCAGCAGAATCTGACCCGTGTGGGTGCTTTCCACTCAGGTTTTGTGCGGGCTCGGTCTGAGCTAGCTGCTTTGAATAATAATGCGGCAAGGTTGGAACGGGCTCACGTCGACGTCTTGAACTCCCGGGATGAGAGAATGGTTGCTCTGGCGCAGCAGATTTGCGATCGAACCGCTCCCCCCAAATGATGTACCTTTTTGCTATTCAATGTACTTTTGCTTTTTAATGTACTTTTGCTCTTTTTAGGAATAATAAAGAGGCTTTCATCTGACTTTGTGGACCCATCATTCTGGAATATAAATGACAGGTTTGGGTGAAAGTGATATCAGAGGTAATATGGACGTGATATACTCTCGGTAAGTTTTAGCAGGATATATCTATTCAGAGGTTATATGAACATGATAGAATATGCTTTTAGCTAAAATTTGTACACAAAACACTATCTGAGGTAGTATGGACGTGATAGGTCTTGAAGTTCCAAATTAGTTAAACATATCTATTCAGAGGTAATATGAACATGATAGAATACGATTCAACTAGTTTCGTTTTGGAAGTAGTTTTGTCATAATGAGGTTTTCGCCATATTCCACTTGAGCAAAGTAGGTTAAGCATAGTACCTTTTCAGTAATTTGCCATTGATAGGAGCCATTAACAGGTCTCCATTAGGCTTGGCTAACCTGTAAGCGCCGTTTGAGAACGTCGTCTCGATCACATAAGGGCCTTCCTATTTGGGCTAGAATTTGCCCTTACTCCTGTGAGTAAGAATCATCGGCCTTCTTACGGCTAAAACTATCTCGCCGACTTTGAACACTCTTTCCTTTACTTTTTGATTAAAAGCTCTGGAAATGCGTGCTTGGTAGAACGCGATGCGCTGTTGAGCTTGGAGGCGTTTCTCGTCTAATCCTTCTAGCTCTTGAAGCCTTAACAGGTCATTCTTTTCTTGAGTCAACTCATTAGCCAAGGCTATCCTGAGTGACAAAATTTGAATCTCGATGGGGAGAACTGCTTCGCTCCCGTAAACTAATGAGAATGGGGTACAACCTGTCGGTGCTCGTACCGTTGTGCGGTATGCCCAGAGACATTCTCCCAGCTTCTCATTCCAATCCCTCTTGTTCGAAGAGACGAACTTTTTCAAGAGCTTGATAATGGTTTTGTTGAAAGCTTCCGCCAAACCATTAGCAGTAGGATTTTATGCCGTAGAGGCCATATTTTGTATCCGATTTTTATTGCAAAATCGATGAAACGCTTGGCTGATAAATTGAGGCCCATTATCATGAATTATCCTCCGGGGTATCCCGAAGCGATAAATGACGTGATGTTTGATGAAGCTGATCATATTAGATGCCTTCACCTCAGCAAGAGGGATCGCCTCTGCCCATTTGGAGAAATAATCTATGATGGCCAGTATGAACCGGTGACCTCTGTAAGAAGACAGGTGAATAAGACCAATGATATCCATACCCCATGTTTCGAAAGGCTAGGACGCAACCGTAGGATATAGATTTTTAGGAGGTTGATGGATAAAGTCTGCATGGACCTGACAGGCTCTGCACTGTCTTGCATACTTTATTGCATCTGTGATCATAGTATGCCAGTAATAGCCCATTCTCCTGATATGATCCTGTAGCTTAGGACCGGGTTGATGCGCTCCGCATACGCCGTCGTGAGCTTCACGGATAATCTGCTATGCTTCATCACCAAAGAGACATCGTAATAGCAGTCCGTCGTAGGTCCGACGATATAGACACTGTGAGGACGCCTCGAAATAGAAGCATAATGATCGTCTTTTGACAGATACTGCTTCTTTAGGGTCCTCCGGCAAGATTCCGTATGCTACAAAATCTATAAAGGGACTTCTCCAGTCTCTTTTTGGAAGATCTGTGTTCACCGCGTAGCTGTGTTCTATGTAAAAATTAATTTTCACACAGAATAAATCTCTGTTAAGAAGGATCACCGAATTTTGCCTTATTATAGGAATAGCTAAATCTACAGCTAGACTGGCTAGGGCATCAGCTTCCAGATTCTGAGATCGAGGTACATGCTCTAGGAAGAACCCTTTGAATTTTATGGCTATCTCGACCGTCGCTCGGTGATAGGGGATGAGGTCTGGATTCCGGACTTCATATATTCCTCAAACTTGATTGACGATTAACAGAGAGTCACCGAAAGCTTTCAGAGATTCGACGCCCAATTCTTTAGCGACTTGGAGCCCAATTAATAGAGCGTTATACTCTGCCACATTGTTAGAACAGGGCTCGCTGAGAGAATACGCTCGATAGATGACGAACTTATCAGGAGTAACCAGGACAATTCCTACTCCCGAAACCATGTTTCCCCTGGGACCAGTCCTGGAGGCACCATCGAAGAATAGTTACCATTTATCACTTTCCATTATGGAATTACATTCTGCAACTTCGTCGGGAATGTCCTCGTACAGTTTGGAGGCCTCCGGGATCGGATGAGCAGCTAGGAAGTCAGCCAACGCTTGGACTTTGACGGACTTCTGAGGGACGTACACCATGTCATACGGTGTTAATAACATCGCCCAAGTCGCGAGTCGGGAATTAAGAACACTTAGCTTGTTCATCAGTACCCGAAGAGGATTGATCCTGGAGATGATGTGAATGGTTTGGCCTGTGACATAGTGCCGCATTTTCTTGATAGCGAACATCAAAGCCAAGCATTCTTTCTCTACTGGGTTGTACCGGTGTTCGGCTCCGACCATCATCCTGCTGAGGTAGTAGATAGCCTGTTCATGACCCATATCATTCTTCTGTGCGAGAAGAGCTCCCAGAGAATGATCCATCGCTCGAACGTACAATACGAATGGTCTTCCTATGACGGGAGGCACCAGAACTGGCGGATTAGTGAGGTAGCATTTAATATCACCGAACGCTAGCTGACAAACTTCGTCCCATACGAAGGATACACCTTTCTTCATAAGACGAAAAAAAGGCTGACATCTCCCAGAGAGGTTGGATATGAATCTCCGGATATAAGCCAGACGGCCTTGAAATCTCCTGAGTTCTCTCAGATTACGGGGCGGTCGCATTTCTAAGATGGCCTTGACTTTATCAGGGTCCACTTGAATGCCTTTGGCGGTAATGACAAATCCCAAGAATTTGCCACTAGATACACCCAGAAAGGACTTTGTAGGATTCATTTTGAGTTGATATTGGTGCATCAATTCAAATACTGTCTTCAAGTCTTGGATGTGATTATCCTTGAGGCAGATTTTGACAGCTACATCGTCCACGTAACACTCCACTGTCTTGCTTAAATGCTCATGGAATATGTTACTCATAGTCCGTTGGTACATAGCCCCAGCATTCTTCAATCCGAAGGGCATGACCGTATAGCAATATACCCCCAATGGTGTCCGGAAGGCAGTATGCTTCTCGTCCTCAGGATGCATCTTGATTTGATTGTATCCTGAAAATCCGTCCATGAAAGACATACGTTCAAAACTGCATGTATTGTCAATCATGACGTCTGTGATGGGAAGAGGAAACTCATCCTTGGGGCAGGCTGCATTCAGATCTCGGTAATCGATGCAGACACGTACTTTCTCATTTTTTTTATGACCGGGACAACATTGGCGACCCAGTCGGGATGTTGTTCTTCTCGGATGAAACCGCAGGCTATCAACTTCTTGATTTCAGCTTCAATGGCGTCCATCATATCTGGGCGGAACCGGCGTTGGTGCTGCTTCACAGGCTTCGAATCGGGCAATATATTGAGCTTATGAGTAGCCACATTTGGATCAAGACCTGGCATGTCCTCATAATTCTACGCAAAGACGTCGATATATTCTTTTATCAGCTGAATAACTTCTTCCCTTTCTGCTTCGGAAAGATTGTTACTGTTAAATATCGGCTTTGGTGAAAGTTTATCCCCAATGTCAATCTGGATAACTTTATCTTCAGTGGGAGGTTCTCTCTGCTCGAAGCGGAACTCCCATTGTGTATCCATTTGCTGAGCCCAAGCGTCATTCTCAAACAGTTCAGATTCTTGTTCGTCTGCTTCGAAGGAATCTGTCACTACCATATTTACTGATAATGTTCGTTCGAGAGCATGAGATGAGTCGGAGGGCGCTGAGTCGCTTTGAGAAGAGGAAAGGATATCCTCGTTTGACTCAGGAGTTGCTAGGGAGGTGGTATACCCTAACCCAAAACGAGTTTGTTGATAGTAGGGATCGCCGTGCAGTGGCATTCGTCTGACTTCCCCGTAGTTGAGACTTGGTTCCATCTTCAAGTTATAACCCATACTTTGTATGATCTTCAAAGCTTGCGCGCTGTATCTGTGAACCTATATTTTACTGGCATTGTCATCGGAAGAATCTTCTTGCACAGTCGGTTCATTGCGCATATGGCCGAAGACTATTGAATGCTGACTGCTACAAGTAGGTGGGACAATGAAGATAGAATCCTCATGCGGTCCATATATCGTGGTGACATTGGATGATGACACCACTTCCCATATATACGGATGATAGGAATCTATAGCTTCCAAGAATTTTTGCGCTATAGGTTCTATATCGTCACGGGGGGAGGATTCCTGATTCAAAATTTGAGCGTCAATATACTGGAAAAGTGGATGTTTATTATCATCTAAAACTTCGTTCCTGGTTGCATTTACATCAATCGGCTGCCTGTTGTGCCGAAGGTTGATGACCAAGGGTGGAGGCTTCTGGTTCAAAGTGATCACTAGAGGATTACCCCCTTTTCCTGACCTGGTTTTGTTCAGGTGGATAGACATAGGCTCTATGGCTTTTGGGCGAGTAGTCCGTCCTTTCACCTCGATTGACAGAGGTTGCTTGGCAGAGGGTTCTTCTGGCTCCCGGTGGGATTCCTTCTCTGCTTCGGCTGACACATCTTCCGTGTAGTCTTGAGAGTACAATACGGCATCAGAGTAGTAGGATTCTACTCCTTTGAACGGGTTCAGGTCAGCAAACTCCGTTTGTACTGTTCCTTGGGCATCTACATATTTAAAGTATTGATGTAGAGTCGAAGGAACGATGTTGTGGTCGTGGAACCAAGGTCTGTCTAGCAGAATGTTGTAGGACACCTCTTAATCAATGACATAACATGTAGCCACCGATCTGAGGTTGCTAATCTGGATCCTCAGGCCAATTTTCCCCAACGGCTTACTTTTTCGTGCGTTAAAACCCACGATTGTAGTGGTGGTGTAAGCCAATTCGCTGGTAGGAATCCTCAACGGTCTAAGCGGACTATGAGGAATGATGCTGATTGATGATTCCGGATCTATGTGAATCCGGTCGACCTCCATAGAACCGATGTACCCGGTGTAATAGAAGGGTCTGTCATGCCTGTTATGCTTTAACAGCATGTCATCTTGAGTGAAAGTGATATTCGGGACCACCTCCATCATATTGTGGCATTGAGGGCATGCCACTGGTTCTTCGTCAGGGGACTTGAGCTGGGTCAAGTATGCATCCGCCTGCATCAATGCTTCACTCAGGGCTTGACGAGTGTCTTGAGAGAGCCTGAGTAGTTCAAAGATGGACAACCTGGCTGGTGTATTAGCCAATTGGGCTAGGATATCGAAGTTGTAGGGTTTCTCTAAACCTTTGTTTTGAATATTTTTCACAGGTTTATCGAAATGCACTTCTTTTTGCTTCCCTTTGTCCGCCGAAGTTGGTCTCGAAGGACCGGCCTCTGGTATGGCGGATTCGGGTTCTGAAGGCTTGGCAGCTGAAGCGTCTGCCGATGCATCTTCCTGACTTGCTCCATGGTCCTTGAGGTAAGCTTTCCCTTAACGGGTTCCAGTGGCCAAGACCTCGTCTTCTGATGTTGAGTCTTCCGCAACCATGTGACATGGTTTGCGCTTCGAGTTCTTCTTAGACTTAGCCTTAGCAGCTTGAGTCTCTTTCTCGATCTCTGACACCAAATCTGGGTGAACCCACATAATCTCGCCTCGCAGGGTAGTTAGGGGTAGCAGGTCATAATTTTGACCCCTAGCTGGAGGGAGATTAACGATGCTCATTGTTGTCCGGGAAATAGGTGTAACACCGTCTGGGACTTCTTGGAGAGGCAGATTGCCAAATTGTAGAGAGATCATGTTGGCCGTGACCGTCTTCTCGCTGTTGCACAGAGTGATGGCCTTAGCATCGATCAGCTCCTGGATCTTCCTTTTTAGTACATAACACGCCTTTGTAGAGTGGTGTACGTATCTGTGGAAGATGCAGTACTTGGGGTTATTAGTACTGCCGACTTCATTGGGCCGCTTCTCCTCAGGAAGGGTAATCTTGCCGCTTTTGACGAGATACTCGAATATGCTCAAAATATCGTCGTCGTTGAAAGAGTACACTTCAATGGGCCTGGAAGTCCCAAGTTTTATCTGCGTGGTTGCCGTAGTCTTTTGTCTGGACGTATTGATCGCCAAAGCTTCTTTTCCTTTGGAACTGCGAGGATGGTCGCTGTTGGGGGATGACCTTTTGCCTCTGTCGGAGGTAGAGATCATGATGCCATTGTCACGCGCCTTCCGACTATTGTCCTCGGCGGCTACCGCTGAGATGATGAACGAGGGCCAATCATGAAACTGATATGGTCCTGTGAACACCGAGATCACGGAAAGAAGGTTCTTCCTGCAAATGTCCACCAATGCCGAGTCTGGGACTCCGGGAGGCATTTGCAAAGTGGCTTGACAAAAACGTTCGATGAAGGTGCGAACGTCCTCTTTTTCCCTCTGCTTCACTTCGATGAGAGAGGACATCGATATATCCATCCCTCCTTCATAGAATATTACGAAGAATAAGGCTTTGAAGTCGTCGAAGGAAGTAATGTAGTTGTCCGCCAGTATGCAGTTGTAGAAGCATAAAAAATACACCGGATAGCTCTACGCAGCATGTTGATACAGAGCAGCGTAAACAGAGGACCTCAGAGCCATCAAACGTACAACATAGCTTTTCCGCTGAGCTGGCGTAAAACTCATCCGCTCTTAATGCAGCATTGAAGTGTACGAGGGACGCTTTATATTCCCCAAAATAAACCTGACAAGTTATGTAGTGAACCTGACAAATCGTGCAGTGAACCTGACGTCTGACTCCTGACAAAGAGTACTCCACGACTACCCAGGCGACTGCTATAATGATGGCGCGGCACTGCAACCCAGGATGTCATTTACTGCCCTTTCCTTGGCGTAAACCGCTTTTACGCATACAAAGGAATACGCCGCCTAGTTTTACACAGGCAGATATGAGCTGTTTACGCTCCGTCGAAGACAAACAGCCTGCCACGTCAAAAGCTGCTCTTCGTATAGGGCTTGAGGCACGTCTCTACATTTAATGCGCAGAGCGGTGACAGGTTCTCGAGGCACGTCTCTGCATTTAAGGCGCCAAATACTGACAGATGCCCGAGGCACGTCTCTGCATTTTATGAGCAGAAGAGTGGCAGGCCTTCAAAATACACCTTTGTATTTAATGCGCAGGATAATGGTGGATCTCTGTATTTAATGCAGGAGATTTGATTAAATGTTACCGAACCGTCGTCTAGTGACATTCCCTTTGCGTAAACTGCTTTTACGCAAACAAGGGGTACGCTGCCCAGTTTTACACAAGCGGACGTGAGCTTCTTACGCTCCGCAAAAGGTAAACAGACCGCCACGTCAGCAGTTACTCTTCGTACAGGATTCGAGGCGCGTATCTGCATTTAATGTGCAAAATGATGGCAAATCTTAAAGACAAGCCTCTGCATTTAATGCGCAGGATGGGGGCAGATCTCGGCATTTAATGTAAGAGATTTGATTATATCTCTAAGAGCCGTAATTCTGGCTAAACATCCACATCATCTCGGCTTCTACGCCTTCTCGGCTTCTATGCCCACTGAACTTCTATGCCCACTCGGCCTCTATGACCACTTGGCTTCTACGCCCGCTCGGCTTCTATGCCCACTCGGCTTCTATGCCCACTCGGCCTCTATGACCACTCGGCTTCTACGCCCACTCGGCCTCTATGACCACTCAGCTTCTACGCCCAATCGGCTTCTACGCTTACTCGGCTTCTACGCCTACTCGGCTTCTATGCCTACTTGGCTTCTATGCCATGGTGACAGTTATTGGCTTCTATGCCAACCTCTTCTACACAAAGGATAACTACCTACGTGGCTTCTACGCCATGATCTTCGCAGCAGCTATACCCGTTGTCCCTTAGTTGGACACGCGTCACATGCTCATTCAGAAGGTCATCTATACGCGGGCTTTGGTTATTGTAACCGTCGTGTAAAAGGGTGCTGTACTTTCCACTACTCAATTTCTACGCCGACTGTGTGGTCACTGTCACTAAAACTCTATAAATAGAGACCTCTATCAACAGAGAACGAGGTCGAAGAAAAGAGGTCAAAAAGATTGAAGGTCGAACGATCTGAGATTGGTGAAGTAATCCAGTATCAGATCCAAGGTCGACAATTGAGAGAAAACGGTCGAGAGAGAGAGAGAAGAATCCATAGCTCAGGCAAAGAGAAGGGATCGACGACTTTGGCATCGGACATCCACCCTCTTTAGCAACCTTCGAAGCTGCTTACTGTTTTCCATAGCACTTCTTCACCATCATGTGGTCCAAGGGCCAAAGTGATCGACTGCAGATCAGACACCTATAGCAATATTTACCCAGATTCAATAAATTATAGTTAGACATCCTCGTATAGGATTAAATTGTACAATCTTGTTTGTAAATACCGAAGAAAGGGCAGGTTTTCGTATAAGACCTCGTTTCCATATTCTCTCTCGTTTATTATCAAACACAAGATGGCGACTCTGCTGGGGACATCTTTCTCTTCTGACGAGGAAGCAATTGCTCAACACGATGTGGTATCTGTGGGATCCGTGAAGAAGACACTGGTCATCCAATTCGACCAATCTGCCTACGAAGATATGCTTCGAACCGGGGGTAGCTCTCACTCTCTCTCTGTCCAAGATAACAGGAAGATGCGTAAGGTCTGGATGCCTAAGACATCCTCTACCATTCCTGTCGTCTCTCCGACCTCTCAGATTTATCCGACAAACGAGGTTGTAGCATTGCTCCCTCCGCGCCTTGCGCATAAAATTTAGTCACCTGTCTCTGATAGGGCAGACAAAACTTCTGGCAAGGCCTCAGCGCCAATCCAGAAGTATACTTCGCGCTCTGCGCGTAAAATTTAATCTCCCATCCCTGGCGAAAAAGACGAAACTTCGGACAATGCCTCAGCGCTAGTCCAGAAGCCTACACCGCGCTCTGCGCGTAGAAACCAGTCTCCCGTCCCTGGCGGAACAGACAAACTTTCTGACAATGCCTTAGCGCTAAGTTAGAAGTTCCAAACGCACTCTGCGCGTAAAAATGCATCTACCTTCCGCGAAAAAGCAGATTATCCCTGCAATCTACGCAAGGGAAAGCAAGCAGCGGACTACTCAACTTCTCGGCCTTTACGCCAGCAAGGGAACAATCTGCCCACCCTCCTGATTATGCGAGAAGCTGACGGCCGACTGAGGACCTCCTCGGCTTTACGCCAGCCCGAATTACGCCAGGAGAAGCCCCTCAGCGTAAAGAAGGCTCAATTTATAGAAAGATACCCTCCACGGGGATTATCCGCCACCCAGATGGCCAACCTGTTGTATACAGGAGGCACATGGAAAACTATGGTTCCCAACATACGCATGCCCACTAATGTGAACAGAAGAAATAAGCCATCTTCTTCTTCTGTAAATCCTCCTAACCTGCACAAATACCTGATCCAGAAACGCAAGGATAGGGGATCTTCCAGCATGTCTATTATGCCTCCTAACGAGCACTCTTGTAATAGTCATAAGATTGTAATTAATTGTTGCTGTTCTGAAGCAAAACGGTCAATTTTTGACCGGTTGAGCTACTCTCCATCTTTTCAGGAAGAAGAGCCCACACATGCATCGGTGAACATGGTTTCATCCCTCTAGAGCTCCGAGCCGAAAGAGATTCAACCAGCTCCTTAGGAACACTGAAGCTGGGGTGTTCCGATACACCCGTTCGAGGTTGAGACAACCGACATCATACTCCTCTGATTCCGAAGCTGGGGGTCGCCAGTCTCCCGAATCAGATACTGAAAGTATAGCGTCAAATTCTACAGAGACCTATACTAATCTTTCAATGACACCTAGGGAGATGGGAGTTTATGCCATTGGAGATGAACACGAGGAAGCTTCCCCATCAGGGAGCGCTGAGCAGCGCATTACTGTACTTGAGACATCTTTGAAAGAAATACAATCCATGATGGAGAACATGCACCAGATGATGCTGACTCAACATACAACTGCTATGGCTCAAGCGTCGGTCCCTCCAACTCAGATACATGTGGGGGTGGACTTGCCACCATCCAACGCAATCCAAGAGCCTTCTCTATATCAGGAGTCAGCAGTTCCTTCGCTTCCTCACTCGGAGAATGTATTACCTCCCGTCGGAGTCGCGATGCAATCGATTCCTCATCACTCCATGGTCCCGCTACCAGCTGAAGATCCGATGCAGGTAGTACGGGAGTTGAAAGCCCAATTTGATGCCCTGAAGCACAAAGATTATCTCAAGAAATTGGGAATCAACGAACCTTTCCCAGCTATCTGGAAAGAGGTCCCTTTTTCTCCTAGATACAAACCACAGACTATGGCTTTGTTCGAGGGAAAAATATCACCGAGTCAGTACATGAACTACTTCAGTATGATGACGGTGTTATTACAAGGGAACGATGCCCTCCTCACTCGGGTATTCAAAGGCTGTCTCTCGGGGGTAGCTTATCAGTGGTACCGAAGTCTGATGGACAACTGCATTACTTCTTTTGAAGATTTCAAGGCTTTATTCTTCACATGATTCTACGAGGGAGGGATGGACATGTCTATGTTCTCTCTTATCGAAGTCAAGCAGAAGGAAAAAGAGAATGTCCACTTTCATCGAACGTTTTCGTCAAGCCACTTTGCAAATGCCTCCAGGAGTTCCAGACTCGGCATTGGTAGACATCTACAGGAAGAACCTTCTTCCCGTGATCTCGGTATTCACAGGACCTTATCAGTTCCATGATTGGCCCTCGTTCATCATCTCAGCGATAGCCGCGAAGGACAACAGTCAAAAGGCGTGCGATAATGGCATCATGATCTTGGCCTCTGATAAAGGCAAGAGGTCATCCTCCAACATCGACCATCCTCGCGGTACCAAGGGTAAAGAAGCTCTAGCAATCGACACGTCCAGGCAAAAGACTGTGGCTACCACGCAGACGAAACCTGGGACTTCCAGGCCCGTTAAAGTGTACTCTTTCGACGACGACGATATTCCGAGCATATTCGAATGTCTCGTCAAAAGCGGCAAGATTACCCTTCCTGAGGTGAGACAGCCCAATGAGGCCGGCAGTACCAACAACCCCAACTACTGCATCTTCCTTTGGTACATACACCACCCCATAAAGGCGTGTTATATATTGAAAAGGAAGTTCCAGGAGTTGATCGATGGTAAGTCCATCACTCTGCGCAACAGCGAGAAGACGGTCACAGCCAACATAATCTCTCTGTAATTTGGCAATCTGCCTCCCCAAGAAGTCCCGGATGGTGTTACACCTGTTTCCCGGACGACGATGAACATCATTAATCTCCCTCCAGCTAGAGGTCAAAATCATGACCTGGTACCACTAACTACCCGGCGAGGCAAGATTATGTGGGTCCATCCAGATTTGGTACCCGGGATCGAGAAAGAGACTCAAGCTGCTAAGGCTAAGAAGAACTCGAAGCGCAAACCATATTACATGGTTACGGCAGAATCGGCATCAGAAGACGAGATCTTGGCCACCGGAACCCGTTCAGGGAAGGCTTACCTCATGGACCATGGAGCAAGTCAGGATGATGCACCGGCAGACGCTTCAGCTACCAAGCCGTCAGAACCAGAGCCCGCCGTACCAGGGGCCGGTCCTTCGAGACCAACTTCGGCGGACAAAGGGAAGCAAAAAGAAGTGCGTTTCGACAAACCTGTGAAAAATGTTCAAAACAAAGGTTTAGAGAAGCCAAACAACTTCGACATCCTGGCCCAATTGGCTAATACACCAGTCGGGTTGTCCATCTTCGAACTACTCAGGCTCTCTCAAGACACTCGTCAAGCCCTGAGTGAAGCATTGATGCAGGCGGATGCATACTTGACCCAGCTCAAGTTTCCTGACGAAGAACCCGTGGCATGTCCTCAATGCCACAGTATGATGGAGGTGGTCTCGAATATCACTTTCACTCAAGATGACATGCTGTTAAAACATAATAGGCATAACAGATCCCTCTATTATACCGGGTACATTAGTTCCATGGAGGTCGACCGGATTCACATAGATCCGAGATCATCAATCAGCATCATTCCTCATAGTCTGCTCAGACCGCTGAAGATTCCTACCAGCGAATTGGCTTACACCACCACTACAATCGTGGGTTTCAACGCCAAAAAAAGCAAGCCGTTGGGAAAGATTCGTCTGAGGATCCAGATTGGCAACCTTAGATCAGTGGTACATGTTATGTCATTAATTCTGAGGTATCTTACAACATTCTGTTGGGCAGACCTTGGATCCACGAGCACAACATTGTTCCTTCAACTCTACATCAATGCTTCAAATATGTAGACGCCCAAGGAACAGTACAGGCAGAGTTTGCTGACCTGAACCCATTTAGAGGAGTAGAATCCTACTACTCCGATGCCGTATTGTACTCTCAAGACTATACGGAAGAGGTGTCAGCCGAAGCAGAGATGGAATCCTACCGGGAGCCAGAAGAACCCTCTGCCGAACAACAGTTGACAATCAAGGTGAAAGGACGGACTACTCATCCAAAAGCCATAGAGCCCATGGCTATCCACCTGAACAAAACCAGGTCAGGAAAAGGGGGTGATCCTCTAGTGATCACTTTGAACCAGAAGCCTCCATCCTTGGTCATCAACCTTTGGCGCAGCAGGCAGCCGATGGATGTAAATGCAACCGGGAACGAAGTTTCGGATGATAATAAAGAGCCCCTTTTCCAGTATATTGTCGCTCAAATTTTGAACCAGGAATCCTTTTCCCATGATGATATAGAACCTATAGCACAAAAGTTCTTGGGAGCTATAGATTCCTATCATCCGTATGTGTGGGAAGTAGCGTCATCATCCAATGTCACCACGACATATGGACCACATGAGGATTCTATCTTCATTGTCCCGCCTACTTGCAGCAGTCAGCATTCAATAGTCTTCGGCCGCATGCGCAATGTACCGGCTGTACAAGAGGATTCTCCCGACGACGACGTTGGTAAAATGCAGGTTCACCAATACAGCCCGCAAGCTCTGAAGATCATACAAAGTATGGGTTATGACTTAAAGCTGAAACCAGGTCTCAACTACGGGAAAGACAGACGAATGTTGTTGAACGAAGATCGCTACTATCAACAAACTAGCTTCGGGTTAGGGTATACCACCTCCCTTGCAGCTCCTGAGTTAAACGAGGATATCTTTTCCTCTTCTCAAAACGGTTCAGCGCCCTACGACTCATCTCATGCTCTCGAACGAACATTATCAGTAAATATGGTAGTGACAGATTCCTTCGAAGCAGACGAACAAGAATCTGAACTGTTCGAGAATGATGCTTGGGCTCAGCAAATGGATACACAATGGGAGTTTCGCTTCAAGCAGAGAGAACCTCCCACTGAAGATGAAGTTATCCAGATTGACATTGGGGATGAACTTTCACCAAAGCCAATATTTATCAATAACAACCTTTCCGAAGAAGAAAGAGAAGAAATTATCCAGCTGATAAAAGAATATATCGACATCTTTGTGTGGAATTATGAAGACATGCCAGGTCTTGATCCAAAAGTGGCTACTCATAAAGCTCAATAAATTGCCCGATTCAAAGCCTGTGAAGCAGCACCAACGCCGGTTCCGCCTGGATATGATTGACGCCATCGAAGCTGGAGTCAAGAAGTTGATAGCCTGCGGCTTCATCCGAGAAGAACAATATCCCGACTGGGTCGCCAATGTTGTCCCGGTCATAAAAAATAGGAAAGTACGTTTCTGCATCGATTACCGAGATCTGAATGCGGCCTGCCCCAAGGATTAGTTTTCTCTTCCCATCACAGACGTCATGATTGACAATACATGCGGTTTTGAACGTATGTCTTTCATGGACAGATTTTCAGGATACAATCAAATTAAGATGCATCCTGAGGACGAGAAGCACACTGCCTTTCGGACACCATTGGGGGTATATTGTTATACGGTCATGCCCTTCGGATTGAAGAACGTCGGGGCTACGTACCAATGGGCTATGAGTAACATATTCTATGAGCATTTATGCAAGACAGTGGAGTATTACGTGGACGATGTAGCTGTCAAAAACTGCCTCAAGGATAATCACATCCAAGACTTGAAGACAGTATTTGAATTGATGCGCCAACATCAACTCAAAATGAATCCTATAAAATCCTTTCTGGGGGTATCTAGCGGCAAATTCCTGGGATTTGTCATTACCGCCAAAGACATTCAAGTGGACCCTGATAAAGTCCAGGCCATCTTAAAAATGCAACCACCACGTAATCTGAGAGAACTCAGGGGATTTCAAGGCCGTTTGGCTTATATCCGGAGATTCATATCCAACCTCTCTGGGAGATGTAAGCCCTTTTCTCGTCTCATGAAGAAAGGTGTATCCTTTGTATGGGATGAAGCCTGTCAGCAAGCGTTCGGTAATATCAAACGCTACCTCACTAGTCCACCAATTCTGGTACCTCCCGTCATAGAAAGACCATTCGTGCTGTATGTTCGAGCAATGGATCATTCTCTGGGAGCTTTTCTTCCACAAAAGAACGATGTAGGCCATGAACAGGCTATCTACTACCTTAGCAGGATGATGGTCGGAGCTAAATACCGGTACAACCTAGTGGAAAAAGAATGCTTGGCTCTGATGTTCGCTATCCAAAAAATGTGGCACTATGTCACAGGCCAAACCATTCACATCATCTCCAGGGTCAATCCTCTTCGAGTACTGATGAACAAGCCAAGCGTTCTTAATTCCCGACTTGCGACTTGGGCGATGTTATTAACACCATATTACATGGTGTACGTCCTTCAGAAGTCCGTCAAAGGACAAGCATTGGCTGATTTCCTAGCTGCTCATCCGATCCCGGAGGCCTCCAAACTGTACGAGGACATTCCCGATGAAGTTGTAGAATATAATTCCGTATTGGAAAGTGATGCCTGGCAACTGTTCTTCGATGGCGCCTCCAAGACTGGTCCAAGGGGAAACTTGGTTTCGGGAGTAGGAATTGTCCTAGTTACTCCTGATAAGCTCGTCATCTACCGAGCATATTCTCTTAGCGATCCCTGTTCTAACAATGTGGCAGAGTATAACGCCCTACTAATCGGGCTCCAAGTCGCTAAAGAATTGGGCGTCGAATCTCTGGAAGCTTTCGGTGACTCTCAGCTGATCGTCAATCAAGTCAGAGGAATATATGAAGTCCGAAATTCTGACCTCATCCCTTATCACCGAGCAACAGTCGAGATAGCCATGACATTCAAAGGGTTCTTCCTGGAACATGTGCCCCAATCTCAGAATCTGGAAGCTGATGCCCTAACCAGTCTAGCTGCAGATTTAGTTATTCCTATAAGAAGGCATAATTCGGTAATCCTTCTTAGCAGAGATTTATTCTGTGTGAAAAACAACTTTCACATAGTATGCAGCTACGCTGTGAACACAGATCCTCCCAGAAGAGACTGGAGAAGTCCCTTTATAGATTTTGTAGCATACAGAATCTTGCCGGAGGACCCTAAAGAAGCACTATCCATCAAAAGACGATCATTACGCTTCTATTTCGAGACGTCCTCACAGTGTCTATATCGTCGGACCTACGATGGACTACTATTGAAGTGTCTCTCAGATGATGAGGCACAGCGGATCATCCGTGAAGCTCACGACGGCGTATGCGGAGCGCACCAACCCGGTCCTAAGCTACAGGATCGCATCAGAAGAATGGGCTATTAATTGCCTACTATGATCACAGATGCAATAAATTATGCAAGACAGTGTAGAGCCTGTCAGGTCCATGCAGACTTTATCCATTAACCGCCTGAACATCTACATCCTACGGTTGCATCCTGGCCTTTCGAAGCATGGGGTATGGATATCATTGGTCCTATTCACCCGTCTTCTTCCAGAAGTCACCGGTTCATACTGGCCATCACGGATTATTTCTCCAAATGGTCAGAGGCGATCCCTCTTGCTGAGGTGAAGGCATCTAATGTGATCAGCTTCATCAAGCATCATGTCATTTATCGCTTTGGGATACCCCGAAGGATAATCTATAATAATGGACCTCAGTTCATCAGCCAAGCGTTTCATCAATTTTGTGATAAAAATCGAATTCAAAATGTGGCCTCTCAGGCATATAATCTTGCTGCTAATGGTTTGGCGGAAGCATTCAATAAAACCATTATAAATCTCATGAAAAAGTTTATCTCTTTGAAAAAGAGGGATTGGAATGAGAAGCTGAAAGAATTTCTCTGGGCGTATCGCACAACGATACGAGCACCGACAGGTTGCACCCTATTATTACTAGTTTACGAGAGCGAAGCAGTTCTCCCCATCGAGATCCATATTCCGTCACTCAGGATAGCCGTGGCTAATGAGCTGACTCAAGAAAAGAACGACCTTTTAAGGCTTCAAGAGCTAGAAGGATTAGACGAGAAATGCCTCCAAGCTCAATAGCGCATCGCGTTCTACCAAGCACGTATTTCCAGAGCTTTTAATCAAAAAGTAAAGGAAAGAGTGTTCAAAGTTGGCGAGCTAGTCTTAGCTGTGAGAAGGACGATGATTCTTACTCACAAAAGCAAGGGCAAATTCCAGCCCAAATGGGAAGGCCCTTACGTGATCGAGATGACATTCTCAAACGGCGCTTACAGGTTGGCCAAGCCTAATGGAGACCTGTTAATGGCTCCTATCAATGGCAAATTCCTGAAAAGGTACTATGCTTAACCTACTTTGCTCAAGTGGAATATGGCAAAAATCTCATTCTGACAAAACTACTTCCAAAACAAAACTAGTTGGATCGTATTCTATCATGTTCATATTACCTCTGAATAGATATGTCCTACTAAAACTTACCAAGAGTATATCACGTTCATATTACCTCTGATATCACTTTCGTCCAAACCTGTCATTTATATTCCAAAATAACGGGTCCACAAAGTCAGATGAAAGCCTCTTTACTATTCCCAAAAAAGAGCAAAAGTACATTGAAAAGCAAAAGCAAAAAAAGTGCATCATTTGGGGGGAGCGGTTAGATCGCGAATCTGCTGCGCCAGAGCAACCATTTTCTCATCCCGGGAGTTCAAGACGTCGGCGCGAGCCCGTTCCAACCTTGCCGCATCATTGTCCAAAGCAGCTAGCTCATACCGAGACCGCACAAAATCAGAATGGATAACACCCATATGCATCAGATTTTGCTGAACAATCACCCGTCGCTCCTTCAGCACATCTCGGGCAGTCGACAAAGAGAAAGCCTTCGCCTCTACTCGAACGAGCTCATCCTTTAATATGTGGGCATATGCTACCACTTCCTCATATTCTGCTTCGTACCGGGTCAACTCGGGAACGACATACTCCAATTGGACACGTTCTTCGTCCATCTCCCGCTGCTGAGCCTCGATGGACTTATTCAGAGATGCCATCTGTTCAGCAAGCTGCGCAGTCAGGGAGTCATACCTAGCCTAAATAAGACCGTCAATGTTGCCTCGAGCTACCTGCAAGTATTCGTTAATGGGTTGCTCCAAACCATTAACTATCTCCTCCAACGTGTCAGCTACCCCGGTGTCGTTGAATTCTCGGATCGGCACTATAGAGGCCGGGGAGGACCTCCTTAGCGACGCAAAGATCAAATTCTTCTCCAACACTATTGATATTAACATTTTCAAGGTGGCATAGAAGATACGACTGTACTGCTCGGTCAGCGCAGCTAGATCCGAATGGACGTTGGGAGTGGCCGCGATAGTGGCGAGTCCCCCTCCAAGAACAACCGCAGACGATGTTGCCACGGCCGTCGCCTCAACAGGGGGTGCGACGAAAGAAGAAGCGCCAACACCAGACGAAGTGACCGGCGTACTCAAAGGAGGCATTGTCGCAATGACAGGCTCGTCCTCCTCTTGAGATATCGGAATCTCTTCGACACGCGATCCGGCACCCGAAGATGTTTCCTCTTCAAAATCAGGCACCTCCGTGTGGCCGCCATGACCTGACACAGAGCCAAAGGGCGCATCTACACTGCCCTCCCCGAAGATGTCTTCCCCTAAAAAGAAGACAAAAGGAAGTTAATATCAGCATAATGTTAATTTTTCTAAAATAAGAGGCAAGCTATCATACCTGGAGAAGGGGGTGCTCTAACGAACACTGGCGAATGCTCTTCCAGGACCTCATCAAATTCCAACCGAGGTTTATCGGCTGGAATCTCGCTGGGTGCACTGACAGACACGGCAGGGGTCTCTCCCGATGCTTATCCGGATAAAGATATCCTCATTCGGCTCGACCCCGAAGGCGATCTCGTTCTACTACCTGCAGCGGTAGCAGCGACAACAGCCTCCAGCAGCAATTCTCCGGCGCCGCCAGCCGGGACTGTCGAGGTTCCCTCTCTAAAAGGCAAGGAACCTCCAATCAAAGAATTATCCCCAACATAGGTAGATGCAGGCTCACTGCTAGGAGCCTCAATACCGGGAATCCGAAGAGGATAAATAACCGTCTTCTTCTTCCTCTTGCGAGAGGAAGTCTCCATCAGAGCAGGAGCCCTTCGCTTCCCAAAAATTACCAAAGGCCCTGCAGGTAGAGGTACTTCACCCCTCGATACCGCCAATAGAGGCTCATCTGGATTGACGTACTCCTCACCCTCGTTAGAACAAACTGAGGGGACTTCGACTCTTCCCCCATACATGGAAGAGGGCACCCTAAAACTTCTATGCATATCAAAATCGTGATGGAAGGTGTTGGTTACCACATAGAACTGGGCATACGAGTGGAGAATGCGCAGCTCCGTGGAGAGTATAATGACGGGCACGGTAAAAGTTGCCTCAGTGCAACCCATGATAAAATACCGCCATCCTCTGGCTCCATCAATGAGTCCGCCCCTGGACCTGAAGCTGGTGACGGCATTGCCCACGTGCAACTGGTCGTACCCGAATTGCCTGGCAAACCGACTAGGCAAGTAGGGCTCGAAGAAGCAATGGTCTTCACTCCTGTACAGTAGATGGGAAGGTCTAATGCAGACCAACCAATTGAAAGACTCAGGAGAAAGAACGGTCTTTCCGGCGCCTACGTCCTGAAGTCTGATCCCCTGTTGATTGAGATATACGGGGGGGGACAGTGCAGAAGAGCTTCCAGTTGTGACTAAGATTCAGCGCCCGCCGACAGTCTATAACTATGGTCACGTTCCAAGAGGATTTTTGGTAGTTCAACAAGAAACTAGCCCCCGAACTACTGCCAGAGCCAGGAGACATAACCTTGGGGTTTTGAAGAATTAACCATCCCATCAGATACAGGTATGGTAATTCTACCCTGGAAAAGCTACACACCGAGTTTCATCGGCAAGTAGCCCGTCAGCTTGAATCAGGCACACTATGGCAGGGAGCAAGCCCAGCCTAGCCCCAAACACCAGACGCACTGTAGGCCATAGCGTGTTACGGTGAATGCGGTCCGCAGATGCGATGCCAGGTACCAACAGTCGACGTAGCCATATGGAGAGGAAGCCAGCTAGTTGAGCTTCCCTAGACAGAGGCCTGCGGCAACGCCTCAAATAACTATAGGCCTTAGTGCCTACAGGATACTTTCCTATCCCTTCGTCGAGGATCCAGTTCGGAGCCCCAGCGTCTTCCATGAGATCGTCAACTACCTGAGCATTAAGCATGCTCAGAGGATTCAAAGGCTGATCCTTGCCTTCCAATACCTTCTCTGGCTTAGTCGTCCTGGACCGATGAAAGAAGAGGTAGGACGTCCATTTATTGACGTGAGCCAAATCTGAAGGCTCGTTATAAAAAGTGGTACAAGCGAGGTAGTGGCACATCAGCTCCTGATACATTTCCACTACCCGAGGGTCTCGAGATCTCTGCCATCTCGTGGAGGGCCAATCCCAACTCCCCAAGTGGAGTAGCGAAAGTCCCGATGAGCGCGATATATCGCTCAATCAGTGCCAGAAACAGGTTGGGGTTGAGAGGCAACCCAATGCTGGTGATACTCACAGCTGCAAACAGACCAATGTTCTCCAACTCGGTCTGAAAATGCTTCAGGGCCCAATAAGCTAAGCGAGCCCATCGAAGGTTTGTGGGGGTGATCCACCCGCCTGTCCGAGGGTTCACTTTAAGGTATACTCCCCGCGCCCCATGAAATCATTACAAAAAGTTGGTAATTGGACCGGCTGGATCACTAAACTGTCTTCACTCGAAATACTGCCCAGGTACAGTCCCCTGAACATCGTCATATTGCCAGTAGGGCGGCTGACAAATGACCCCTAGTCATCTTCTTTCAGATGAAATATCTTCCCCGGCCTGCCGTGAATATCAGGAGTCAGCGTCCACGACATCCTCCTGGGATGTGTAGCATGGAAGAATGTCGAGATGGGATAGTCTCTCGGATCTTGGGCAGATACAAAACCAAGCTACCGGCAGGGAAGACCTAGAGTTCTTTCTTGGGCTTCGTCTGGGACTGCTTGTCGATAATGTCCCCGAAGAGGAAAGCCGACTTTATGTATTGGTCCTCATCTATGTACATCAGGGGCTCTCCTTTCATCATGCTCAGCAGCATCCGCTCTCCTTGAGCCGATATCAGGATTTCCCTTCCTTCAGGATGCTGGGGCCCGGAGATAGGAAATGTCACGTGGGACAGATCCTCCAGATAGTTGGAGTACAGCATCCTGGCGGCAGAGCCCATCACATCGGCTAGCGGAGACGCATATAAGTTAAATGCAAAATGCAAGAAAGACAAGTCAGTTTCTATAATCTTGCAGTATATGCAGAAAATCAACAGTCTGTGCTTTACGCCAAGACTGTAAAAACTTGATCATTACGCGGGAATCCATTTCCTAAAAACGTAAAGTTCAAGGCTGGCAGTATATGCAAAACTTTCGACAGTCTGTGTTCTATGCCAGACTGCCAAAATTTGAGTCATTACGCTGCAATTTCCATCCCTGCGTAACACTCAAATTATATAGTATACGCCAACTTTCGACAGTCAAAGCATTTACGCCAGACTGCGAAAATATGGAGTTTTTGTGCTGACACATTAGAAATGTGGGCGTAAAAGATGAAACATCTCTGTGCATCATCTTCCTCGAAGAGGCTATAAGCACAGAAGATGACCTAGCGCGTTCACGTGCAACGTGTGCGAAGGGTTTTCAGTCGTTCGTTTTCGTCCCAAAAGCTCTACCTTTAAGGCCGGGTGCACTGCTAGTCGACGGGATGCTTCGTTCAAAATGAAGCTCGCCGTGCCCGACGGAAGTCGCCCCCGCTTGAGAAGAAGAACGAGAAGAAGAAGCAACCTTCTTTCCCTTAGAGGAGGAGGCTTGTTTCGAGGCCATTACTGGAAACTTTGAAGACTCGGAGAAGAAACGAAGAAGAACTCGAACAGTCAAAAGCTTTCTTTCGTAGAAGACGGATGAAAAGTTTTTCTCTCAGAAACTTGGGATATATATAGAGTTCGGATGGACTCCTCAAATCTCGAACCAAATCTCACATTTAATATTTGGTTATGATTGGGGACTACGTCAGCCTATTTACTCAGAGAAGGCGGACAGTCAGCGAATTCGAAAAGTTTTCGTGCAAAGAAGATTCGTGGGTTTTACGCTAAGGAGCTTTCTACGCTCGACGGCTGCAGATCTACGGTTCTACGCTCACAGGCTACAAGTCTATGGTTTTACGCCCGGATGCTTTTATGCTCGGTAGCTTTTACGCTCGAGAGGCTACAAACCTATGACTTCACGCTCAACAGCTACAAATCTATGATCTCACGCTCAGTGGCTTTTTACGCTCAGAGGCAACAGATCCACAACTTCACGCTCGGAAGATTTTCTTTTCAGAAGCTACAAAACTACAATTTTTACGCTAAGGAGCTTTCTACGCTCGACGGCTACAGATCTACGGTTCTACGCTCACAGGCTACAGGTCTATGGTTTTATGCTCGGATGCTTTTATGCTCGGTAGCATTTACGCTCGAGAGGCTACAAACCTACGACTTCACGCTCAACAGCTACAAATTCTTGATCTTGCGCTCGGTGGCTTTTTACGCTCAGAGGCAATAAACTTATGATTTCACGCTCTACGACTTTTCGCATATCTGAAAAATGCGCAGGCCAGTACAGTATATCTGAACGATTCTCAAGGCGGTCAATTACAGGAGTTCACACAGAAGATACTCCTCCTTGACCTCAAAATATCCCAAGTACCCAAAGCATACAGAGTTCAACATTGAAAATTACTCTCCTTTATGGGTCGATTCGAAGTTCATCCAGAATCCAGTCTGAATATTTTGCCTACAGTTCAAGATGGCGACTCAATTTTTGATAGCCATTTCTCGCCTTGTTCCAAGGGATTTTTGAGAAATCATTCTGGAAGACGATGGTCTGAACAAAGATTCTTTTTATCAGAAGTAAAAATAGTTCAGAATTCTATGCGGTTCCTCATTCCTAACAGCAGGACAATTCGAACAACTCGACTGCTAAAGCGGCTTTCTGCGCATCCTTAGTTATGCGTAAAAGACAGGACAGGACCTAACACTCTTTCTATCAGAGTCGGCGTAAAGTATCAGACGTGTCGAAGCTACACATATTCAGACTTTACAGCAAAGTATGGCAAGATGATCATATGCACAGACGAAGACAATTTTATTAAAATTAAAATTATGATTACATATGAGGGAAATCCAGTATACAAGGGTTATTTCTTCATTTTTTTTCATGGTTACATATGAGGAAAATCTCGTCTACAAAGGGCTTCCTCATCGTCGTCTGAAGATCGCGCCCAGAATCTGTTCTGCCAGGTTCTCGCACGGGCATAATTCTTTATCCATCATCTCCAGCAGTCAGTCGGTGACCGCAAACTGGCTGACATATGATCAACGGCGGGAGGATACAAAAATGGGCCTAGACCCATCCTCCAATAGAGGGAAGCAGGGTAAATCTGCTTTCTAACGTCCAGCGCCGTGACAGATTGAGTTGAGATATTTCACCCAACTTAATCTCGGACAGCAGCTAGTTTGTCTGCCCTCGTCCACAGGTAACGTGAGAAGGTACAGCTTGCCAGCTACGTGGTCAAATACGACCCTTTCTCTCTCCCGAAGGACCGCCATACAAAGTTGCTGATTATCCCGAGCAGAGGAGGCTATGATATCCTTCGATGATCCCTCGTTACAGAGGATATTTGCTCGAAGATGCCGTCTTTTTCGGCTCCTTACATGCTGGAAGAACATGGTCTCCTTCTTCCTCAAGTCGACCCGACGAACTCCGGCCATCATCTCTGTGTGGTGAAGGAAATATGGGAAGAGCAGGTTAAACTCCTCAGCCTTTTTATAGGCGAAAGAGATCACACTGATCCCCAATAAACTCTGCCATAAAGTCAGCCTTGGAAGAGCGTGCCAGAATTGACCGTTTCAGAGCGTTTCAAATTACGAGGAACGCTTCATGCTTCATTCAAAACGTTTCAAATTATGAGAAATTTAAAAGCTTTGAAGGGGGTCTTGTAGAAGCATAAAAAATATGCTGGATAGCTCTACGCAGCATGTTGATACAGAATAGCGTAAACAGAGGACCTCAGAGCCATCAAACGTGCAACAGAGCTTTTTCGCTGAGCACAGCGTAACATATAGGCACAAGGACCATCCGCGTAATACATTATATCCAGGCTACTTCAGCGTAAAAATGGTGCTACATCGCCTTTATGGCGTAAAACTCATCCGCTCTTAATGCAGCATTGAAGTGTACGAGGGACGCTTCATATTCCCCAAAATGAACCTGACAAGTCGTGCAGTAAACCTGACAAATCATGCAGTGAACCTGACGTCTGACTCCTGACAAAGAGTACTCCACTACTACCCAGGCGAAGGCTATAATGATGGCGCGGCACTGCAACCCAGGCTGTCATTTACTGCTTTCCTTGGCGTAAACCGCTTTTACGCTTATAAAGTAATACGTCGCCTAGTTTTACACAGGCAGATATAAGCTGTTTACGCTCCGCAGAAGACAAACAGTCTGCCACGTCAAAAGCTACTTTTCGTACAGGGCTCGAGGCACGTCTCTGCATTTAATGTGCAGAGCGGTGACAGGTTCTCGAGGCACGTCTCTGCATTTAAGGCGCCGAATACTGACAGATGCCCGAGGCACGTCTCTACATTTTATGTACAGAAAAGTGGCAGGCCTTCAAAATACGCCTCTACATTTAATGCGCAGGATAATGGCGGATCTCTGTATTTAATACAGGAGATTTGATTAAATATCACCGAACCATCGTCTAGCGACATTCCTTTTGCGTAAACTGCTTTTACGCATACAAGGGGTACGCTACCCA
This sequence comes from Iris macrosiphon, assembly GCA_036927795.1. NCBI lineage: Eukaryota > Viridiplantae > Streptophyta > Magnoliopsida > Asparagales > Iridaceae > Iris > Iris macrosiphon. The sequence continues at coordinate 91,736,087 of JAYESA010000018.1, forward strand.
GTTTTACACAGGCGAACGTGAGCTTCTTACGCTCCACAGAAGGTAAACAGACCGCCATGTCAGCAGTTACTCTTCGTACAGGATTCGAGGCGCATATCTATATTTAATATGCAGAATGATGGCAAATCTTAAAGACAAGCCTCTGCATTTAATGCCCAGGATGAGGGCAGATCTCGGCATTTAATGCAAGAGATTTGATTATATCTCCAAGATACGTAATTCCAGCTAAAACGTCCACATCATCTCGGCTTCTACGCCTGCTCGGCTTCTATGCCCACTCGGCCTCTATGACCACTCGGCTTCTACGCCCGCTCGGCTTCTATGCCCACTCGGCTTTTATGCCCACTCGACCTCTATGACCACTCGGCTTCTACGCCCACTCGGCCTCTATGACCACTCGGCTTCTACGTCCACTCGGCTTCTACGCTTACTTGGTTTCTACGCCTACTCGGCTTCTATGCCTACTTGACTTCTATGCCATGGTGACAGTTATTGGCTTCTACGCCAACCTCTTCTACACAAAGGATAACTACCTACGTGGCTTCTACGCCGTGATCTTCGCAGCAGCTATACGCATTATCCCTTAGTTGGACACACGTCACAAGCTCATTTAGAAGGTCATCTATACGCGAGCTTTGGTTATTGTAACCGTCGTGTAAAAGGGTGCTATACTTTCCACTACTCAGTTTCTATGCCGACTGTGTGGTCACTGTCACTAAAACTCTATAAATAGAGACCTCTATCAACAGAGAACGAGGTCGAAGAAAAGAGATCAAAAAGATTGAAGGTCGAACGATCGGATATTGGTGAAGGAATCCAGTATCAGATCCAAGGTCGACAATTGAGAGAAAACGGTCGAGAGAGAGAGAGAGAGAAGAATCCAGAGCTCAGGCAAAGAGAAGGGTTCGACGACTTTGGCATCGGGCATCCACCCTCTTTAGCAACCTTCGAAGCTGCTTACTGTCTTTCACGACACTTCTTCACCATCGTGTGGTCCAAGGGCCAAAGTGATCGACTGCAGATCAGACACCTATAGCAATATTTATCCAGATTAAATAAATTATACTTAGACATCCTCGTATAGGATTAAATTGTACAATCTTGTTTGTAAAAACGGAAGAAAGGGCGGGTTTTTGTATAAGACCTCGTTTCCATATTCTCTCTCGTTTATTATTAAACACAAGATGGCGACTCTGCTGGGGACATCTTTCTCTTCTGACGAGGAAGCAATTGCTCAACACGATGTGGTATCCGTGGGATCTGTGAAGAAGACACTGGTCGTCCAATTTGACCAGTCTGCCTACGAAGACATGCTTCGAACCGGGGTAGCTCTCACTCTCTCTCTGTCCAAGATAACAGGAAGCTGCGTAAGGTCTGGATGCCCAAGACATTCTCTACCATTCCTGTCGTCTCTTCGACCTCTCCGATTTCTCCGACCAACGAGGTTGTAACATTGCTCCCTCCTCGCCTTGCGCGTAAAATTCAGTCGCCTGTCTCTGATAGGGAAGACAAAACTTCTGGCAAGGCCTCAACGCCAATCCAGAAGTATACTCCGTACTCTGCGAGTAAAATTCAGTCTCCCGTCCCTGGCAAAAAAGACGAAACTTCGGACAATGCCTCAGCGCTAGTCCAGAAGCCTACACCGCGCTCTGGGGTCTTATGTACCATTGAAGTACATAAGATGGCGTCTTATGTACCATTGAAGTACGGAGGACTGAGACGCTTGGAGCTGGTCTCAGTATTATGGATCTGAGAACCACCTCGCTCCAACATTTTCTGGATCGACAGAGTGAGTACATCACTCTGGTGCTGCTGGGTCATTATGAAACCTCGAAGGACATCCATCAGTGCTCGGGCAACACCCTCTAGTTACTTGGGCTGAACTGGGTACACAGGTGCTGCCTGTTGGTCCGATAGTGCCGGCCGATCTGCCTCAGGATCTACTCTAGACTCTGTCCCTGAATGCTAAGGCCGATCTCTAGGAATACGCTCGGCTATCGAATATTGGCCCTCCTCGAGCTGCACTCGATCCATCTGACCGATAGTAACAAGAACAGTGCCCCTAAAAGTTAAGGACATAAAAGTCAAACGAAGAACAGCATAGATCAACAATTAAGTAGATAACAGATCAAGAATCAGGGATAGATAATAATGACTAGGGATCAAAGGGAATAGTTTTAGGATTCAGACATCTAGCAACAACAACAACCCCCATATATTTGTAAAAAAAACTAGATAAAATATGTACAAACTGACATAATCCGCTCAGACAGACCTGCATGGGCCACCACTAAAACTATGTCATACCTCAGAACCAGATTACTGGAGAGCGGGGCTGACAAGACCAGCTACATATACTTAGATTATGCTGGTACTTCGCGTATACGGTGAAGTTGTAAGACATGAGGGGTCACTATTACAAACCAACAGTCAAGTCTAGGTCCAACAAACCCTAGTGTCTTAATCAAAAGAATAACAGAAATATAAACAAGATATAAGATCACCTAAAATATAATAGTAAAGCGCCCCAAACTATAATAAACAGATGATCATGAAGCTAGTGAATACAAAATGAATAAACTAGCTAGTACCACACCCGGTATAAGGGTAAGAGAACGTGGGTACGTCCAGCCTACGCTGCACCATCGATGGTAGAACGTTGTCTTGGTCATCAATACTATCTAAATATCTCACACAATATATATGTACCTGTCAAGATATCTCAACTCCAAATAGAGAAAAAATACTAATCAATACTAAATCATAATAAAACTTGAGAAAGATGTAGCACGATATGGAATTGAAGAAATAGAATCACAAGTCACAAATACAACTCATAACCAAGTTTAATAGACTATCACAATAGTCTCAAATATAATACATGCCATAATATCTAAACTGAGATATATCCAATACAATAATCTAACTATCTCCTACTAACTAATTATCTTCCAGTATCGGCTTCTCTTGAGCCACCATCTCCAACTATATACCCACTACGTCTTGAGTTCCATCGTGTGTAGGGTAATATTCATCTAAATTATCTGAAAAATATATCCAGTTAGGATTGGAGCGAAGCATACCTCTAACAACAATTCCAAATAAATGATAAAAACCATGTAACACTAAATAGAGAGAATGTACAAGATAAATATAGCATGAGCATAAAATATAAAGAATATGGAAATTCTATAAACGGTACAAGAGAGATGAGCATCATATACAGGAGTCAGAAAAAACCACTAACCAAGTGAGTGAGTACTAGCTTCTATATGCGATTGGCTTGGGAACTTTTACAGGAATCATGGCCTAGCTAATCATATGCGAGGTGTATGATTAACACTAATAGGATACTTATACATGAATACTCGTACAAGGTGGGTATAATCACATATCTAACTAACACTCCTCAACCCTCGACTGGTATAGTGGATCCAACCATGGCACGTTATGACACGTAATTCTCTGAGAAGGTAGCTAGTCTTCCCAGGAATCATGTATAGGATATGCAATATGAAATATCAATGTCAATTGGTATTCTTGAATGATAAATAAGTCAACTAGATAGACATGTGATTTCTAGGTCAAAACTAGGTCATCTTGGTTATACTAGGTCAAAACCAAGTTTCTATGCCAATACTAGCTAGTCTCAATACTTAGAGTATTTACTTACCCATATCTCACTATTGAACACTATCAATGCCTTGGAATCACAATACCTTGGTATCAACACTTACCTAACATATATATATATATATATATATATATATATATATATATATATATATATATATAATACTAGGTATCTCATATACTAATTAAATATATCTATTTATGTTGATATCTATAAATATAACTTGTGCACAGGTTCACTGCTACTACATTTGTATCTGCTGCTAATGGCACATCTCCCAACTAATGATACTATACTAGCACCCATTACGTACTCACAAACACTTCAAAACTATCCAAACTATCCTACCCAACTTTCAACTGTGCTACTACCTGTACATTTGCACAAAAGAACTGTGCACAAGTGCACTGGATGATTCCCCCTTCCTCATTTGCTGTGCACTTCCTGACCACACAGGTCTGAGTAGACTTCTCCCAAGCAGTCCTACTGCACACAGTGCAGTGCATTGCTAACCCGATACCACCATATTTCCTACACCCACCTAGAACACCATTGTATCCTGGCCTTGCACCCCTTTTTGTAGACTTGAACCACTGCCTGCACACAACTGCCCTTCATTCCCTCTTCTAATCCAACCACACTGCTATGAAACACATCTTCTAGTATCATACCTCAATGATACTGCCATGTTTCCCTCCCCTTGTAGTGCACGAATGTGTACTACCTGTCAATAGTGGCAGTGCCCGAGCCTAACACAGTGCTTAATTGTACTACATAACACCACCACCAATCAACAACAACTTAACAATAACATCATCTTGATAATAATGACATCATGTAACCTACCTCTCACCTGTAAACTGAAACACCAACCCCACAACACTGTGCACAGTGCTAATGCAACATAAAACCCACACACTACACCTATACATCAATATATATATATATATATATATATATATATATATATATATATATATATATATATATATATATATATATATATATATATATATATATATATATTCTACTATCTATATCCACACGTGCATATATGGTACACTATATGAACACCCTCTCAACAATACTAAGTCATTACATCAAATACCTATAGTGCATAAGTAGGATACTCTTGATACCCATGCAAACAAATTTCCAAAATCCCTAATACTTAAACAATACTATTTCTACATATCAAATACCTATAAATATATAACTAAAGTAATTAGTTACAATACAATTTAGAGAGGAATACACTAGTATGCTCAAAACCCCCCAAAATGAGCCCCTATATCATATTGTATCACAAAGTGCCATGATACGTCCTATTCGTATCCAATTATGGACACGTATCTAGCTCCACACTACCAATACATATCTAATTAGACCTAATAGAGCTAATGATCCCTTGATGCATCAATCTTGGAATTCGTTCAAATTGGGCACAAAAATCTATGTAGAAGTCACAATACAAGTCATATGAATCTAGTTCTTGTTCTTATGGATAGCCCTAAGCCAAGAAATATTTTTTAATGGTCAAATGCATGAATTAGAGTCTAATTAACAAAGGAATTCAAAATTATACCTATTAGGAGATGGATTTCTAATGCAAACATTACAAGAAAAATGGCTTTTCTTGACGGTCTATTTATTGACGGTCGTATTAAACAATAAAACCCATACACTACACCTATACATCAATATACAACTATATATATATATATATATATATATATATATATATATATATATATATATATATATATATATATATATATATATATATATATATATCCACACGTGCATATATGGTACACTATATGAACACCCTCTAAACAATACTAAGTCATTACATCAAATACCTATAGTGCACAAGTAGGATACTTTTGATACCCCACTCAAACAAAGTGCCAAAACCCCTAATACTTAAACAATACTATTTCTACATATCAAATACCTATATATATAACTAGAGTAATTAGTTACAATACAATTTATAGAGGAATACACTAGTATGCTCAAAACACCCCCAAATGAGCCCCTGTATCATATCGTATCACAAAGTGCCATGATATGGCCTATTAGACCTAATGATTCCTTGATGCATCAATATTGGAATTCGTCCAAATTGGGCACAAAAACCTATGTAGAAGTCATAATACAAGTCATATGAATCTAGTTCTTATTCCTATGGATAGTCCTAAGCCAATAAAAGTTTTCTAATGGTCAAATACATAAATTAGAGTCTAATTAACAAGGGAATTCAAAATTATACCTATTAGGAGATGGATTTCCAATGCGAACACTATAAGAAAAATAGATTTTCTTGACGGTCTATTTATTAACAGTAATATTAAACCGTCAAGAAAAGCTATTTTCTTGAAGGTTTTAACCATCCGTCATAAGAACATCTTTTTAGTGACTATTATTGATGGTTTTAGAGTAACCGTCAAGAAAACCTATATTATTACTGACGGTTTTAGAGGAACCGTCAATAAAATCTTTATTTTTATTGACGATTTTTTCACAAGCATCATATGTTGTAACACGGTAAAATCTTTGCGTATATTTTTGTATGCCATTTTGGTAATTTTGATGTAAATTTTTTATATATGCCCGAGCTCTAGCCCCTTTTCATTCTGTGATCTATTCCTCCTTCTCACTCTCTTGTTCATTCACCAGTTCTTCTTCCAAAATCTCAAATTTAAGCCATCCCCTCTTCTCACCCCCAAATTTCTCCTATTCTTCATCCCCCTCTCCTCCTCCTCCTTTACCCAAACCCTAACCCCAACTCTCAAACCCTACCCTAAAATGTTGAACGAAGGAGAATCCATGAGTCATCATCTTTGATTTAGGGTTAGGCTTTTGATCAGGTGGTGTTCTAATTTTGGAATTTTCTTTGTTTGCAGGAAGGGGACGAAGACGGATTTTTGTGGCCAGCGGCATACAAAATATTTCCTCTTTACAGCCGGAGCCCTAAATTTATTTCAACTCTCCTCTTTCTTTCTCTCTCTCTCTCTCTACCCACTTTATTTCTCCTTATCCTCCTTCCAAATTCTTCAGATATGCCGCCACCAGTCCCAGAGCACCTCTCTGACTCCTTCCTCTATGAGCAGGACGTCTTCGCCCAGGCCTCCTCCGCCCTCTGCCCCACCGTCGCCATCGACTCCTCCGATCCCAACATGGAACTTCCAATAGATCCAGTGCCTACTCACTTGCCTGGTCAAGCTCGCCCACGCCATCGCGTTCAAGGAGAAGTCCCTGCCGGCCCCCCTCCCTAATAGTGTCAGTGCAGCCGGCGGGAAGAACTCACTCGCATCGCTAGTTGCATGTCAGGACTGGACGGCGAGAAAGGCCGTCGTGGAGGCGATGACACGGATCAGGGTCATGGAGTGGGATGCCCTAAGTGGGCACAAGGCCTCATGCGTCTCCAAGTTTGAGTCCCGCATATTTGATAAGGTTCGGTTCAGCTTTCCCATGAGATATCGGTCGACGAGCCATTTTGAGTATTGTATGTTTGTGTCGCAATGGTGCAGGCAAAGTCGCACTCTAGATGATGAGTAAGGTGCTGGAGGTGTGGAAGGACTTGCCGGGTTATGATGTTGTTGTCGCTACTGACTATGGCGATAGTGCATCGAATTCTCGCAAAGGTAAGTGATATATTGATGACTTTTTAAGAGTCGGTTATTTGGTTATCTTTTTTATGTTTGTAAGTTTCTAACATTTGTTCATTTTTGGATATGGGACAGAAGGCATGGGCTCGAAGGGTTTCGTTCCTCGGAAGTGCTGAACCACTATGAGCAGGTCACCTCCGCCGATTGTAACTTCTATCCCCACCTCCACAGGAAGAAAAGTACCATGACGGACGAGCGAAAAGCACCAGCGCACGCACCTAAAGACGAATCCCAAAAGGAAAGCAAAGGATGTCCGAGCTTGGGTTCAGGTAATAAATCGCTTGCCTGCTACTTGATTCGTTATTCTTATTATTAAGTTAACTATTGGGTTAGTGTAAAGTCAGAGCAATACATATCAGATTATTTTTTAGTGTGTTGAGAAGCTTTTTGAGTGTAAAATCAAAACAATACATGTTAGAAGGATTTCAATTAATTGGTGAGGCTAAACCATGGAGCACTTTGAGAGAATGTAGCTTTAACACAAATATGACATCTCTCTGCATCTTTCAGATAGCTAACTTTCCAATTTTTGTGTTTGACTGACAAATTCTAATCCCTGGCTTCACTTGAAGTGTGCTAATAAATTTTTCTACACTATAGGAATATCGTCATAAAAAGTTTCTAATAAGATTATATATTACTTGCGTTTATAACATATACATAGCTTATGAATTGCAAGCCACTAGGATAGTTGAAAACTTCATAATGGTGTCACACTTATTAGTATTGTCGTTCAATATACTTGCGCTATTTCCTATCATAAGTTATAATACTATTACTTTATTGTTTCACATGTACACATTAATTTGTGAGTTGGTCTTTTCAACTTTTTGCTTTAGCTATTTGTGTATAGTTTATTGAAATAGGCCCTACCAAATTAAAAGTTGATTCATTTGACCAATTTGTTGAAGTTGTAAGTTCCAAAAAGACCTCCCCGATGCCATCATCACCTTCTTTATTTGATATTTCGTTTCACCTACCTGTCTAGTCATCATTTCATAAGTTTGTTTTAATCTATATTATGCAAACTTGCTTATAGGTACTGCTCTGTGTTTAAGAACTTCCAGTTCTTAAATTATTTTCTATCGTTTTGATTGTCACAAACAATAGCCATTAGTTGCTACAATTTTCTATTCATCATGCTCTATTTTCTCAATTTTGGTTTATTTCGAGCACAAAGCCCTTTTTGCATTTTTGTGGAACTATATACCTGGTACAAAGTATTCTAATGATTCGGAGAGGAAAAGAGGAAGTATAATCTCTTAACGGATCATTTAATCTTCTTTCGACCCTAGTGATGACAGTTTTGTTTGATTAAGGTCCTTGATATGTACTTTGGGATCATGCTTTTGAAGTTGGTACCACCATCATCAATGGTCTTTTCCTTAGAACGGACAGATCCGAGTTCGGCTATTTCCAAAATTCTTAATTTGTATGTCAATCTTATATAATTAATATTGTACTAGCTACTTGACATTCATTTTATTATATATGTGTTGAGAATATTAATGTCAATTTAAATGGAAGTTGCTAAAAGATTCATAAATTTGGATAGGACTTTTCAGGGCTTAGCTTTACTTTGCTGCTTAAAATGAAACATTAGTTGGTTGATAGCATGCTTTACTGTTTCTATTAGAAATTATTTATGGGGTAGTGGGAACCCAGTTAGTATGTTGAACTAAGTAACTGTTGCTTTTTGACCATATTTGAAATTATTTCTAAGGCCATGTCATTGGAAAAGTTAAACAAGGATATCTTAGAATGACTTTTGTAAGCTATTTCTTCTAACTTTTACACGTTATGATGCTTACCTTATTTTTTGACCTATGATATAGTTGCCTCCTGTCACGACCCGCACCCGGAATTTGGGCATGAGTCGTGGGTACGTCCAGCCTACGCCGCAGCATCGGTGGTAGAACGCTGTCTAGGTCTCAACATATAATATATTCTGTCAATAGTCTCAACTCCGCACGGAGGACAAAGATAAATAATCCACAGTTCTATGATATACTCAATCACAAGCTAATAGAAAATAATGGCACGATGAGAATAGAAAAGAGTTCTACTATAAACCAACCACAATAAATCCAACTCAAATCTTGGGTCTAGATGACCTCACAAAATCACAAAATAATAAATACAACTCAGTCTCAGTCTAGAACAATAATACAGAAGAAATAATCTAAGTATGGCAGGTAAAATCTCCTCTAGGATAGGCAACTCCTCTGGGGTTTCTGGAGTGAAATCTCCCTCTAATCCTGGGCCGTAATGAGTGGGGCACAAGTTCTCTAGGTCCTCTGAAAAATGTTATCCAGTCAGGATTGGAGCGAAGCACAAGCACTAACAGCAGTTTCATTAAATTGACAAAGACTATAAACAGTGTAAAAAATAAAAAATGGAAATAAATGCTGGAAATGTAAAGTACTGGAGATGTAGAAATAGGTAATAGAGCATCTAGCAATGAACAATAGATAGTGATTGCTAGAACAAGTAAATCTGAATAAATAGACATCTAGCTAAGTGTTTGAATTATCAGTTTATTATGTGATCGGCTTAGGACTTGATCAGGCTGAATATATATGATTAACTATGATTCTTGTAGGTCAGGCTAACCATATGGTTAGCTATGATGCATGTAGTGGTCAGGTTAATCATATATAACAGCTATGATGCATGTAAATGGTCAGGCCGCACCCGACGTGAGAAGTGGGGTGAGCTATGATGCATGTAAAGGTTTGGATATGATCACATAATCTACTAATAGTTCCCCATCCCCCAGCTAGCACGATGGATTCCAATCACGACTCCTCATGATGGGGATCTAGGGTGCTAACCCGTGTATCCATAGTGTCAGAATCAAGTATGTAATACAACTGCATTATAGAAATAATCAACAATGAAAACTGTCAGAGAATGTACTCGTCTGTGGTCCTGAGCAATGAGTGAGGATCGATATCCAAGGTGGGATCACAATGACCTATTTATGGAATATTAATGTTAGAAACTGAATTAAAGAAATAACATGTTTATTTAATTAAGTTTGAGGCTTCTAGGTCATATCTAAGGTTTACTGGTCAACTTGGTCAAAACTTGTACATATGTATTATAATAGTCCCTTTGGATGAAACCTAGCTAAACTAGTCATTTCTAGCTATACTAGACATTAGTACATAACTGTCTATAAGGTATTTCATAATACTTATATACTAGAGTCTAGTTAGTACATATATACCTATATTTAGCTTATAAGTTAAATCACTACCTAATACCAACTCAAGAAACTAATGCTAATCGTGCCACACTTGATACCAACTAACTACCAGTTACTAACATTCAAAAACCCACAACTGACACTAAATTAACTATACTAACAATAACAACTAGCAGATATGATATATAAACTAACTGTATCTTAGTTATCTACTAACTAAACTAACTATAGATAATTAACCTCAAGACTATCCAACTGATACAACCTCTAAATATACTAATTTCTTATGACAAGCCTACAGCTACTGGCAACATGCACAGACTAATAACTAGACTGCACAGTGCCTACTCAAAATCCTATCACTCACTGATACACTCACACATAGCCACACACTGGTTTCATTTTGATGCACACACAGGTACACACTCTCAGCTCACACAAATACTGGGACACAGGTACACACAAACACAGGTATACACTCTCAGTCCCCACACAGCCACATGGACACACTGGTTTGGGGATATATGAGACACACTGACCTGGGGATATATGAGACACATTCACTCATTGGTCCCTCACTCTCAGGCATATACTGATACACACACAGTTTGCTCACACATTTGTTTACACAGTGAAACACAAGTTCACTGATACCCAATCACTCCACAGTAATCCCCAATGCTCTCAACCTATCTATACACACACATGCACAGAATCTCACTGATACATACACATATAGGCCCTCATACACAGGCACTTAACACATAGGTAATTCACTCACACACAGACACAGGTTTCACATAGGTTGACACAGTTTACTGATACTCAGATATATTCACTGATTCCTCACTGAAACACACACACAGACTTAAACTAGCTACTGATGCATAACATTAACTCACTAACTCCCTGATACACTTCCCCTTCTCATACCCACTGCATAATGAGTACACTAGACTTACTAATGTATTGGTAGTAGGTGTTAGTGTACTCACCAAATCCAAATACACTCACACAGGCATTCTCACACACAGTCACACAGGAAACTCTGAGCTACATTGATACTGTATACAGGGACACACAGCCACATTAACACTCTTAACTGGGATACACACTAATACACACTGATAGAAACACGCAGTCCTACTCACAGTCACATTTACAGGCACACTGACATAAGTTCCTCACTGCACATAATACCTCACCACACACCGACTCTTAATCCTACACACAGACACACATTAACACATAGGTAAGACTTTGCACCAACACACAGAAATCTACACACACACACATGTATACTTCCAATACACCAATACAAACTACCTTACTGATACTAAGTATCAGTCTACCCCTCTAAATCAATACACAGAAAACACCCCTGTCACAGTGCACACCTAGTAATTAGTCTGCATGTATTTCACTGAACCCAGCACTCACAGTATAACTAAAAAAAATCGACTGTACAGTGAATCCCTCCAATACATTCATACACAGCAGCACAAAACCGTAGGTATACAACTACACACATATATATATATATATATATATGTATACAAATCAGGGTTCCTCAGAACTAGGTCAAAATTAGGTATTCCCTCCCATGGAGCATTTCACCAAACACATAATGTGCAAAAACGGATCCCACATCAAGAACTCCAAAAATACCCAAACCTAAACCCTAAATCGAAATCAATATTATAGGTAGGAGATGTAATCATGTATACTTGCAAACCTTAATGATCTAGGGTCCACGAATTTGGGGAAAACCCTCGTTGGAACACCAAAACCTAATTCGACCTAGGTTTTCATGTAGAATCCCTAGGATTTGAGATCTACACCATAGGGTTTCCTAATGGGCATGAACAACAAAAAAAAAACAGAAATAAAATGAATAAAAATAGGGTTTTACCTAGGGAGATGGCTTTTTCAATGGAGGTTCTTCTTCTCCAAGGCTTCTTGACCCAACCCCTTGCTTCTCTTTGCTTTGGAGGAGGAAAGTGAATTCCTAGGGCTTAAGATTCTGAATTTATGGGAGGGAATAGTTTTTCTTTAATGGAGGCTAGGTTTAGGTTTTCTTCATGAAGGAAGAGAGGGTTCCCTTTTATATTAAAACCAAGCTAGGGTTTCTAATGCATTGTTTTAGGTTAAACTCCCAGGTTAGGTCATGAAAAACCTAATTAACTAGGGTTTAGTCAATTTTAGGGTTTGAGGTCCAACCTAAAGTTTGAATTCTAGGGTTTCCCTAGAATTGGGTTTTCAAATTAGGGTTTAGTCATTAGGGTTTGTCCTGATGCGTTCTAGGGTTTGACCTAAAATCTAACATTTATAATATATAATTAGTTTTAAAAACTCAGCAGATTTATTAAACACATAATTATTCAAAATAGTAAATTTACACAAATGCCCTCATCTGGAAATGTGGTAGTGACACCTCCTCTTGAAAGCAATGTGTTAATACTTCTTGAGTTCTAGCTTCTTTCATGCTTTGGCACCAGATTGTCATCCTAGCTCTCTCATTTGTACATAGATGCTATATTTGATTGTACTAGCATGTATATATTGTGGTTCACTTAGTTTAAATACCATATGCTATATATTGTGGTTCACCTCCTTGTTCTCGAATCTTACAAGGGAACAACTTGATTTCCACTTGTCGGACGCCAAGTACATGATCATGCAGTTACCATGGCCCTAAGTTTGAGGCTAAAATGAACAAAATCAACTCTAGCTTTCTGAATGCTTAGGTTTGTTAAATTTGTATAAAGAATGTTTACTAAGTTTTGGATATTGGATCTATTTTCATGAATTTACTGTAGAGGCCTTCCAGTGCTATAGTATCACTATTCATCATCAAGTCCATAAGTAAGTCGATAGCAACATATTCACCACTAGATTGTAATATAATAATACCTCTCTAAGTTTATTGTTTTTCTGGAAATTTGTATATAAACATGGTTATGTTATCTTGTTTTAGTTACAAACTTTGCTTATATGCAGGTTATTGGTATTGTTGTGGCAGAAATCCATGAAAACAAAAAAAATGCTTCAAATAAAGTTAAGATTGGATACAAAGAGCTGCCTCCCATTCTATCTATAAAAGATGCCATTAAGGCTGGAAAATTTTATCCTAGTATTGAGAGAGGCTTTGAAGAAGGAGATATAAATTGGTGCTTTCTATCAGTGGAATGTGACAGGATCATAGTTCAAGTAGGAGTACAAGAGCATATCTACTTGGAACCAAATAGCAATTTGATTTGGACCATTGATGGATGAAACGAAGTCCATATGATTTCTTTCTACTCAAGTAGGTGAAAGTTCTTGACTCTGAGGAAAATAGTATTAATGACACATTGAATTGCTTATTTTGGTTTGAATTTATAGTTAGCTCACTGATTCAATCTGCATTAAAGTTAAGGTGTATATGCTTGACATAGGCAGATCGATTAACATGACTTAGTATTAGATAGGCATGATTATGGTATCATATTAGAGCCTTCATATATATATATATATATATAACCTTGAAATATATTTAATACTTAATTTGAGTTTTTTCCTTAAAACAAAATATTGGAAATGTTGAAATTTCCAATAATAACAAAAAAAATAGTTGAGATATGTTTGCTAAGAAACTAAATTATGATGTTTGGCATTATGTTGTTGGGTTGTTGATTAATACCAAAAGGTACATTTTTAGTCTACTTAGCACTCCAGTAACCTGATCTTGTATTTGTAAAGAACTTTGATATGTTAAAACTTCATTTTCGTGATGATATCATGGAAAGTGTTAACATATGAACCTCATCTATCACAGAGAGAACTTCAATTTTAGACTGATTCTCATTTCTAAGAAACTTTTGTTGTTATTAGGAAATCTAGACTAGCATATGATGAGAAGAGATTAGATAGTTTCCTAGTTGTCGACATCATGATTCTGTCTTATGCTTTTGAGTTACAATTTCCACACGTCCTTGTTGCCTTTAATTATAATTCATGACACCATATTGAAATTTGGTGGAATCATTAACTTGATTATTTTACTGATGAAAAAGAATCTGTAAATCTATTTCGTTCAATTCGGGAAAGAATAAACTCTGAATACTTGAATGCTTCTCAACATGGCAATTTCTCTCTTCTACGAAGCGTGATACATATTCAAATACATGATCACTTCTGGAATAAAATTGCAACCAGGTTGGGTTCACAAATGCTGGAATTTTTTTGGCATTGGATCTTAAATAAACTGAAGGTTCTTATGTTTACATTTGTATACCGATATTCTAGTTTTTACGGTTGGAGCATTATTTCCAAAACTGAGTATAGATGAAACAAGAGTGTATATTGGAGCATTATTTCTCATAATTTAGCTATCACTTGTCATCTTTTGGACTTAAATTTCCTCTAGAACCAAGAGATGTAATATTGAACAATTTACCTTCACACTTAAATTTGCAGTATATGTTGGAGCATTACTTTCCATAAATTTTGTTTTTGTTCTTATGATGATAGTTCATGGAATTGTACAGTTTGAGAAATTTAAAAAGTGGTTCCCTCTAACAAGAGTAGCATAGCTGATGTAAGTTATACAAGGTTTGATTCTATATCTATGTAAATCTTCTTCCTTCTTTTTGTATTATGAATAAGTCTCTATATTGATTGAATGCATATAAATTTAACACGTTCTCTTGTTTTCTTGTTTCTTGTTCAACAAGCTCATTAATACAAATTGTTTAACTTGTGCTCAGGAAAACATCAAAAATGAAGGTTGTTATGATGGATGTGCTTTGGGTTCATATATTTTGGGGTCTACTTGTATATATAGGTTTTATATGTTTAAGTTATTGTACAAACTCTATATTTTGATTTATTTGGATATGTGGTTACATGTTTGTGGTATACAAACATGTTTTTGTTGATATAAAAATTATGTATTATAGTTCTTTGATGTTTGTGATATTTTAGAATATATTTATATTATATGTGTTTAATATTTGGCAAATGGAAGCATATAATATATTATTATATATATATTTTTTTATGGTTGTAAAATGTCAACAAAATGTCATTTCTTGACGGTTTTTAAACATTATGAAATATTTTTCTTGACCATTTTTCTCTGTCAACAAAGGGCTTTCTTGACGGTCATTACATATCATCTAGGCCACAGTCAAGAAAAGTTTTTATTTATCTTTACATTTTATGTTAAGTTTTCTTGACGGTTTAAAACCGTCAAGACAGTTTTATACTTGATGGTTTAAAACCGTCAAAAAACCAAAAATAGAAACCGTCAAGAAAAATATTAACTTTTCTTGATTGTAGCCTAGATGCCGGATCCAAAACTGTCAAGAAAATTATTTCTTGACAGAAAAAAAGACAAAAAAGCCATTTTCTTATAGTAAAACACAAATAGACACAATTAGGACACAAGCTCCTATCCAATGGCTCATTTTCCAAGTTCTTCTCGCAATCCAGGCTCCAATGCTCCTTAGGTAATATAAATAAAAGGAATTTGGTGGAGGGATGAAGTAATTTGGGAAAAAACACAATTAGAGGCTCCAACCCTCTCATATGGCCGCCCCTACTTGTCCCTCCTCCAAGCAATTCACATTGTCAACAATGCTCCCCTACTAGCTAGTTATGCAAAATTAATTAAGAGGACTATATTAGGAAACATCTAATCAAATAAAAATTAATCTAATCTCCTTGATTAACTAAAAAAAATGAGTCTAATGGGACTAACTCAATGTTGGGCTAAATGTGTCATAATAAGTTCTAATGAGTCCACTAATGTCAAGTCCAATAATTAGGCTAGTCCACTAACTAATAAATAAATAGCACAACACATAATAAATAATTAGTACCACAATATATAAATATTTAATCACTAAATATAAAATTTGCTAAATGAAAAAAATACTTTTATCTAGAAAATGGTAGTGACATGCTCTAATTCTTCTGGGATGAAAGATTGTGGACTTTCCACTCTGCCGAAGATGATAAGTTTGTCTCCTCTCTTCCTTGCTAGAACTATGAAGTATGAGTTTTGACTAGGAAAAATTTGGTTAACTGGATAGGTGGTAGTCACCTGTGTATACAAGTGCAGGCCTAGATCGTGCTCAATGAAATACAATATGCTTAGATGTGCAACATCAGAGTAGTTCAAAGATAACCCTTTATTCATAAAATAAGGTATCTTATTCTCAAAAAAAATATTGTCAAGAGATGTGACGTTGGCATGAGTGGCTACATATTCCTCTAGTTCATCCTTTCCGAGGTCTACCCCAAGTACGAGCGATAATTTTTGAGGTCTCGTTTGCAGCTTCACCATTAGAGGTTCGAAAGTAGTAGTAGGTGCCAAATCTTCCATCGGCGGTCGACTCGGTCTACAAAGGTGAACGACCAGAGGTTCTTGTGCTTCCATGTGCAGTCTTACCACGAGGGAAAAGGCTGTGTCAGGAGTGCATGCTTTAAGATAGATCCTCAAGGGTTCGTCCGATGTTGTCCCAGTCTCTGTCTCATCGTCGGCATCATTGCTACCTTCATCATGGTGCACTTGCTTGTAGAGGATCGAGTCAGAGTAATAGGCCTCAACCCCTTTGAATGGATCAACGTCGACAAACTCCTTCTTGACAATTCCATAATCGTCCACGTACTTCAGGCACTGGTATAGGGTCGACGGTACTATCATGTACTATGTATCCATGAACGTCCCAACAGGACATTGTAGAATACGTCTACGTCTATGACGTAGCAGTTGACCACTGTTTTTAAATTATTAATATAATATTTCAAGTGAATCTTGCCTAGAGGGTTGCTACTTCCTGCATTGAAGCCACTAATGACATTATTAGTTGCTGCCAGGCGATGCTTCAGGATGCCCAAGGTCTGATGTAGACTCCGCGGGATAATGCTGATTGACGAACCGGGGTCGATGTACATTCGGTCCACCTTGATGGAACTAATATACCCTGTATAATACAGAGGACGATCGTGCCTACTATTATTTAAAAAATATTTTGTTGCGAGAACGTGATATTGGATATCGCCTCCATCACATTATTGCTATGGGGGCATACGACAGGATTCTTAACTGGTGGCTTGACCTGTGCTAGGTAGGTGTCAGCATTCTTCAATGCCTCATTCAGAGCAACCCGAGTGTCTTTAGATAGTCGAAGAATCTTGAATAATGACAACTTTGCTAGAGTATTGGCCAGTTGTGCCAAGATTTTGAAGTTTTAGGGCTTCTCCTGCCTTTGAGCTGCATCTTTGTGCAGTGGTTTGTTAAAGCAATTTTTTTACTGATTGGACTTGTCCACTGATGGAGGTTGGGATGGACCCGGATCATATGTTATAGGTATAGTGGTTGGGAGCACACCATTGTCAGGGATTTTATATTCTCATTGGTACGCCAAGCCTGACCTTGTTTTTCCTGCTATAGCTTCTTTAGAAGGAAGAAAAACCATGTAGGAGGACTTAGACTTCTTGCCCTTAGACTTGGTGGTGGAAGGTGATTTTTATTGCATCAAGTCTGGAGCAAGATCTGGATAAACCCACATAACCTTCCCCCATGATATGCTAAGAGGTATTAGTCCGACTGTTTGGTAATGAGCTGGAGAGAGATTGACAATCTCCGTTGTTGCCCCGGGGAATGGGATCACTCCGTCTTGGGCTTCCGTTACCGGAAAGTTACCAAACTGGAGAGATTCCATGTTAGCGGCAAATTTTTTGTCATCGAAGTCCAAGGGGAGGGCCTTGTTGTCAAGCAGACACTAGATTTACCGCTTTAGTGTGTCATAATCCCTCTTTGCATGGTGGGCGTATCGGTGGTAGTAAAATTAATTTAGATTATTCACATCGACTGTCTCATCCGGGCACTTGACGTCGAGGAGCCGAAGCTTATTTCTCTTTATTAGCACGTCAAAGATTTCTATGGCGTCATCATCTTCGAAAGAATAAGTTTTCTTAAGTTTTGGAGTCTCTGTGGGCTTTTTATCGTGCATATTAGTTATATTGGCGACAATGTGCTGCTTCCCCTTGCTATTCCGGTCGCTATTGCCGCTGTTGTTGTTATTGTAAGGACGTTTTTCCCTATCATCAGCGACGAGGATCCGTATTCTCAAGAGACAAACATCCTTCACTTTCTTCTCAGCACCGACAATATTTATTGTGAACACTATACAGTCTTTAAACTGAGTTTCATCCATCCAGAGTCTGACTGTGGGAAGAAAATTTCTTTGGCAGGCGTCCATCAGCGTTGACTCAGAATTACCGAGGGATAAATTTAGCGCAACTTGCCTGTACCGCTCGATGTACTCCTGTATAGATTCTTTCTCTTTTTGTGTGATGTCCATTTGAGAGGACATCGTCATGTCATTTTCTCCGTCATAAAATCGAGCAAGGAAAAGACCTTTGAGATTGTTAGACGACGAACTGTAGTTGTCCTGGAGGCTGCAAAACTAAGCGAAGGCTACTCCAGATAATGCCCCGACAAAAAATTTGTTGAGGAGGATATCGTTGCGAGGTAGATTCCCCATTGCCGTCTCAAAGTAACTCATGTATTGATGGGAAGATATCTTTCCATCAAATGGAGTTAAGTTAAAGGGCTTATACTTGGACGGGTATGGTACATTTCTCCACTTGAGGGGATACGGTTGTCAAATCCCAAGATCGCACAGTGAGTCCTAATTGCCCATTGAGTCTAAGTGGGCCCAAAGTTCTCGTACCTCCCATATTGCTTTCTAGGCTTCATCGACTACGGAAGGAGCAGATGATCTAGGTAGGGGATGATTACCACCAGCGGGTGGAGCAGTTGCATTTGAATCCCCGTTGGTCCCGGGGTCTAGGCTTCCTTGACCAGAGGCCCTTGCTGGTTGGGATGCCAATTTTTTTATAATCTCCAACATCGCGTGGGTTAAGGCTTGCATCGATGCACTCACGGTCACATCATGGCCTCGAGGGTCTTGAGGCATTGTCGATCGCTAGAGCCTTCGTGCTCATCCCCTATCATGTATATGGTTCTCACATGGAGAGAAATTGATAGGATGATAGATGTTATACTTTCTGCCTCGAACTCTTGTAGTGAGTGATCCTTAGGGAAAGTTAGTAGTATTACATCCTCTTCGTAATCAGAGAGAAAACTAACCCCACCGTAGGAAGCTGCTTCTTCTGGATGAGAGTGGCTACCCCCAGGGTTCATAGCGTCTGTTCTTTACAGATTGTTGTCTCTTCAGAATGTCGGGTTATTACAGAGTCCAGGAGGATTGCTACCCCCAGCCTGCGAATCTGTCTGGGATCCCGAGGAAGAACTACCCCCATCCGTTGACAATGTCTTCTTTGAGAGGGTGCCCAGGAAAACTCCTTTTGCAGGTATTGTTGTTTGTCTTTCCTGGACTCGTCTTCTCGACCCACTGACCGAGAGTGGGGAATCGGAGGTGCTAGATTTCTGGCCTCCCCTAGTGGAGGGGGATTTCCAAGCAGAATAACACGAGGCAAAGAGAAGCTCCTCCTCCTTTGGTGGTTGCACCTATTCTTTTGAAGGTTGCCGGATGGGTGCTCTTGGTTGCAATCATTGAAATACCGAATACCTGTCTGAAGGTTCTGCTAACTTAGCATAGTAGAAGTTGAGGACAACGTTGGCATAACGACGTCCTGGAGAGGATACCTCCCATGTCGAAGTTATTTTCCTTATTTTCTGCTTGAGATTGATCACGTTGCACAAGTCGACCGAGGGGTGCTTCACCTTTACACCCTCATTATGACTACGGGTAGACCGAGCATATTGGTTTGTGGTCGTTGCCTTTAATCCCTGGTCTGGGTTCGCACAAGAACTTTTCCTGGGTCATTAGTGAAAGACTTTCAAGATCGACTCTGTCTGTTTGTCGCTGCGGGCTGGACACATGGGTCAGTTTTGTACAGCTTCACGTTAGGTGAATTCATAATAGTTAACAGTGCCTGCTGACGGTCTATCGGATGAGAAGTCGCTTGAACTTGGCTAGCTCATACTACCCTAGACTTCCTCGTTCTAGCACGCACTGGTGCATAGTATAAATAGTTTAAGTTTAAATTTCCCCTTTTTTAGCATGGTGTAAGGAGTCAGCGCTGCATGAGAATCGATCGACGATCGAGATTCTATTATTGTCCTTGACGCATATGGCCATCTTCGTGCGGCTGCCGATTGGTGTCGCATAGTCCTTCTTATGCAGCCTTTGTTGTGGCCACATAGAACATGCATCAACACCCGAACTTCAAGCATCGTTGTATTTTTCGTTTGCCAGAGTTTGGGTGCTGAGCACCTTTCTTCTCAGTGAAGGTTGCCTCATAACCAGGGGCATCCTGGGTAGACGCATGATATGTGTCTTTAGCAATAGGAAGAAAGACGAAGAGTGCATACTCAGCAGTTAGGTGAGGTACAACGGTCTTTGCAACCTATGTCCTACGGGTCTTCTTAAGCTTTGCCATCCTCGGTATAGCACCACCTTAAGAGAGTATTTCTTCAAAGGCTTGCTCGTCGAAGTGTACAACCAGCATCTTCTGGGTCGAACACAACTATGATGCATCGGATTGCGTCATAACTTTCTCATCAGAGGAGAAGGTTCTCCTCAGTAGAGTGGCCATCTTGTTCGCCATTAATGAAAGTTTGGGAAACTTTTGTTTAACAACAAACAAAAAGTACAAATAAATCCTAAGAAAAAAATCTAAGTACAATATTTTTGATCTGGGAAACTAGAATTCTCTCTTCTCTTTTCTCTCTTTTGAGATCGGGTACAACAGTGACTCCTTTACTCCGTTGATTGTCCAACGTGAGGAATGATAATTCTTTCTTCTCTTTTCTCTCTTTTGAGCTTTTGTGCACGTACATAGCTCACCTGGGGGGGGATCTTTGGCGTATGCTACCCTTGCTATTTATACCCATCCTACTAATGGGCTATAGGTCCCGCATATGCCTCTGTTTGGTGGCCGCATAGAGCTTCTTTAGTAGAATACAGTTGCAACTGTAGCCCTATACTAATGTCATGTTGCCATATATCCTTGGTTGTGATATGTTGTTGATAGGATATCAGGGTTATTTTTAACTCCGTTGTATGCGTGACTCGGTCAGCGAGAAATATAATCAATACTGATTGTTTGAAGATCTTTTCGGTTGTAATAGAATAATCTTGCAAGATGAAAGCCGCATAACATCTTGGTTGCATAACATCTTGGCCGCATTTGTACTCTGCTTTGGCCTTGGTCTTATGGATACTTCGACCGCATGGTGTTGTGGCCACATGGAAGATCTTCTTTGGCCTTGGTCGATTGGACACTTTGGCCGCATAATGACAAGGCCGCATAGGACCGTAGTCGCATATGAGGGAACACATGGCATGGCACATTTGACAAGTTATTAATGCACTGATGTAACTTTTTACCTTTTTTGAGCCGCCGCTTCTCTCACGATTCTCGAGGTACTCAGGGTGATGAGTGGTGTGTTAAAACTTCTGACGTGTATTGAATGTAGTATCTGGGGATCTCATGTGGTCCCTTACTTCATGGCTGGTCAAGCCGCATGTGATCTTCTTATGCGGCTTCCTATTCCTTGGCAGTCCGGACCGTAAGGGGCTCTATGTAGCTCCTCAGTGGCCTACTGTCATTTTAATAGGGCATGAGCTCTATGCGGCCTGCATGATTTTTATGCTTCTACAGATACGAATCCATATAAAGATTAAAAGATCATTCTTAGATTCACCCGAGCATGTATGCAACATTCAGAAATAAATATCCTAGCCACGCTTTGGTCCTTGACTCGCATTTCATGCCCGTGCTGAAGAAAATATATATTCACGCGTTCATAAATTATATGAAGCATTCTCGATGTACAACCTAAACATGAAAATTACTTAACACGTAATACGTTATATTGCACCTCAGTACACATTAAGGTCATATACACTTAGCATACAATAATTATATCAGCACAGATACGAGAAATTGAGTCCAGGTTACCAAACTTAACAGTTGGTCACATGAATCATTATCACTTGTACATGTAGCTCATGTCATACACATGGCTGGTGAGTCACTTATCACATAGTCTAGTTTATGCACATAGTAATTATATCACAAGAAATCCTTGAATTGATAATAATTTCATCGGACGGGAGCAAGAAAAAATATGAACCACTCTAGAGCAGATCCACAATCCTTAAACCAAACAAGGACTGTGATTGTATATCGTCTCCTGAGTAGGACTACGTCCCTCACCCTACCCGACGAATAAAGGTAATTAATCTACTAGCTCAATTCCATTTAGCAGGTACTGAGCTTAATAGCACTCAAAACTATTCGGGTTCACATATAGAATCAATGCAATCCAAGAAATAACCAAAGTAAGCAAAATAATAAATATGAGTAAATTCATGCACATAAGTAGTTTGAATGGTCGCATTGTGATATCGCTAGATGGGAACAAGGGTAGTACGAGAACCCCTCTGGATCATATCCTTAACCCTTAAGCCAAACCAGGACTGGGTTTGCAAACCGTCTCCCGAGTAGAACTATGCCCCTTATTTTATCCAACGTATAACAATTTGGTCTAATAATCACTAGGCGCATGGTCCAATTCTACACATAGTCGGATCAAATATAAGGCTAATTATAGCACATAGTTGTTCGTCCAATATTTATGTTAAGTTTTGGAATATGGCTAATCGACTAAGTTTAGCATTATGATAATCAAACAATCACTATAGTATCTTCTACTTAAATTCAGCATTGTCTAGATATACAATATTTGCTTCTGTATATTTCCTTATTCGTCTAAAATATGCTTGCAGAAATCAATAAGAA
The DNA here is from genome assembly GCA_036927795.1 of Iris macrosiphon. Lineage (NCBI taxonomy): Eukaryota > Viridiplantae > Streptophyta > Magnoliopsida > Asparagales > Iridaceae > Iris > Iris macrosiphon. The sequence goes on from JAYESA010000018.1 coordinate 91,759,434, forward strand.
AGATCAGCAATGGACATATGCTATATGATAATGAGACAAAATATAGTTATACCAGAAGATTTCTCTGAACTGCCGACAAAAAAAAATGTATCTTCAAGTCAGCAAATATTTTAGATGATTGGCGTCATAGTGCTCTTGGTTTTTAATGTACTTCTCATTTTATTTGAGTCTAGGACTTGTGTACTTAGAGTCATACAGGTACGATCCAAAGTCCACTCAAATAAATCCTTGAACCTATCCACAACACCCGCCTACATTCAACCCAAACCTTACCAGAATAGGCAACAAAATTCGGGCCAAACTCGGACCTAACACAATTACCCTTTTAGTATAAAATCATCGAGATGTTATATCCCTGATTTTGTGGCCTCCAACGTTCAAAATTTAAATATTCCCTACCGAATTCTGGCCGAACTCAGTTTGGTAATAACCTATAAATAGAGTTGGATTTTCACATTCTTACTCTCTTAACCATTCTCAATCTTTTTATCCTATAGTGAGTAAACTCTCAGAGCCTAAACTTTCTTATCTCCAAGATCAACTCCCAACCTTCTAGTGTCAAGTGCAATCTCAGTTAGAAGTTGTTCGAGTTGTAAAAGCTTGGTTCATCAAGCTCTTCTTCTGTGTGAAGTTGTGAGCCTTCAGACCAAAACTCGTGGTGTGTGAAGTTGCGAGACTTCGGATATAATATCTTGGTTTAAAGAAGTAGAAATTCTTTGGATCATAGCTTGTGATTCACTATTAGTGATTATAGTGGATAAAACTCCGAGCTTGAGTTCTCGGGACTGGACTAGTCCACTCAGTGGAAAACTAGTATACATCACAGTATTTATATTTTCTCTCTCTTCCTCTTACTTTATTATATTGTATATATATTGTTAATTAGCAAATTCCTTCATTTTGATAATTTTTAATTGGGTAGATTATTCAGCTGTACTATATTCATCCCCCTCTAGAGTTGTCCTATGGTCCTTCAATTAATATCAGAGCAGGTAGTCTCTTATTTAGTTTCTGATCCCAATTGCTCCTTCAATTGGTATCATAGCTGGTTCTCTTGATATTTGGCTTAACATCCTTAGAGACATATGGCAACTATTAGATTTATCCATACCAACAATGGTGAAGGCCAGTCCACAAATAGGCCACCCATATTTGATGGTACTAACTATACATACTAGAAGACACCTATAAGTTTCTGCTTGAAGTTACTTGATTTTGACCTTTCGGCTGTAGTAGTAGAAGGATACAAGAAGCCACCTAGAATAGTCATAGATGTCAACCTTGTAGAGAAACCTCATGATAAGTACACAGACACTGAAAAGTAATAATATAGTCTTGATGCTAAAGCTATTAACGCTCTATTTGGTGCTGTAGACAGAATTAAATTTAACAGGGTCTCCACTTGCGGTACTTCACACGAAGTATGAAAACTTCTTTTGGTCACTCATAAAGGAACCTCCCAAGTGAAGGAATAAAAAATAAGTCGTCTGAAACAAGAGTATGAAGTATTCAAGATGAGGCCATCACTCAAATGTTTACAAGATTTGTTAACATTGTCAATCCTCTATCCTCTCTTGGCAAGGAGTACAGCAACCATGAGAAGATACGCAAAGTACTTAGAGGACTTTCAAAGAAATGAAACCCAAAAGCAACAACAATCATTGAAGGAAATGACCTCACTACAATATGGCTGGAAACATTCTTAGGGAAGATGATGTCACATGAGCTGGACCTCAACGACCTAGAAGAAAAGTTAACTCCCAAAGATAAGGCCATCACACTCAAGGCGCATCATAAAACCCTTTGGCGATATCTCTGAAGATGAAGGAACCGACGATGATTCAGACAATGAGGATTTGGCCCAAATTTTTAGGAGCTTCGTCAAACGATTCTTGAAGTTTATGAAATCAAACCAAAAGAAGAAAGATCTTAATAAAGAGCCAATTTGCTACAACTGCAAAAGGCTAGGCCACATGATGAAAGATTGCTCCAAAGCAAAAAGAGAGAATCAATATGAACGATCAAATAAAGGAGAATTTTTGTCTCACAAATATGCAAATACAAGCATCTGGTATGAAAGTAAAGCTAGCAATTCTGAAGAAGAAAGCCCTCGACATGCTGCAAAAGTATGCTTAACGACATTAACTAACAAGGTAAAGATAATCCTTTATTTGAAGAGGTTTCTTTTAATGAATTATCTCATGCTTTCAATAATTTATTTGAAGATCACAAGAAGCTTATGGATAAGTATAAGAAAGCTAGAAAATATATTAAATCTTATCAGCTTGAGAATAAAAAGCTTACGTGTCTACTAAATGGAGCTAGAGATTATTCCTCTTATGATGATTATTTTTATATCTCCAAACTTAAGCTTAGCTTACAAAAAGCACTTGACTGCTTTGATGAAAGTAATCAAGAAAATACTAAACTTAAGGAGGACTTAAAATAGGAGAAAAAGAAGTACTCTAATGCATCGCTTAGAATTGATGCTCTTAATACTAAATATGATGATTTATATGCCACCTCTAAAAAGTTAGAGATTAGATTGGGAAAGCAGGTCATACAATCTACTACTCAGTCTAATACGAGATATGTTGCTAAATAAAAGAGCACTCATAACAAGACACCAGAAAGCAAACTAAATGCTCTATACTATCATGCATGTAGAACACAACATACTTCACATAATCATACATTTTATTATAAATGTCCATGCAAGACACGCCACACCACTTCATATACTCATCCTTCTATACCCAACACAAATGCCTATGCTACATGTCATTATTGTGGTTTAAAAGGACATATTTCACATCAATGCAAGGGTAGAAAATTGGTTGATATGAATGTATAAGTGGGTTTCCAAAGCTAAAAAATATGGATCCAAATCTAGGATACCAAAGTCTTTGCCTAATGATGTAGGTAGAATGCTTTGTGTCGGGATTTAGCACCAGGGAGAATGTTGGTGATTGCAAAGCTACAAAGGTCATCTACCAAATAATTGCACCAAGATAAGTTGGTCACTTGAGCCACTTTGGTAACGTACTAATTGATTTTTCTTAAATGGCTAAAATTGTAGAATCTAGCATATTTTTAATCAATATTTTACTATTACTCTTATTGATATACTTTAGTTGTTATTTATTTTTAAATCAATATTTGATGTATGAAACTAGCATGATTAGTTTAATTCTCTTTTGATTCATGGCTAGTTATTGATTAGCTCACACAATAGAGTTATTTACTTTCTATTAGTATGACACAATTGTCTATGCATGCTTTATATCTTTTAGTAAACTTTATTCGTCAAGAATTTGGATTCTAGATTTTAATGTTGTATGATGTTATAATTATCATATATACCTATTAAATATAAGTTCTTTAAAGTTAAGATTACTTTTGGTTATAAGACGAAAGGGTCCTTTTGTCAAAAATGTGTAAATAGCCTAAGCTACACGGTACTTAAGTGTCTTCGGACCACCGCTAGCTGGGATTCGGCCCCTACAACTAAACCAAGATGATCCATACTTTATTGAATAATGATTTGGTAAGGTCTATTTGTAATTATTTTTATAATACAACAGTGAATCTAATTCCTACTTTTGACTTAAATTTGACAACATTTAGTATAAACTGTGGCACTATGACTTTTAGTAACACTACTGGATTTTTCTAATTATTTCAAAACTATGCCACTTATTTTTAATTTGAGTTTAGACTTTTACTAGATACAATGATATTAGAGAGAAATTGTTTAATTAGCTCTTGCATAAGACTAAATGTGCATATTTATTCATGCTTCTCTTGTATTATTGTTACCCAATATTTCTATATTAATGTACTGCATCTAGTTTCCAACAATTGGTATCTAGTTTCCAATTGGTAAGTATATGGTTATGATATGCATGTCATTATTCTACATATGGTGATATTCTAGCTAATTTGTCACGACCCGCACCCGGTTTAGGGGCACGAGTGCGTGGGTACATCCAGCCTACGTCGCAGCATCGGCGGTAGAACGCTGTCTAGGTCATGTAACTATCTAATCAACTCACGTGAATACCCAACTCCATAAGGAGACGTGGATATCATAAAATAATGCTAGAAATACTCAATCACATAAACTAAAGCACGATGAGATATCAAGGCAAGCAAGAAATACAAGGCAAGTCTAACGACAAAATAATCATACCTGCAATCATTAACTTCCAATCCCCAAGTGTGTCGGAAACCAGTCTACTAAGGTCACAGTCTGGAAAAATATTTTCCAATCAGGAAGGAGCAAAGTACATCTCTAAATAGCAGTTCTATATAAATGACATAAACTATATAGCAGTTCTAGATGGAAATATACCAGATGCATGTATAAGAAATATACAATGAAAGAAATACTGGAAATACTGTAAGTAACTGCAGGAAAAGAAATAATATGTCCATGAGCAAGAAACCTATGACTAAGTGTGTGAGTACTAGCTTTAACATGTGATCGGCTTGGGATCTTGATCAGGCTGGTTACATGTGATTAGCTATGATTCACGAAGGTCAGGCTAACCGTTGGTTAGCTATGATGCATGTATAGGTCAGGCTAATCACACGTAACAGCTATGAAGCATGGAGAGGGTCAGGCCGCACCCGACGTGAGATGTGGGGTGAGCTATGATGCATGAAAAGTTGGGTATGATCACATATCTATACTAAAATACTCCCCACCACCGACTGGTATAGTAGATCCAATCATGGTACGCTATGGCACGGGATTCCCCAGGAAGGTAGCAAGTCTCCCCGGGAATCAGTGTCTGTACATGCACAAGATAACAAGGAAACAAGTCTTGTACAAGCTACACCATGAAAAAGGAATAACATCTCATGACGAGATCCGTGTATACCAATCCGTGTAACCAATGTGTCAAGAACATGGATATCTACACTAGATACAGTGAACATAGGGATATCATAAATTAGAAACTAATCAGAGAATGTACTCGCCTTGGGTCCTTAGCTAGTAATTATTGATGTCCTGTTCCAGAGTATCGTCTGGAGAAACCAACAGTCCTTAATCCAATGGTGAAGATGGTGCTAAGTCCACCTAGAAGGCAAGATATAAGTATTAGATCCTTATTCAAAATATGATCCAACTAAATCCTAATTTGTTTGGAAGTTTATAGAATTTCTTGTCTTAATCATTTCTTGATTTATAACTAATTTATAACTTATTAAATAACTTCTTAAATAGTAACTTTAACAAAATATTTAATTCCCCAAGCCACTAGGCTCTGACCTGCAGTTAGCATTCGACTTGTCTACTCGATTAGAGCCCTCTTGACAAGTGTTTTAACACCCCCCCCAATATGAGTCTGCCACTGCTCTTTTGAGTAAACTGGCCGATTTTGTTCTTTATTTCCCTGCCAATTCACTTCTTCACTATGTTTAATAAACACTTAAATTCAAAGTTCAACCGCCAACACTAATGTATGTTCTATTATTCTCACTTGATCGTTGAACATATACCTATCCAAACTCATATAAACCATCATTACCTACACCTACTCTATTTGAAATACAACAAATTACAGAGAAAAACTTCTGTTCACTACAACCTGCTATCGTTCCAAACATAGATAGATACTAGTGTCGACCAGACATGAAAGCTTGGTGCTTGAACTGGACATGAACTCCACTGAACTCGTGGTTCACAGACACACACAGTTCGAAGAAGGCAGTGTTAAATCGAGAATGCCAGGTCGATCTTGACATAACCCCGTGTGTCGGGAACAGAGGACATTCGATCGTTTAACTCAGGAACAGAGTATGTGGATTATACTTGTAGTGTCTGATGTCGTGTCCGAGCTCCTCATGTCCGTTTCAAGTAAGTTGAGTTATTAAGTCTCCTCTGAGTTAAATCCCCGAACACACGGCGTACAAAACGGAGGAAGAATGTTTTAGGGATTCTTCTGAGTTTCTAGTTGATCAAATCGAAAGAAAGTGATCAAGAAAATTATACAAAAAGAATGAAATACTTACTGGATTGAAGAATCGATCTCGAATTTGTAGAAATCGTAGCTTGATCTGAAAGTTTGTGTTCGGCTCAGTTCCAAGTGTCCGATCTCAAGTGGACACGACTAGTTCCTTTCGATACTCAATTGATCAGAGTATCCAAGCTCTGTTTACCTATGACAGATCCAATTCTCCTTGGAATGCTGATTGAAGATTTATTGATCAGAACAATTTGAACTCGAACTCGTCCTCTTCGATTTAATGGCACAATTTAAAGAATGATCTCCCCTACTGTGTCCGATCGGACACAAACAGGTCATGGACACTTCTTTACGAGATCAAGTATTTATCCACAATTGTCGATACAACACTGTCGAGTCAGAACTTCTCGACACGGTAGATCGACTGATACTGGAGCGGAAAAATATCGATCTCGAACTCGGTGCTCCACCGCGTCAGTGGTTCGGAACACTCGAGCTGGTTGAGATCGACCGATCGCCGCTCGAAGTCGAGGATCCGCCGGAGGAATGTACGCAGAGGGGGAGTCGGGTTGAGGTCGGCTGAACCGGGCTGTGCAGGTATAGTTGCCAGAGTTGGATCGGAGCAGGGAGGTCGGGCAGGAGCTCGAGGGGAGCTGGCGGAGAGGGATCGGTCGAGTGAGGGAGGCATCGCTGCTCGTCGTCCGGCGGGCTCGGGTGATCCGGCGGGACCGCAGAAGGAAGTTGGAGAAGATGGGGACGATGATGGAGGAGGAAGGACGCGGACGGTGAGGGCAGTGGGTCTCCGGCGAGGGGTTCGTCGAGGAGGAGGAGGTCAGCTTCGGGGTCGGGGATGGCTACTCCGGCTTCTCCGGCGAGGATGCCGGCTGAGGGTGGCGGCGGAAGACTGATGGTGAATAGGGGTAGGGATGATGAAGTCGGCTGAGAGAAGAGTTGGGATAGAAAAATAAAGAATAAAAATTTAAGGAAAAGGGAAAAGATATTTTATACATGTAGGGGGTGCTTGCCCTAGAAAAGTTTGACTGGTCAACCCCTCTTGGGGTTGGGCCTCTCATGTAGGATTTCAATGGCCAGGATTTGTTTTGATTCAAAATGAATGGCTCGGATTACATGGGTTCAAGTTTTAGAGGGCCAGGGTCTTAAGGAACTTGGTGTTAAATTACACCCTCCTAAAAATCATGGAAAATACCAATAAAAAGGAAATATGTTTATTCACGTAGTGTGCTCAAAGGGGTGGACACCCTAATGCACTTTTTTACAAAAGTGCCCGACAATTGAAAATTTTGCATAAGGCTGAGATTATGGTTAAATTAGATTAATTAAATGCGATTGGTATTCTCAAATTAATTAGGAGTACAAGGGACCAAAATCAGGTCGGGTCATCAACACCAATAATGAAGTAGACTCAGGACAGGATATTGCCCTAATTTGGGCCGCACGAAAAATAGGTCAAGATTGCCTCCAATTTTCGATTGGAACGCACAACGATACAAAATAGGGATTTTAAATAAACGTCCGCGACGATTTTTTGTGCGGCTAGAAATAATGTACAGCAAGCATAATTATGAGTTGCAAAAATAGCAGAATGGAAGGCGGGCATGTCTGGGGCCAGATTATGAAATTTATTGTAAGACAAAAGTCAGGATAGCGCTCCAAATATCGAAGCAAAGGCAATGCACAATAATTTAATAAATACGATAATTAATTACAATCTCCAATAAATAAATCTAATTAAAACAATTAAATACAAAATTTCATACTTCAGACAGGTATTCATCTACTGGCTCCTAGGTCAAGTCTACTAGCTCAAAATAGATAAACACTGTATATAATATTATATTTAATTACACATCTCACATATTTATTTAAATCAAATATACTATCATGCAATTAATTAATTGTAACTACCATAATATTAAATATTGTAAAAAGTCGAAAATACCCCTGTTTTCGGAATGTGGTAGTGACATAATTACTCCTAATTTATCACATGATCATATTATATGCTTTATGTTACTCACCTTGTCTTCATGATATATTTTTCGTTTACGGGGAGCCATAAACTTTATATTTTGACTATGGAGAAGAAATATATCGAATATGTGCATATTCGTCAACGTCTCATCTACTAAGGGGAAGCTTATGCATAAGTACAAGCTTCGGTATTATCAGTTGTCTCCTATTACGGAGGAGCTTCTTTTTTGATCATGTCAACGGGGGAGAAGTAAGTTTAAGGATGTAAGTATATGTTTAAGTACTATATGTATAGTGATTTGTGCTTATTGTTTTTGATATTTTTATCGATTATTTTTGTCTTAAACTTAACTGATTTGCCATAAAATAAGGAAAGATTGTTGGCCCAATATTTATGTTGAGTTTTTGAAGATGGCTAATCGATTAAGTTTAGCATTATAGTAATTAATCAATTACTATAGTATCTTCTACTTAAACTCAGCATTGTCCAGATATACAGTATTTGCTTCTGTATATTTTCTTGTTCATCTAACATGTACTTGCAGAAAGCAACTAGCAAGATCAGCAATGGACATATGATGATGAGCCAAAACGAAGTTATACCAGAAGATTTCTCTAAACTGTTGACAAGGAATAATGCATCTTCAAGTCATTAAATATTTTAGAAGATTAGCGTCATCATAGTGATCTTGGTTTTTAATTTAATCTTTATTTTATTTGAGTCTAGGACTTGTGTACATTGAGTCGCACTGGCACGACCCAAAGTCCACTCAAATAAACCCATGAACCTATCCACAAAACTAGCTTACATTTAACCCAAACCTTTCCATAATAGGCAATAGAATTCGGGTCGAATTCGGGCTAAAATCGGATTGAACTTGGTTACCCTTTTAGTATAAAATTATCCAGTTGTTATATCCCTGATTTTGTGGCCTCCAACGTTCAAAAATTCAAATATTACCTACTAAAATCTGGCTGAACTCGATTTGGTAATAACCTATAAATAGAGTTGGATTTTCACATTCTTACTTTCTCAACCATTCTCAATCTTTCTATCCTATAGTGAGTAAACTGTCACTACCACTTTTTCAGAGGGGAGTATTTTTTTCTTTTTAAATATTGATAATATTATGAATATTGGTATTTAAAAAAATTATTGTTTGATTGATATCTTATTTCACTATAACTAGTATGGATATTTTAGCTTATGATTATTTTAATATTTGATATGGTTGCATATGTTTAGGTATTGTATTTAGTTAATGTTTAAGTTATTAGCCATTAGTTAGATTAGTTGTTAGTGGACCTATTAGACCCAACTAGACTTGTCAGGGACCAACATTAGTTAAGTTAGACTTGAGCCCAACCACAAGTCCAATTCATTAAGAAAATGAATGAATTAGTTAAACCAATTGGATTAGAACCTTCATTCCTTAATTAAATCCTTCATGACAAGCCCCAAGGGGTATTGCAGACTTTTTATAGTAACTTGGAGTAGGGGGAAAGGCCGACCACATAGGGGAGGAGAGAGACTCTCTCTCTCTTCATTCATTCATTCCAATTCTTGATCTAGAATTTCCCTCATCCAGATTCCTTCATCCCTATGCAAATCCTACCCAAATTTCTTTCCAATTCCTTCTATAATCACCATTGGAGGCTATTGGAACAAGAAAGAGGCAAGGATCTACAAGGAGAAGGAAGAAGTACAAGTTGAAGGCTCTTGATACTCAATTTGGAGAATTGTATTGGAAATTCATCTCCTAATAGGTACAATTCAGTTTTTCCTCTCTAATTAGACTATAAATCTTTAATTTAATCTTTAGGAATCCTTCCATGTACTATTGCTACCCATAGGAAGTGTAATTAGGTTCATAAAAGGCCTATAGAGAAAGTTATGTGGTGTTTTATATCAAATTTAGTGGAATTTCGAGATTGGCACATCATATGTTTGTTAATAGGTCAATTAGACCAAATTGACATGTGTTTGGTTATGTAAGACCAGTGTAAAATCCATAATTGTATACGTGTAGGCCGTATCACGATAATTTGGCGATGCGGGTTGATTTTGGGGTTTTCTTTCGACACGGGGTTTGAGCATGTCACTTTTTGATACGGGTACGTAGATGAGTAGCTAATACTTCGTGTTGCTTCTAATTATAATTCTAGTCTTGCTCGTGTCTTTTGGGATATATTTGGTGATGTGGTGGAGCCGTATCGCAAGCGTATTATAGATTGAGTATGATACGAGTGTGGTGCACTCCACGTATTTGATACTTTGACCTTGGTTATAACTATTAGAGTATTATATTTATAGTTGTTATATAATATAGATATAAATATATATTTTTATAGTTATGTTTCTATTTCATTTGAGATGTGTTGGTGGTCATAGGGAGAGTAGGGAATTCATGTGCACTATTAGTGTTGATATATATATATATAGGTGAGTGTATGTGTATAGGTGTATGTTAGGGGGGTGTCGAGCAAGCAGCAATTAGAAGCCGCAATAGCAGCAACAGCAGTGAAAAGCAGCAGCAAGCAGCAATAAGAAGCAGCAGCAGCAGCAATAAGCAACAGCATCAACAGTGATAAGAAGTAAACATCATCAATAAGGCTAAGAGGGGTCGGGTTTGTAGGTTGGAAGTTAAGTGTTGGTTAGATACTATTGTTAATAGGTTTGTATTTGTAAGTTAGTAGTTTAGTAGATGTAAGTTAGTGTTTAGTTGCTAATTTAATTAGTAAATGTTAGAAACTTGGGTATGCTAATTATGTTAGTTGTAGGTTTTGATTTTAGTATAAAATAGTATGTTAGTATTATATCAGTTAGTTAGTTAATTCGTGTATATATATATATATATATATATATATATATATATATATATATATATATATATATATATATATATATATATATGTATATATATATATATATTAGTTGGTTTTAGTTAAAGATGAGATATTTATAGGTTAAATATTGGATTACCTTGTGATACCAATGTAATTGTTAGGTATTTTGGTTTATACTCATGGTATTGGATTTGTGTATCAAGAGGGGTGTGTAGGTGATGTGATACCGTATTTGGCTCAAAGCCAAGGTATCCACTTAGCTTTAGTTTGGCTAGAGATACTATATATTTTAATCTTTATATATATATATATATATATATATATATATATATATATATATATATATTATCTTTTTTTATATCTAATAATTTACATATCTTATGATACGGTATAGTATCGACACTCTAATATCCTAACATAACTAGTATATCCTAGATACATAGTGTATGGACCCAATATCCTAGAGATGGACTCATACAACCTAGAAATAGCTAGTTTGACTAAGTTTGACCTAGAGTTGACCTAGTTTGACTATTTTGACTTAGAAATGGCTTTATGACCTAGGATTTGACTAGTTTAACTTATTTTTATTCCAAAATCTTGTATTGATGTAATATTCCATATATAGGTCTGTGGGACACCAGTTCGGATACCGTTTCGCATCTTTTGCTCTGGACCACATGCGAGTACTTTATTATTTGATTACTACGATAATTCAAGTATTTAGAAATGTTACTAACGATTCTTTGACACTTTGGTACACAGATTGGTATTGTTATTTGATCGTCAGTCATAAGATGTTATGTTGATTATCGAGATAGTATCGAATACTTCTCCTTGTTGGTATTGGATAACAATAAATATTATAGGTTAAACATTGGATACATTGTCTAGTAACGTGTCATGATTAGATCCATCGTATCAGTCGGGGAAGGGAAAATACTAATTAAATATGTGATCAAGAACTATCAGCTAGTAGTGTAATTATTGGCTACTAACTAATCATACACTTCACGTATGGTTGAGTTAGCTCCTTAGTGTAATCATTGAATATCCCAAGCCGATCTCATATTTAGTTAGTATCTCAAACACATGGTATATTGTAGATTCCATATTCAGTTCATAGATTACCATGTTCTATTTCTGACATTATAGTTCATCTCTTTCATTCTTGTACGCATTGATTTATATTTCTTTGCTAGTTTTGCCTGTTCTTTCATTCTTCTTAGATCATCAGTTATATTGTCATCGTATATAATATCCCCTATTTTACTATTTTGTAGTTTTTGTCAATTAATTGGAACTGATATTGGGTTGTACTCTGCTCCATTCCGGACTGGATAATATTTTTCAGAGGATCCGGGAGATTGGTGTCCGACGTACTATGGACCTCGACCAATAAATGGTGCAGACATGGACCCACTAGTTCTGGAGTGACTGCCAGGAGATCTAGCCGAAATCACTACTTATCATAGTTAGTTTTCTTTAGCATTTTGGTACCAGATTTTTTTCGGCGTATATTTGAGACTTGGATATGGTTTATATTTGTTGTTGTTATAATTAGATAGCATAGTTATGTTAGGCTTCTTTGATATCTTATCGTGTTATTGATTTATGATTAAGTATTGCGTTGCATTAAGTATATTGCCCTCCTTCTTGGAGTTGAGATATTATTGGCAGATTTTACATTTTGTGAGATGATTAGATAGTATAGTTGACTTAGACAATGTTCTATTGCCGATGTTGCGGCGTAGGCTGGACGTACCAACTTACTCGTGCCCCTTCACCGGGTGCAGGTCGTGACATATTTTTGTGGTGTCCCATGCAGGTCCAACTTCGCAACTAGTGTAAAGTTGTAGTAGTAAAAAGGCTTAGTTGTACTACTGCGAGACTGCGATATGATATAGGTCATAGGACACTAGGATGAGAGAGGGATACTTAATTACAACTAGGACTTCTAATCTGATTTGAAATCGCTACTCCTGATTCATTTTGAATACTTTAAAAATTATTGTCCTTCCTTGATAATATCTTATGTCGAATTGTTCTCCTTTGTTTTGATCTGTCTTCAGGATGCCGCCGAAGACCAGATCCCATCGACCGGGAGCAGCTTCTGCGAGGTCTGCCACCTCTCAACCTCCCACTCAGACAATAGGGGTTGTACCTTCTACGATATTAGTTCACATAGGAGTCTCGGATGCCTTTGGGGGTTATTCTCCACCTGTTCAGAGGACTACCCCAGTTGCTTCGGAGGGACTTCCACTACCTCCATTGTCAGGAGATGCCGCACCAATGGTTGTACTATTTAGAGAGAAGATGGAGGTACAGAGGGCACAGATAGAGGCCCAGCACAGGCAGTCAGATATAATCCGACAGAGTATGGAAAATACCCATCAAGTAGCTATTGCAGCAATTTAGAGAGGGGCTCCTCTACAGCCACGGGATATTCAGCTCGAGCCGAGCAACATTCAAAATTTTAAGAAGCTTGAGCCTCGGGTTTTCAAGGGGACAGAGGGTATAGTCTATGTTGATGATTGGTTCGAGGATATCGAGCGTCTCCTGAGGGCGTTCTGTCTTGCTGAGGATATGAAGTTTGAGGCGGTAGGACTTCAACTGTTCAATGTTGCTTGCACTTGGTTCAGTAATGAGCCACTTCTTACTGAGACGGGGTAGTCTTGGGAGGTGTTCAAGGACCTCTTTAAGAAGAACTTCTTTGTTCGGACGGACATATTGGACTTAGAAAGGAAGTTTGAGAGCCTTACATAGGAGAGCATGTCTATAGAGAAGTATGCTACAGAGTTTGGGAGGCTGAGCCAATTTGCGGAGTACTTGGTGAGGGAGCCAAAAGTTCGGGATATCCATTTTCGCGAGGGTCTGAATTGGGATATAAAAATCCTCATTCCGTCTTTCTATGAGATATATTCTGAGATACTTGCGAAGGCACGCAAGGTCTAGCGGGAGTGGAACTTGAAGCCGAAGAGGGACCGTGATATGTTTGTGGGTGCCAGTAGCAGTGTGGGACCGGCGAAGAGGCCACAGTTCTAACAACAGTAATAGGGGGCTTATCAGCTCCATCAACAGCTATTTTTCGTATAGTTCAGAGCTTATTAGAAGCAATATTAGATGCAGTAGCCATTTGTTGCCCTAGTACAAGCTCCAGTACAACTGATGCTACAACAGCCTTAGGGACGGGTGCAATAGGCTCCTCAATGCATCTATTATAAGAGGACTGGGCACACTTGGGAGATGTGTCGGAAGAGACTTGGAGCGTGCTTACATTGTGGATCAACGGTATATATGGTGAAGGATTGTCTCTAGACCCTTCATCATCTAGGCCAGGGTACAGATCGAAGGTAGAGAGGTGGATCTAGGCCCCCTGTAGCACCGCAGATTGTTCATCACCCGCAGAGGGAGCTACCTCGGCAGGACGGAGCATTCGTGATGACGGTCGAGGAGACCGATACTACCGGTGATGGGTTAATGAGTTCTGTTCTTTCTTTATATTTCTTCCATCTATTTTGATTGATTTTTTCTTTAGTACCTTTTGGATGCTTGTGTTATATAGTTAGTATAGATAATAGAATACTCTGACAAAGACAACAGTAATAAGACAGGCGAAGACCATAACCATGCATGTTGTTATTTGCATAGGACTGTTCTTTGTGTGATTTTAAATAAGATCTTCTTGGACTATGATTACTGGGGGTTGACCTAGAAGGAGTACGATCACCCTTAAATTTTGAGGACAAAATTTTCTTAAGGGGGTAGACTTGTCACTACCACTATTTTGGAGAGGGTATTTTTGCCTTTTCAAATATTGGTAATATTATGAATATTGGTATTTAAAAAAAATTATTCTTTGATTGATATCTTATTTCACTATAACTAGTATGGATAATTTAGCTTATGATTATTTCAATATTTGATATGGTTGCATATGTTTAGGTATTGTATTTAGTTAATGTTTAAGTTATTAGAGATTAGTTAGATTAGTTGTTAGTGGACCTATTGGACCCAACTAGACTTGTCATAGACCAACATTAGTTAAGTTAGACTTGAGCCCAACCACAAGCCCAATTCATTAAGAGAATAAATTAATTAGTTAAACCAATTGGATTAGAACCTTCCTTCCTTAATTAATTCCTTAATGACAAGTCCAAAGGGGTATTGTAGACTTTTTATAGTAACTTGGAGTAGGGGACAAGGCCAGCCACATAGGGGAATAGAGAGACTCTCTCTTCATTAATTCATTCCAATTCTAGATCTAGAATTTTTCTCGTCCAAATTTCTTCATCCCTACACCAATCCCTACCCAAATTCCTTCCCAATTCCTTCTTTACTCTCCATTGGAGGCTATTGGAATAAGGAGGATGCAAGGATCTACAAGGATGAGGAAGAAG
Source organism: Iris macrosiphon (assembly GCA_036927795.1). NCBI lineage: Eukaryota > Viridiplantae > Streptophyta > Magnoliopsida > Asparagales > Iridaceae > Iris > Iris macrosiphon. The sequence goes on from JAYESA010000018.1 coordinate 91,774,648, forward strand.
CACAAGTTGAAGGCTCTTGACACTCAATTTAGAGAATTACATTGTGAATCCATCTCCCAATAGGTATAATTCAGTTTTCTCTTTCTAATTAGACTCTAAATATGTACTTTAATCATTAGAAACCCTCCCATGTACTAATGCTACCCATAGAAAGTACAATTAGGTTTATAGGAGGCCTATGGAGAAAGTTATGTGGTATTTTGTGTCAATTTTAGGAGAATTTTGAGATTGGCACATCATATATTTGTCAATAGGTAAATTAGACCAAATTGACATGTGTTTTATTGTGTGAGACTAGTATCGTATCCATAATTGGATACATATAGGCCGTATTATGATAATTTGGCGATACAAATTAATTTAGGGATTTTCTTCCGATACGGGGGTTTGAGCATGTCATATTTTGACACAGGCACGTAGATGAGTAGCTAACACTTAGTGTTGCTTCTAATTATGATTCTAGACTTTCTTGTGTCATTCGGGATACGTTTGGTGATGTGGTGGAACCGTATCACAAGCGTATCATAGATTGAGTGTCATACGGGTGCGGTGCACTTTACGTGTTTGATACTTTGCATTCTAATTCAATTTACCTTGGTTGTAACTATTGGAGTATTGTATTTATAGTTGTTATATGATATATATATATATATATATATATATATATATATATATATATTGGTATATAGGTGAGTGTATGTGTATAGGTGTGTGCTAGGGGGGTATCGAGCAAGCAACAATTAGAAGCAGCAGCAGCAGCAATAAGCAGCAGAAATAGAAGTGATAAGCAATAGCAAGTAGCAATAAGAAGTAGTAGCAGCAATAAGCAGCAGCAGCAATAACCAGCAACAGCAACAGTGACAAGCAGTAAGCAACAGCAGCAACAATAAGGCTAATAGGTGTCGGGTTTGTAGGTTGGAAGTTAAATGTTGGTTAGATACCATTGCTAATAGGTTTGTATTTGTTGGTAAGTAGTTTAGTGGATGTAAGTTAGTGTTTAGTTCCAAATTTAATTAGTACATGTTAGAAGCATGGGTATGCTAGTTATGTTAGTTGTAGGTATTGATTTTAGTATTAAATAATATGTTAGTGTCATGCCCCAGTCCCAAAAATACGTAGGACTGGAACATGTAAGCATGCCAGCCGCATGGATATAGCAACTCCAATATATGGAAACTAAATCTATACGTACGCTATATTATGAATATCAAATCCACAAGTGGTATAATATAAGTCACAAGTCACAAGGTATAATCTAAATCTCATATATGAAAATCAATATAAATATATAACCAGTATCTATGGAACTAGATCTCAATAAGAAGTATCTAAGGAGGATAGTTGGATGGAAACAAATCCACTACCAACCCGAATATAAGAGTAAATACAATATGAGTACAACACAATAACACAATATAAGAATATCAGCTATCAACCACGGCTCGAAGAGAAGACATCCACGAAGCATAGGTATCCATCCGAATCTGTGCTTCTGCGAATACTCAAAACAAATACACCTGGCAGGGGACCAGGTCCTCAGAGGGACATAACAAGATACTTAAACACATGCCAATAAAGTACTAAAATAAATATCCAATGGGGTCGCCTAACCATCTAAGTGAATGCAGTTAAGAATAACTTTTCTCACAAGTGAGCTATCTGGCTGAAAACCTGGGATTTGGCATGGTTCTCTATTGGAGATCCAAGGGCCTACAAAGGCACGACGACTTTCGAATGCCGGAGGCCCGCCTGATAATAATATAATATATAGTGGTCATCACCGCCCGTATCTCCAGCGGAGAATCCGGCCGCACAATAGAAAAAAGTGCAAAGGAGCTCAAATGCGGTACTTGTTGTTCTCCCCACCCCATGCTCTAAGCATGTCACATCCATGACACAATTTGGTTCATAGCCTATTCTTAGAACCCTAGCCCAATCCTGCAACCAAACAAGGACAAGGATGGGACCACCGTACTATAATAAGCTATGTTCATGGACCTCTAATAACTGTCAAGTCTACTAGCATTCAAAGTTTCTAACAGCAGGTATCCCTAACGCACGGTCCACACGTACAGGAGGCCAAATCCTGCACGCCAGTCCGTGATCTATATGAGACTCACAACTCGTGTAACAACTGTGTCACAGCCAATGAACCTAAAGATGCTACATGATAATGGGGTAGTCTCATAAACAAGGTCAATGCAATACATAGATAAAAATATATCGCGACGACACCGTCACGCGCATTTTATATAACAGTTAAAATATATGAACTAAAGAGAGAAAATAAAGATGCATGCAACATATGGAATATAAATAACAGTACAATGGCAAGGTATACTTGTCTGGCAAGAAGGCTGCGATGTACCAATAACCTGCTCCAAAAGTTGCACAGAATAAATCCAATATCCTATGTACACATAAATATAATACAATAGAATCATTAGTCTTTAGACTAGCACATACCCAACCATATTTACACTGGGCTCAGGGGGGTATACTAGGGGTAACACTAGTCATCTAACACGGTCAATTATGCGTTGAATTACGCGGGTGTCGCGTCTTCAAGTACTGTACGAAATCAGTCAGTCAACTGACAGGTGTCTATGCCAGTACGTTAATGTACGCAAGGCAGACAAATTCACAAGTTCTTAGGGTCAACATGGTCAAGGTAAGTATGTGATAGTCCACGGTGTCCTAGGGTCGTAAAGTCTGAATATTTAGTCATAATTATCAATTAGCATTTACATACATATATATTCATATAACTATATAATAATATAACCATCAATTTATTTACATAATTATTGGAATACATATAGTAATTACGTACATAAATATATATACCAAACTGAATAATATTTGCGTACATGTAAATGTACGAACGCGCGTTAGTTTTTCCGGCTCAGGGTCTGATGTAAACTAACCGTGGTGGCTAAATACTACGTCCTACTGGAATACTGTCAGAGAATGTACTCGCCTGGGGTCCTGTTGCTGGTATGAATCAGAGTCCAAGTCACAGTCCAAATAGCCTATGTATTACAAATTTATCACGTCAAAAGATAATTTATTTTAATTTATTTAATTCTGGAATAATTATTCTAAAATCCTATTTTAATCTTATTATTCTGATTTTTATGTTAATTCCTAAATTTTGTCCAAAGAACTGAATTTTATCAACTCGAGACTCATGGCACGCAAATCGAGGCGATCTGTTGACCGAAAAGTCAACCGACACAAACTCAACTTTCATGCATAATTTTCTATAGATTTTAGTGTCAAAAATATGCTGGAATTTACGGCTCGTCCGAATTCAAATTCATTTGAGAATTATGGCACATACAAATTTAGTATTGTGCACCGATGGTTAAATTCTAACCTAGAAGTTCTACAGAATTAACAGTATATAAATACTTCGAATTAAATTCAAGGAAAAAGATATGTCAATTATCTAGACATTATCTTTCCGAAACTTTAAACGGTTCATGATTCTGATTCCTAGTTCTCCCGGAATAGCGAAAACATTAAAACACGTCTATTTTCGGACATGCTGTGCTCTACGAATTTTCCAGAATTTAATACTCATAATTTTGTAAAATAATTTATATATTCAAAAAACTAACCTTAATATCTTTCTAACGCAAGAAACTAGGCCTCGTTTGGAGTCCGGAGCTATGCGCAATGGCTTATGGAAGATGAAGGAACCCTAGATGGCAATTCTCCAAAATCTCTCTCTAAAATAATGGGATTATTAGGGTTATAATATATATATATATATAGGGATGTATCTGCGGCTGAAAGGATATTTATAGGATGACACGTGTCAGAATCTGATTGGATGATTTTTGTTATATTATTTTTTTTTATTTGCCTTTATCAAAACAATATTTAAGTTATTTTAAATCTAAATAACTCAAAATAAATATTAAAAATAATCATAAAAATCTGAAAAAAAAGATATTTTGAATTTAAAAACTCTAGAAAAATATTTGGGATAATTTTATATTCATAGATTTTCTACTATAATTAGGAGAAGCTCTAAACATTAGTTTTACCCATATAACTAAAAATAAATACTAAAACTATTACAAAAATTCTGAAATAATTCCAGAAAATATATAATAATATTATAAATCCTAGAAAATAACGTGGATCCATTCTATATTCCTGGGATTGCACAATAAATTCTATAAGTCCTAAAAATTAGTTATTAGCCTAAATAACTACCAATAAATACTAAAATATTCAGAAAATTCCCAGAAAATTCTAGAAAATATATTTGACTATTTAGAACATAAAATAAAATTTTGGGATATTTTTAATTAAGTTTGAACATAAAGTAAATTCTTCAAAGTCCTAGAAAATTAGTGTTACTAGTTTTTAATTAACTAAAAATTATGGAAAAATCCCAATAATCTAAAATAGCCTAAAAATAATTCTAAATAAATATTTATATAAGTAAATATACTAAAAAAATTATTTTCTAATTAACTAAGAGAATACTCTAAATAAATTCAACATCTATAATAAATATAATAATATAAAATATACACAAAATACCTATTTTGGGTGAGGGGGTTTACAGTTAGTATTATATTAGTTAGTTAGTTAATTGGTGTGTGTATATATATATATGTTAGTTGGTTTTAGTTAAAAGTGAGATATTCATAGGTTAGATATTGTATTACCTTGTGATACCGAGGTAATTGTTGGATATTTTGGTTTATACTCAAGGTATTGGATTTGTGTATCAAGAGAAGTGTATAGGTGGTGTGATACCGTATTTGGCTCAAAGCCAAGGTATCCACTTAGCATTAGTTTAGTTAGGGATACTATATATTTTTTATCTTGTATATATATTATTTTATTTTCATATGTAATAATTTACATATCTTATGATACGATATAGTGTCGACACTCTAGTATCCTAACATAGCTAGTATAGCCTAGATACATAGGATATGGACCCAATATCCTAGAGATGGACTCATACAACCTAGAAATAACTAGTTTGACTAAGTTTGACTAGTTTGACCTAGAGTTGACCTAGTTTGACTATTTTGACTTAGAAATGGCTTTATGACCTAGAATTTGGCTAGTTTAACTTATTTTTATTTCAAAACCTTGTATTGATGTAATATTTCATATATAGGTCTTTGGGACACCATTTCGGATACGATTTTACATTATTTGCTCTGGATCACAAGTGAATACATTCTCTGATAGTTTTCATTATTTGATTACTACTATAATTCAAGTATTTCAAAATATTACTTATGATTCTTTGACACTTTGGTACACAGATTAGTATTATTATTGGATCGTCGGTCATGAAATATTACCTTGATTATCGAGATGGTATCGAATACTGATCCTTTTTGGTGTTGGATAACATTGAATATTATAGGTTAAACATTGGATACATTGGCTAGTAACGTGTCATGATTAGATCTATCATGTCAGTCGGGGAGGGAGAAATACTAATTAAATATGTGATCAAGAACTATCGGCTAGTAGTGTAATCATTGGCTACTAACTAATCATACACTTCACGTATGGTTGAGTTAGCTCCTTAGTGTAATAATTGAATATCCCAAGCTGATCACATATTTAGTTAGTATCTCAAACACATGGTACTTGTAGATTCCATATTCAGTTCATAGATTACCCTATTCTATTTCTGATATTATAGTTCATCTCTTTCATTCTTATACGCATTAATTTATATTTCTGTTGCTAGTTTTGCATGTTCCTTCATTCTTCTTAGATCATCAATTATATTCTCATCGTATGTAGCATAGTTATGTTAGGCTTCTTTGATATCTTATCGTGCTATAGATTTGTGATTGAGTATTGTGTTGCATTAAGTATATTTCCCTCCTTATTGGTAGATTTTACATTTTTTGAGATGATTAGATAGTATAGTTGACATAGACAGCATTCTACCATCGATGCTGTGACGTAGGTTGGACGTACCCACGTACTCGTGCCCCTTCACTGGGTGTGGGTCGTGACATAAACCCACAGAGCCTAAATTTTTTTATCTCCAAGATCAACTCCCAGCCTTCTAGTGCCAAGTGCGATCTCAGTTAGAAGTTGCTCGAGTTGCAAAAGACTTGGTTCACCAAGATCTTCCACTGTGTGAAGTTGCGAGCCTTCAGATCAAAACTCGTGGTGTGTGAAGTTGTGAGACTTCAGATCAAATATCGTGGTGTAAAGAAGTGGCATGCCTTCAGATCAAAGCTTGTGATTTACTATTGGTGATTATAGTGGATAAAACTCTGAGCTTGAGTTCTCGGGACAGGACTAGTCCTCTCAGAGTTAAACCTGTATATATCGCGGTATTTGCGTTTGCTCTCTCTTTCTCTTACTTTATTATATTGCATATATATTGTTAGTTAGCAATTGCCTTCATTCTAATAATTTTTAATTGGGTAGATTATTTTGCTTTAGTCTAATCACCCCCTCTAGAGTTGTCCTACGGTCCTTCAATAGCTACACTTAATCCATATACACTGGCAATTACTAAGATCAATAAATAAAATCACAAGGTCTAATAAAAATTCTAAAATTAAGACTTGATACATTTTAGAAAACTAGGCATGACGTTCGCATCCGAACACCAAATAAGATAATTCAAAAAAATTAGAAAGGGAAGACAGAGATCTACAACTTTCATGTTTCGAGTTTTACGAGATTCTAGCTAAAAAGCTGCTAAATTAGGCAAAAACTACAATTCTGGTTGAAATGCATACAACGCACTCTGCGACGTATTGCCCACGAGAAGGATTCCATGAGCGGCGCATTGCATGTATGCAGCCAAAAATCTATGCACGGTGCACTGCGTGCGACAAAAATTCTATGCGCAGCGCATTGTCCACGGTCAGAGATTCATACGCGGTGCATTGCTCGCGGCAAAATGGTGCACGTGACTCACTTTCATGCGTGGACAGAAATCCATGTGCGGGGAATAGCACGCGACCAGATTTCTATGCACGACGTACTGCGCGACAGTACTCATCGTCCCTATCAGGACAGGTCCGAGAACATAAGTCCAAAACTTGTTTTGGCCATAAAATCTTTATTTTAAATCCAAATTAAGTGATTCAAAAGCCAAATTGCTCGAAATAAAAATATCTATCACATAAAAAAACTAGTTTTAAAAAATGCTATGTTTTAATATATCAAAACCAAGGAAAATTCCTAAACCCCATGAAAAATCCTAACTTGAAACCCAGATCTACTCAAAACCATCAATAGAAATAAATAATTCCAAGAACTAATGTTAATGAGAACACAAAGAAGAAAATTTTTTATTAAACATATTTTTATTACTACATATATACATAAAATCTAAAAATCATGGCTTCACCACTTTGTGCAAGATGTACTTGCCTTGTGGCTTCCTAGCCTCTACCTTTGGTGATTTATAAATCTCTTCCTAGATCATTCTAGGGGTTAGGGATCGATTGGGCAAGGAAGCTCTTAGGGAGAGGAAAGGAAGAAGAAAGAAGGAAAGTAATGAAATGAGGAATGAGGAAGAGGAGAGAGAAAAATCACATATATACCAAGTGGGGAGAAAGGGTAACCTACTCATGACTAATCCTCATGCAATCTCAACCATCCAAGATAGGCTCAGTGGTCCAAAAGTGAACCGGATCAGGTTTCCATTCTACATACGAATCCTAGTACTGGTTCATGACAATTGCCAATGTGCTCACTACTGCCCTCGGGTAGTTTTTCTTGATAAACATAAATCCAAAGAAATAAAATTACAACATAAATGACAAGAACTATCATGTAAAATACAACATGAATATATCATCAAGAAAAATTTAAAAATTATTATAAATTAAGAAATACGAAATCTGGGAACAAATGTTATATCTCTACCCACCGTAGAAAAATTTTGTTTCCGAAATTCAAACCCAAAGCTAGTCGAGAAAATCACCAAGCAAGAAAATTCATGAACTATAACTCATTAAGCAGGAAATCTCATTAACTATATAGGAAAACTCAGGGACTAAAAATAATCTCATAAACTACAGCTAGTTCAAAATAAATGAATCATAAAATAGACAGATAATCAAAAGCAACAATAATATAAACAAATGCACAAGAAATTGCACAACCAGAAAGAAAAGAAAGATGGAGGCATACAAATAAATATGTCTCCTGAGTCAACTAAAAATGGAAACGCATCCACGCTGGCCTACGCTGGCTCCTAAAATGGACAAGGATCAAGCCTCGAGATAATTTTGTACCAATGACTCAATCGAAGACATGATTTTGCCCATGACATACCTCCGTAGTTGGGACACATGATAAATATCAAAGAATACATGACAAGTATTACGTATCACGAGATATGAAGGCGGAAGAGTGAGACGAGGGTCTCTTCTTCACTCGCTGAATATACGAAACCCAAAAGATAGATATCACTAGAAGAAGCTCAGAAATCACCCTCGACTTGACCGCCTTCTGCTAACATCTACTCTAGCATGCCAAATTAGGCCCGTTCATGTCTCGGTGCTGCTGCATCCCTGTCGTGAGGATGATCCTGCTGCCGTGGTCTCTACGGGACCATCTATTGCTGCCACTGGTAGAATATTTGTGCCTGCGTCAACATCGGGCGATGTGATATGGCCTCACTGCTAGTGCTGGTTCTTGATACGAAACTGTCCCTGCAGCTGGCAGTGTCAAAATTTTTTAAATGGTCCTCCTGACCTCTACATCTACGAACAAGTAGCTATCATGTGGTCTGAACCCCCATACCTCAAACACCTTCCACTTGCCATCTTATATGTTGGCCCATCCTGTCTCAGTCAACTTAATTTTGATAGTTAACTAAACCATGCATTGATATGTCACATTTGAAGCCTCAATACTGCTATTGTATGTTATCTGTATTGCGTCTATTCAAATATAATATTTATTTATTTGAGTCTAGGACTGCTGTACGCTGAGTCGCACTAGCAAAACTAAGAACCTATAAACCAGATACCAAGTCCACTCAAATAAACCAAAGAACCTATCCACCAAATCATGCCAGATTCATTTACTAAGTCTACCATACTAGGACACTGAACTCGGGCCGAACTTATGTCAAACTCAGACCAAACTCAGTTACCCTTTTGGTATGAAATCAACCAGTTCAATAAGCTCCTGATTTCTTGGCCCAACGGTTGGAAATTTGAATTACACCCTGACCGAATTATGACCAAATTCTATTTGCCTACAACCTATAAATCGGATTGAAATTCCCATTCTTACTCACTTAACCAACTCAACTATTCTTAAGTCTTCTATCCTATGTGAGCAAACCCCTAAGCCTTAACTTTTTTATCTCAAAGAGCAACATCCTAGCCTTTCTAGTGCTAAGTATGATCTCAGTCTAGAAGTCTTCTGTGTTGCAAAGGGCTTTATTCGTTCAGTTACTCTCTCTCCCTCTCTCAAGCTGTAAAGTTGCGAAACTTTGGGTCAAAACTCGTGGTGTAAAGAAGTGACAAGCCTTCAGATCAAAGCTTGTGATTCACTATTGGTGATTATAGTGGAGAAACTCTGAGCTTGAGTTCTCGGGACTGCACTTGTCCTCTCAAAGGAAAACCAGTATACATTTTGGTATTTGCGTTTGCTTTCTCTCTCTACTTTACTGCTTTACTTTACTTTCTTTATATAAACTATTAGTTAGCTACTGCCTTTATTCTGATAATCGTAAATTGGGTAGATTATTCCACTGCACTCTATTCATCCCCCTCTAGAGTTACCTCATAGTCCTTCAATTGGTATCAGAGCATGTTCTCTTGATATTTGACTTAACATTCTAAGAGACTTACGGCAACTGTTAAATCTATCCACACGAACAATGGTGAAGGCCAGTTCACAAATATGCCATCCCTATTTAACGGTACTAACTACACATACTGGAAGACACGTGTGAGCTTCTACCTAAAGTCACTTAATTTTTTCCTTTGGGCTGTATTAGTAGAAGGATATAAGAAATCACCTAGAATAGTCATAGATGGTAACCTTGTAGAGAAGCCTCATGATAAGTATACAAATACCAGAAAGAAACAAGCTAGTCTTGATGCTAACTCTATTAACGCTCTATTTTGTGTTGTAGACAGAATTGAATTTAACAGAGTCTCCACTTGCGAAACTTTGCACGAAGTATGAAAACTTCTTGAGGTCACTCATGAAGGAACCTCCCAAGTGAAGGAATCAGTCAAATGTTTACTAGATTTTTCGACATTGTCAACCCTCTATTATTACTCGGCAAGGAGTACATCAATCACGAGAAGATTCGTAAGGTACTCAAAGGACTCACCAAGAATTAGGATCCCAAGGCCACCGCTATCATAGAAGCGAATGATCTTACCACGATTACCCTCGAGACGATCATTGTAAGCCCCCTGATTTTTAGTAATTATTAATTTGGTTTTTCACAATTTTTCGTAATTTTCTGGGATTTTTTGTAATTAAAACCTAGGCTTTTGGTAATTAAATGATTTTTATTTGCTGTTAATTAATATTAAAATATTATGTAAATAATATTTTATGGTGTAAAATGGAAAACTGGACATAGGATAATTTTTTGGGAATTTATTGGACTCCGGAAGTATTTTTAAAGCCCTAAAAACTATTGTAATAAATAAACCGAATTAAACCCCTAAATAAATCCGGTTCAATTGAACCAAACCAACTCAAACCAACTCAGACCCGGTTCACTAAACCGAACCCAGCCTTAGCGGGTCGGGTCGGATCTAAACCCGTCCCGAACCCGAATAACCGAAACTCGCACTTAAGCAATAGTGGATCGGGCCGGATTCATATTGAACCCGACCCAACCCAAACCCGTTAACCCATCGAACCCTAGTCGGATTCCCAATCAGAAATACTGTTCCGACTATATAATCAGTCCACCGGAGCCCTAATTTTCCCCTCCTCCACTTTACTCCTCCTCGCGCCGCCCAGACGCACCCCGAGCCCTCTCCCTCTCCCTCCTTCCCGACTCCCTTACCTCAGCCCCGCCGTCGACTCCCTCTCTCCTCTGCTCGCCGTCTCCGTTCATCTCCTCCGACGAGTCCCGGCCTCTCCGCCCTGCCCTAGCCGCTGCCCCGTCACCACCTCCCTCCTCAGACCGCAGCAGCCCCTTGCCAGCCCTCGACGACCTCATCCTCCCCAACGCCCTGTCGACTCCGCCTCGAAGAAAACCAGCCCCGCTCGAGTTCTCCTCCAGATCTCCTCTCCCTCCTCCTCCGCTTGTAGCGCCGCGCCGGACATCTCCTCCACCCTAACCCGAAACCCTAACACCTCCTCTTTTCTCTACTTCCTCCCCTCCAGTCGTCCTCCCCCGTCCAGATCGCCACCCCGACCACCGACCATAACATCTCATCGCCACCGCACAAACCCTAGCCTCGCCGCCTCCGCCGTCCCCTGCATCTCTCCGGCAGCTCTCCAATCCTAAACCCTAGCCTGAACACGGCAGTGCGGACACAACAGACACAGGACCTGGATGCAGCACGGACACAGGAGCTCTCGACCCGGATACGGTTGACGCAGGACACGAAGCAGACACACGGACACGTAAAATTCAGATTCACGGAGCCCTGTTCAGGTAATCCGTTCTCTCTCCTCGTGATTCCGTTTTTGATTCAGTCAGTTGCATCGCGTAGACCGCGTGACCCTCTCGATGCCCGTATAACCCGTTCGGTACATCGTGTCCTGTGGCGATCGCAAACCACGATCCAAAAACAGGAAAACCCACACCCTGTTTCACCCCAGAACTGAGTGTGCCCCGTCAAACGGGATGACTTGGTCGGGCACGGTCTTTACCGATACATGTGCACCGTCGATACGGACGTGCGAGATTTCACAAAGTTGATTTGGATGTGCGTGCACACCAGAATCAACGCGTATCCGCCAACGCCGCCCCGTATCTGTTGGTTCTGGAACACGTTATAACTTTGTGTACATAGGTCGGATCAAAACTAAACTTGCTCCATCAGACTCGTAGCAATACGCTGGTCCTGTGACCCAAGTTTGGTTCGATTCTGAGAACGTTGACAAAATCGTGTATCGTGGGCCCCACAGGCTCCACTTGACGGGCGATTTTGTGATCGGCTTATCGAAATCCAATTCTGCAAGTTCTGTTGGGTTCGTATCATCGTTCCTGACTTGTTGACACTAAGTTTGATGAATTTGGAGACCTTTGACCCTGACACGCTTTTCGGTGCAAAGTGGCCCACATGTGGACCCCGCTTTGATCCGGAAATATCGTTTTTGCCCTTGTATCCAAATTGGACTTAAGGACAGGCATTTCTAGCTATTTGATATTTTTTTGAATCTAATGGTGATGTTTATTTCAGCAACCGGAGGAGTCCCTAGAGAACCTGCTGAGACCAGAGCTACAATTAGAGCCAGAACCCCAGGCAAGTGTACCTTGCCAAACGCTGCAGCTTTGCTACTTATTTCCTTGACTTAGTTATACATCTGTGGGCAAGTATACCTTGCCAACTTTACATTTCTTGTTGCATTTACCTTGATTCATTTATATTGCTGTGCATGCTTAACCAAGGACCGTGTGACTTACTTACCGTCCGATTTTTAGTCGGGTGCCAACACCGTAAGCGATGTTGTGTAAGTCATCTAGAGATGGACATTCGTGACCCCTTTACATTCTCGTACTTGTCTTATCAAGTACATTATACCCAGGACACTTGACACTATACATGAGACAGGATCTTTCTGAGATATTCATGGTGATTCTGTATAGGATATAGGATTTGACATTGACATTATATTCCTAGATACTATATGACTTGTTGTATTAGATATGATTGTGCGTGACATGGACATGGTGCATCATGGACATGAGACATGTGATTATATTGGGTGGGGAGAGACACACAGGCTATAGGCTGATCATATATATATAAAACCCCCTATTATTGTGAGGCTCAAGACTCTAACCCGAGCTTGGCCCATTATGTATTATTACTGCTATCGGCTCCCTGACACAGAGCTTGTAGCGGCTCAGCCTGAGTACTAGTGATGCTCTCACTTGCATTTCACATAGATGGTTACATACTTACCCTATTTATTTTATTATTTGCTGCACTGTATTTACTTTGGCTTGTATTATCTGTACCTTGCTATGTCCCCTGAGGACCTGGATCCGGATTATGTCCCCAGGATTTACAGACGAGATCTATCCCGAGGTATACGGGACCGCAGCAGGAGCAGATACAGGAGCTGATACAGGAGCTGTACCGACATTCGAGGACGAGATCATACCAGAGGACTTCTCCTGAGTATTGGCTTTACATATTCATTTATTTCTATTTCCAGTTCCTTTATTTTCTAGTCTATTGCATTGACGTATCAGACTTGTTCTCGGATTGTTCTCCGAGACACTTTTATTGAGATTTGTTAGTTATTTCTATTTGTATTATTCAGGCATTTGATCTGTGATTATCTGTTGTGGATGAGATTAGCATAGACTGTGACTTATGTCATTGGACCTATTTATTGTTGTACTACAGCTTAAGTATGCCCCGATAGATCCATTAAATTGGGTTTGTCCATCAGTGTGTGCTGCTGGCCATTGCCACGTGTCTGGTCCCTCGGTATTTTTGGACTGGGGCGTGACATGGTTTTTGTGGTTGCCCATGCAGGTCAACGACTAAATTGTTCAATTTCAACTTAGGGACCGAGCAAGCCTGCAATAAGAATAGGATAAGTTTCTAGGATCTCATTCACTTGCTTGAAACGTTCTTGATATCTATATCGGATTCGAATTCAATTCTTGACTTGCATCCTACCTTGATTCCTGTACGTCTCTTATAGTTTATTTTGATGCAGAGCAATGGATTCACAAGCACGCGATGAGACTCATCCAGAAACACCACAAGGTGCTGTGATAACCAACGGAGATAAAGTGACACCAGTTAGTGAAGGTCCATCATCACAGCAAGCAAGTCAGCATTCCTCGAGAATCCAGGAAGATGACGTTCCACCATCGACACAGTTGGCTCCACCGACGCCTACCGTTCCACAAGGGCAGGCTATGGACGAACAACAAATGTTTCGAATATTCTACGCGATGATGCAAGCCCATCAGAAGGTTCATGAAGAACCTCAGCAAAACCAAGCGGAGAAGTTCATCGACAGATTTAGCTCGAAGTTACGGAAGTTAATCAGTTCAAATGCAACTACCTTAGACGAGGATGTTCTTGCTGCAGCACGACCCATGGAGTGCAACACAAGGATAGAGACCAGCCAGAAGTGGCCATATACATCAGCACCAGACCAAGCACAACAAGAAAGAGTAGCGAAGCGACCACAGATGAATCTATCGCAGAGAGCATCTACACCACTCGCACTAGTCCTTCCTACTTGTCACTACTGTGGCAAGGTAGGCCATTTCGCTAAAGAATGCCGACGCAGATTGGGACGATGTTTATCTTACGGATCCAAAAAGCATTCGGTAAGGGATTGCCCTGAACGTCTAGAGAAAGTAGTGATGATTCATCAACCAGCCACATCAGCACCAGCCGGAGCACCACAGGAAGAATTTGCAAAGAGTTCTCCCATGCACCAACCGCCAGAAGCATCTCCGCAAGTACTGCCTACCTGTCAGTATTGTCGTAAGAAAGGCCACATTGAGAAAGAGTGCAGACGCAAGTTAGGATTATGCTTGATTTGCGGAACCAATCAACGCTTAGCCAAGGATTGTCCTCAGCATCAAGAGAAAGCATTGATGACTCATCAACCAGCCACATCAGCACCAGCCGGAGCACCACAGGAAAAAATTATAAGGAAGTCTCACATGCACCAGCCACCAGAAGCACCTCCTCAAGAAATACCTGTCTGTCCATATTGTCGCAGGCGAGGCCATATAGAGAACGAGTGCAGACACAAAAGGAAATTATGCTTAGCTTGCGGATCCAGTCAGCATTTAATAAAAGAATGCCCCGAACGTCGAGAAAGAGCGCTAATGTCACCAGCACCAAGGCCAGCCTCTCCAACATTGGAAGCACCGCAAACGAGAGTTGAAGGAGTCAGACCACCAGCCCCAGGAGGGAATCAGCCGAGGCCACCCTTGGCACCACAAACAACACTTTTCCAGCAGGCTCAACAGCAGCAGAGGAATCAACTGCAAGAACGTAAACAAGCTCCAGCGATGACTTTAGAAGACGCACAGACCCATGGAGTAGCTAATGCGCGTAATTTCTTATAGTTACCTATTTATAGATTTGTTTTATCTCGTGTCTATTGGTTCGTGACCTCAGCCTTAACCTATGTAATTTTGAACTTGCTTATAATTGATAACTGTAGAGATTATAGAGTCTTTTGTTATTGTGCTTATTTTGTGTTGTTTTGTGAACTTGAATTAAGTTGTACCTCCTTTCATCATCATCTAGCGTACTTATATTTGTTGTACTACCTTGACTTATGCTGCTAATATAGCCTGGTTTTGTAAGCTTATCATTTTATCGAGCTTGTTCATGACATATGTATTATTGGGTCGACACACTAATATAATTATTTATTCAGAATTAGTGTATTACAGTCTGATAAACCTTAGTGCATTTTGGTTCGCTCTTCGCATGACTACTTCACGTGGATTGAGATATATAGTTGACTAGTATACTTGCCCTCTAGATATGTCTGAGCATATTGTATCAGTTACATAACTGTACTAATACGAGCATGCGAACAAAGGATTACCAGAATAGGATTTCAATCCACAAATGTCTTGACAAATCCCATTTGAATTCGTTAAACTCCTTGATCCTGATACTTCTATTCTATTACCTCACCCTTGAACTCCTTATTATTGATCTTCGTATTCCTTTATTTCGGAAAGACAAAACCTCGTGCTTGGTATAAGTTTGATATATAGACAGTACTAGATATACCCCACAGGCCGATCGCAGTGTTGATGACCCTTTTATATATGATTAAGGGAATATTATAGGTGATATGGTTGGTGTTAAAGACTTGAGGATTCAATAACATAATTTTATAAGTTGGGCATAGATTTATTAGGTGTATAGCCTTAAATGATAGATGGATAAAATCTAAGTTGGGTAGAGACCGCAAAGTTCACTTGAGAGGAATCCTTTAGACTGTAATCAAGTGAGATTAGATAGAGAGAACCCTACAATATTTTAATTTCGAGGACGAAATTTTTATAAGTTGGGTAGATTGTAAGCCCCCTGATTTTCAGTAATTATAAATTTAGTTTTTCACAAATTTTCGTAATTTTTTGGGATTTTTTCTGTAATTAAAACCTAGGCTTTTGGTAATTAAATGATTTTTAATTATTGTTAATTAATATTAAAATATTATGGAAATAATATTTTATGGTGTAAAATAGAAAACTGGACATAGGATAATTTTTCGAGAATTTATTGGACTCCGGAAGCATTTTTAAAGCCCTAGAAACTATTGTAATAAATAAACCGAATTAAACCCCTAAATAAACCCGGTTCAATTGAACCAAACCAACTCAAACCAACTCAGACCCGGTTCACTAAACCGAACCCAGCCTTAGCGGGTCGGGTCGGATCTAAACCCGACCCGAACCCGAATAACCGAAACCCGCACTTAAGCAATAGTGGATCGGGCCAGATTCATATTGAACCCGACTCGACCCAAACCCGTTAACCCATCGAACCCTAGTCGAATTCCCAACCAAAAATATTGTTCCGACTATATAATCAGTCCGCCGAAACCCTAATTTTCCCCTCCTCCACTTTACTCCTCGCGTCGCCCGGACGCACCCCGAGCCCTCTCCCTCTCCCTCCTTCCCGACTCCCTCACCTCAGCCCCGCCGTCGACTCCCTCTCTCCTCTGCTCGCCGTCTCCGGTCATCTCCTCCGACGAGCCCCGGCCTCTCCGCCCTGCCCTAGCCGCTGCCCCGTCACCACCTCCCCCCTCAGACTGCAGCAGCCCCTCGCCAGCCCTCGACGACCTCATCCTCCCCAACGCCCTGTCGACTCTGCCTCGTCGAAACCCAGCCCCGCTCGAGTTCTCGTCCAGATCTCCTCTCCCTCCTCCTCCGCTTGCAGCGCTGCACCGAACATCTCCTCTACCCTAACCCGAAACCCTAACACCTTCTCTCTTCTCTACTTCCTCCCCTCCAGTCGTCCTCCCCCGTCCAGATCGCCACCCCGACCACCGACCAGAACATCTCATCGCCACCGTGCAAACCCTTGCCTCGCCGCCTCCGTCGTCCCCTACATCCCTCCGGCAGCTCTCCAATCCTAAACCCTAGCCTGGACACGATAGTACGGACACAGCAGACACAGACACAGGACCTGGATGCAGCACGGACACAGGAGCTCTCGACCCGGACACAGTTGACGCAGGACACGAAGCAGACACATGAACACGTAAAATTCAGATTCACGGAGCCCTGTTCAGGTAACCCGTTCTCTATCCTCGTGATTTCATTTTCAATTCCATCAGTTGTGACACGTAGACCGTGTGACCCTTTCGATGCCCGTACAACCCGCTCGGTGCATCGAGTTCTGTGGCGATCGCAAACCGCGATCCAAAAACAGGAAAACCCACGCCCTGTTTCACCCCGGAACTGAGTGCGCCCCGCCAAACGGGATGACTTGGTCGTGCGCGGTCTTTACCGATACGTGTGCACCATCGATACGGATGTGCGAGATTTCACAGAAGTTGATTTGGATGTGCGTGCACACCGGAATCAACACGTATCCGCCGACGCCGTCCCGTATTCGTCGGTTCTGGAATACGTTGTAACTTTGTGTACACACGTCGGATCAAAACAAAACTTACACCATCGAACTCGTAGCAATACGCTGGTCCTGTGACCCACGTTTGGTTCGATTCTGAGAACGTTGACAAAATCGTATATCGTGGGCCCTACAAGCTTCACTTGACGGGCGATTTTGTGGTCGGCTCATCGGAATCCAATTCTGGAAGTTTTGTTGGGTTCGTATCATCATTCCTGACTTGTTGACACTAAGTTTGACGAATTTGGATACCTTTGACCCTGACACGCTTTTCGGTGCAAAGTTGTCCACATGTAGACCCCGCTTTGATCCGGAAATGTTGTTTTTGCCCTTGTGTCCAAATTGTACTTAAGGACAGGCATTTCTAGCTATTTGATATTTTTTGAATCTAATGGTGATGTTTACTTTAGCAACCGGAGGAGTCCCTGGAGAACCCACTGAGACCAAAGCTACAATTGGAGCCAGAACCCCAGGCAAGTGTACCTTGCCAAACCCTGCAGCTTTGCTACTTATTTCCTTGACTTATTTATACATCAGTGGGCAAGTATACCTTGCCAACTTTACATTTCTTGTTGCATTTACCTTGATTCATTTATATTGCTGTACATGCTTAACCTAGGACCGTGTGACTTACTTAGCGTCCGATTATTAGTCGGGTGCCAACACCGTAAGCGATGTTGTGTAAGTCATCTAGAGATGGACATTCGTGACCCCTTTACATTCTCGTACTTGTCTTATCAATTACATTATACCCAGGACACTTGACACTATACATGAGACAGGATCTTTCTGAGATATTCATGGTGATTCTGTATAGGATGTAGGATTTGACATTGATATTATATTCCTAGATACTATATGACTTGTTGCATTAGATATGATTGTGCGTGACATGGACATGGTGCATCGTAGACATGAGACGTGTGATTACATTGGGTGGGGAGAGACACACAGGCTACAGGCTGATCATATATATATATAATCCCCTATTATTGTGAGGCTCAAGACTCAAACCCGAGCTTGGCCCATTACGTGTTATTACTGCTACCGGCTCCCCGACACAGAGCTTGTAGCGGCTCAGCCTGAGTATTAGTGATGCTCTCACTTGCATTTCACATAGATGGTTACATACTTACCCTATTTATTTTATTATTTGCTGTACTGCATTTACTTTGGCTTGTATTATCTGTACTTTGCTATGTCCCCTGAGGACCTGGATCCGGATTATGTCCCCAGGATTTACAGACGAGATCTATCCCGAGGTATACGGGACCTCAGCAGGAGCAGATACAGGAGCTGATACAGGAGCTGTACCGACATTCGAGGACGAGATCATACCAGAGGACTTCTCCTGAGTATTGGCTTTATATACTCATTTATTTCTATTTCTAGTTCCTTTATTTTCCAGTCTATTGCATTGATGTATCAGAATTATTCTCGGATTGTTCTCCGAGACACTTTTATTGGGATTTGTTAGTTATTTCTATTTTTATTATTCTGGCATTTGATCTGTGATTATCTATTGTGGATGAGATTAGCATAGACTGTGACTTATGTCATTGGACCTATTTATTGTTGTACTACAGCTTAAGTATCCCCCGATGGATCCATTAAATTGGGTTTGTCCATCGGTGTGTGCTGCTGGCCATTGCCACGTGTCTGGTCTCTCGGTATTTTAGGACTGGGGAGTGACACTCATGGTCAAGCTGATGACTCACGATCTGGATCTCAAGTAATTTCAAGAACCCATTCCCAAGGAGAAGATGATTGCTCTTAAGGCGCATCACAAAAATGTCACTAACTACAACTCCAACGACAATGAGTCTCAAGATGAGGAAGTTGCCCTGACCATAAAAAACTTCAAAAAATTTCTAAAGATTGAGAAATCAAAGAAGAAGGAGCCAACTGACAACAGTGATGAAGAGCCTATATGCTACAACTGTAAGAAGACAAGAGATATAAAGAAAGATTGTCCAACCCTAAGAAAAGAAAATTGCCACAATTACTCATCTAGAAGAACATCATCACAAAAATATACAACTACTAGTATTTGGCACAAAAGTGAAGCTAGTGAATATGAAGAAGAGAATCCTTGAGAAGCAGCAAACCTATGCTTCATGGTATTAGCTGATTAGGTAACTGATAATGACTTTTATGATGATTTTACTTTTGATGAACTAGGTAATGCTTTTAGTAATTTGCTAGATAATTTTAGGAAAGTTAGAAATAAGTACAAACATGCTAAGAAAGATGTTCAAGAATGTCAAACTGAAATAGAGAGACTAACATTTTTACTAAGTAAAGTAAATGATACCTCAAACGATTCAGATGAGAATTTTAGACTTAAGCTTAACCTCCATGAGGCACTTACCCGTCTTGATAAGAGCTCTCAGGAGAATGCTATACTTAAGAAAGAACTCGAATCTGAAAAGAAAAAGTATTTCATTGCTGCACATAGAATAGATGCTCTCACTGCTAAATATGATGAAGTATATGCTACCTCTAAAAAGTTAGAGATTAGATTGGGTAAACAGGTCGAACAAACCTCTACCCAACCTAACATGAGACACGTAGCAAGACAAAAGAATGCTCACAACTATGCTCCTACCTACATACATAATAGTTCATGCAATCTTCATGCACAAAGAAATATCAAACACAATCATGCATTCTATTATAGATATCCACGAAGACCACAAAGAAATGCCAAACACAATTATGCATTCTATCCACATAGACCACAAGGAACTACTTTACACAATTATATCTATCATGTTGCACCAAGCATCAATCACACAGCTATATATCACTACTGTGGTAAGAAAGGACATATATTTAGATTCTGTAGAACAAGGAAATTAGTAGGTATCAATGTATATGCATGGGTACCAAAAACTAACACAGTAGGAACCTTAAGAAAATGGGTACCAAGGGTTACATTTACAACTTATTTTTAGGTGGACCAACCCTCCCATGCTAGAAGCAAGTAAATTCTCGATAGCAGTTGCTCACGACATATGACGGGTGATGCTAACCTATTTTCAATGCTATCGATGAAGAAAGAAGGTTATGTCACCTTCGGCAATAACCTCAGAGGATACATTATTAGTAATGGTAATATAGGTGTTCCTCCCTATCCTGTCATAAAAGATGTTTGTCTAGTAACGGAATTAAAACAAAACCTACTCAGCATCAGTCATCTAGCTGACCATGGTTATGGTATTAACTTCATTAAAAATAAATGTTCTATTTATGAAAGATCCACTAGTAAGGTTATCTTTGAAGGGATCAGGGAAGACAATATATATTTTTTCTATCTTGCAAAAGATACTGACAATGCAGGCAAATGTCTATACGCCAACAAAGATGACAGCTGGCTATGGCATATGCGTCTAGGACACGCAAACATAGACACTATTGTAAGACTATCTTCAAAGAAACTCGTAAGAAGCTTACCAGAGATTACTTTCCAGAAAGATATGGTATATGCTGACTGTGAAAAGAATAAAGCTACTAAATCTTTATTAAATCAATCAACTCTGTAAGTACCTCTAGACCTCTTCAACTCTTGTATATAGACTTGTTTGGACCCAGTAGAGTCACCAGTCTTGGTGGTAATCTTTATGCTTATATTATTGTTGATAATTTTTCTAGATACACATGGGTTTATTTTCTTGCAAATAAAAATAAAGTATTTTATGAATTTGTCACTTTTGTAAAAAGGTTCAAAACGAAAAAGGTTTCATGATTACTCGTATCCGAAGTGATCATGGAGGCGAATTCAAAAATAGTGATTTCAAAGGATTTTGCAATAAAAATAGTTTTTTCATGAATTTTCTTGTCCTAGAATCCAAAACAAAATGGTGTTGTTAAGCGGAAGAATAGAACTCTTGGCGATATGGCCAGAGTCATGTTAAATCAGTATAACCTTCCGAAATACTTTTTGGCTGAAGTTGTAAGTACTTCATACCATATTTTGAATAGGGTGCTTATTCGACCTATTTCGAAGAAAATCCCCTATGAACTTTGGTTTGGTAAAATTCCCATAATTAGTTACTTTAAAGTTTTTGGCTGTATATATTTTATTCTTAATACTAAAGATAATCTAGGAAAATTTGACTCCAAGGACGATGAAGGTATTTTTCTAGGTTACGCCACCAAAAGTAAAGGATTCAGAGCATTCAACAAAACCTTATTGACAGTTGAAGAATAAATCAATATTACATTTGATGAACACAATACTCAAGCACTAAACAAAAGCAACGATGAAGGTAGTCGACCCGCAACAAATAAGACATCAGAAGATACAAACAATACAAATCATCCGGAAAATTGGCCAAGGAGACTAAATTTCTCCATGGATCATCCTGAGGACTTGGTAATAGGTGATGTATCGAAAGGTGTAAGTACACGTTCCTTAAATAGAGATATCATTACAAATATTACTTTTATTTCTCAAGTAGAACCTAAAATTGTTGATGAAGCTTTTGCTGATGAATTTTGAATTTTTGCTATGTAAGAGGAACTCAACTAATTTGAACGCAATCAAGCTTGGAAATTTGTTCCTAAACCTAATGATTATCTAATTCTTGGTACTAAATAGGTTTTTCGAAATAAATTAAATGAGGATGGTTCAGTTACACGTAATAAAGCATGTCTCATAGCTCAAGGATACAACCAAAAGGAAGGTATCGACTACGATGAGATTTATGCTCCTGTTGCTAGACTTGATTCTATTCGAATACTTTGCACTTTTGCTAGTTTTCATAACTTTAAACTTTTTCAAATGGATGTTAAAAGTGCTTTTCTAAATGGTGTTATCAAAGAAGATATTTTTGTTAAACAACCCTCCGGTATTGAAAATTTCAAACACCCTGGCCACGTATTAAAGTTACGAAAGGCTCTATACGGACTCAAACAAGCCCCTCGTGCTTGGTATGAATGTCTTAGCTTCTTTCTACTTGGAAACAATTTTTCAAAAAAAAAATTGATACTATCCTTTTTATCAAAACTTCTGCTGATTCTTTGTTATTAGTGCAAATATATGTTGATGATATCATATTTGGATCTACTAATGAGATACTATGTAATGGGTTTGCTAAGTGTATGCAGAGTGAATTTGAGATGAGCATGATAGGAGAACTGACTTTCTTCCTAGGATTGCAAATTAAGCAAGATTCAGAAGGAACTTTTATCCATCAGGCTAAGTACACGAGAGATTTTCTCAAAAAGTTTGACATGGACAATGCAAAGCCTATAGAAAATCCAATAGCAACATCCACTAAGCTTGACCTTGATGAAAGCAGTAAACCAACAGACATACGTAAGTATCGAGGTATGATTGGTAGTTTGTTATATCTAACTGCTAGTCGTCCAGACATTATGTTTGTTGTATATCTTTGTACTAGATATCAGGCTAATCCTAAGGAATCACATCTGTGCATAGTTAAGCATATCCTTAGATACCTTAAAGGGACTTTGTTGGCAGGCTTATAATTTAGTAAGAAACAAAATTCTTATTGCATTATCAACAACTGAGGTAGAGTATATCACTGTAGGATGTTGTTGTGCTCAAATTTTGTGGATTAAGCAAGCACTAGAAGACTTCAGTCTGCACTATAAGAATATTCCTATTTTCTGTGATAATACGAGCCCCATTAATCTCATAAAAAATCTAGTATGTCATTCACGCACTAAGTACATAGAAATCTGCCATCATTTTTTTAAGGGATCATCAAACACATAGAGATATTTGTTTAGAATATGTGGGCACATAACATAACACCAAAAATCTAGTATGCCATTCATACACTAAAGTTACATGTATGTTTTCTTTCATGAATAAAAGTTTAAATGCAAAATTTTCTTTTGTCATTATATATATTATCATGTATATTCTTTACTCTCTTATTTTTCTTTTCATCTCACCAATTTCTGGGGAGCATGCCATTTCGATCAAATGACAACGGGGGAGAAATAATACATGATAATAACATACAAGACGATGTAGAAGCATGAAAAATACGCTGGGAGGATCTACGCAGCCTCTTGATGCAGAGCAGCGTAAACAGAGGCCTTCAGAGCCATCAAGCGTGCAACAGAGCTTTTTCCGCTAAAACACAGCATGAAGTATAAGCTCAAAGGACCATCCGCGTAAGTGCAGTACGTCCAGGCCGCTCCAGCGTAAGACAGAGTTCTTCATCGCCTCCATGGCGTAAAACTCAGCCGCTCTCAAAGCAGCATTAATGCGTACGAGGAATGCTTCGTCTTCCCCGAAATGAACCTGTCAAGTCACGCAGTGAACCTGGCTTCTGACTCCTGACAAAAAGTGCTGTACGGCTACCCAGACGACGGCTGGAAACGATGGCAGACCCCTCGGGACGCGCCCCACAGTATGATGGCGGATCTCGACATTTAATGCAGAGGATTTGGTTAAAATATCACCAAACCGTCGGTTACCAAAGTCCCCCCAGCGTAAACCGCCCTTTTGCGTACAAGGGAATACGCCGCCTTATTTTACACAGGAAAACATGAGCTGTTTTACGTTCCGCAGTAGACAAACCGCCTGCCACGTCAAAATTGCACAGAGCGGTGACAGTTTCCCTCAAGACACGTCTCTGCGACGGATGCACAGAAGGGCTGCAGACCTTCAAAACACGTCTCCGCATTTAATGCACAGGATGGTGACAAATCTCTGTAAGAGATTTGATTACACCTTCGAAAGCCGTAATTTCGGCAAAGACGTCCACATCAACACTCTAGCACGGCACGCAGCGGCTTTTACGCCTATTCAGGATCTGTACTCATTCGGCTTCAAACGCCCACTCAGTCTCTACGACCATTCGGCTTCTATGCCTGTTCGGCTTCTATGCCTGTTCGGCTTCTATGCCCATTCGGCTTCTACGCCTGTTCGGCTTCTATGCCTATTTTGGCTTCTACGCCAGGGGTGACAGTCATTTGGCTTCTACGCCAACCTCTTCTACACGAGGGATACCTACCTACGTGGTTTCTACGCCGTGATCTTCGCAGCAGATATACGCGTTTTGTCCCCTTAGTTGGACACGCGTCACATGCTCAGTCAAAAGGTCATTTATACGCAGGCATTGGTTATTTTAACCGTTGTGTAAAAGGGTGCTGTACTGTCCACTCCTCGGTTGTTACACCGACGGAGTGGTCACTGTCACCAAAACTCTATAAATAGAGACCCCTATCAATGGGGAACAGGGTCAACAATTTGGAAGATCGAACCAGGTCGAAGAATTGGTAAAAAGAGAGAGAGAGAGAAGGAGAGAAGAGTCCGGAGCTCAGGCAAAGAGTAGGGGTCGACGGCTTTGGCACCGTTCATCCACCCTCCTTCGTAACCTTCGAAGCCGCTACCCGTCTTCCACGACACTTGTTCAACATCATGTAGTCCAAGGGCTAAAGTGATCGACTGCAGATCGGACACCTATAGCAATTTATACCCAGATTAAATAAATTGTACTCCCACATCCTCGTATAGGATCGAATTGTACAAGTTTGTTTGTAAACCAAAGGGCACGGGTCTCGTATAAACCCTGTCATTGAAATACACTTTCATTCTTTCGTTTAATACCACAAACAAGATGGCGACTCTGCTGGGGACGTCTTTCTCTTCTGACGAGGAAGTAATTGCTCAACACGATGCGGTATCCGTGGGATCCGTAAAGAAGACACTGGTAGTCCAATTCGACCAGTCTGCCTACGAAGACATGCTTCGGACTGGGGGTAGCTCTTACTCTCTCTCCGTCCAAGACAACAGGAAGCTGCGCAAAGTGTGGATGCCCAAGACATCCTCCGTTGTTCCTGTGGACTCTCCGATCTCTCCGACCAATGAGGTGGTAGCATCGCTCCCTTCGTGCCCCGCACGTAAAATTTAGTCTCCCGCTACGCGCGGTACAGACAAAACTTCGGGCATAGCCTCAGCACTAACCCAGGAGTATCCACTGTACTTTACGCATAAAAATTAGTCTCCCGCTATGCGCGGTACAGACAAAACTTCGGGCAAAGCCTCAGCGCTAACCCAGGAGTACCCACTGCGCTTTACGCGCATAAATCAGTCTCCCGCTACGCGCGGTACAGACAAAACTTCGGGCAAAGCCTCAGCGCTAACCCAGAAGTATCCACTGTGCTCTACGCATAGGAACCAGTCTCCCACTATGCGCGGTACAGACCAAACTTTTGGTGATGCCTCAGCGCGAGGACAGACAACATCTGACCTCTACGAGGAACCAGATGAACGCCGTGATTTCCGCGAAGGGAAGCAGGCAGCGGAATACTCGACTCCTCGGCCGTTACGCCAGCGAAGGAGCAATCTGCCTACCCTCCGGATTACGCGGGAAGCCGACGGCCAGCTGAGGACCTCTTCAGGCTTACGCTACTCTGAGCGAATCTCCAATTTAAGCCAGGCAAAGTCCAACGACGTAAAGCAAGCTCAAGTTGCTACTCCCCCTGACCTGCGCAAATACTTAATCCAGAAGCGTAAGGAGAGGGGACCTTCCAACATGTCTATTACGCCCCCTAGCGAGCAATGTTGTAATAGTCATAAAATTGTGATTGACTGTTATTGTTCTAAGGCAAAACGGCCGGTTTTCGACCGATTGAGCTACTCTCAGTCTTTCCCAGAAGAAGAGCCCGCGTATGCGTCCGTGAACATGGCTTCTCACATACCTAGAGGAGGGCCGAGCTCAAGACGTCATTCCGCAGGGCCTCCGAGCCAAAGAAGATTCGAAGACCTCCTCAGGAACACTGAAGCTGGGGTGTTCCAAAATACCCGTGCAAGGTCACAGCAACCGGCTTCGTACTCATCTGATTCTGATGCTGGGGGTCGCCAATCTCCCAGATCAGATGCTGAGAGTATAGAGTCGACTTCTGCAGCGACCTATACTTATCCTTCGAGGACGCCCAGGGAAATGGGAGTCTATGCCATTGAAGACGAACGCGAGGAAGCTTCACCGTCAGGAAATGCGGAACAACGCATCACTATGCTGGAAACATCTCTGAGACAAATATAATCCACGATGGAGAACATGCACCGGATGATGCTAGCTCAGCACGCAACTGCCATGGCTCAAGCATCGGTCCCGCCAACTCAGATACGTGTGGGGGTGGACTTACCACCATCCAACCCGAGCCAAGAGCCTGCGCTAGATCAAGAGTCAGCAGTTACTCCGCTTCCTCACTCAGGGAATGCCTTACCTCCCGTTGGAGTTACGATACAACCAACTCCGCACCACTCCGTAGCCCCGCTTACGACCGAAAATCCGATGCAGGCAGTACGGGAATTGAAAGCCCAGTTCGACGCCTTGAAGCACAAAGATCAGCTCAAGAAACTGGGAATCAACCAATCCTACCCAGCTATCTGGGAAGAAGTCCCTTTTCCTCCGAAGTACAAGTCTCAGACTATGGCTCTGTTCGAAGGAAAAACATCGCCCAGTCAATACATGAACTATTTCAGTATGATGACGGTATTGCTACAAGGGAACGACGCCCTCCTCACTCGGGTGTTCAAAGGCTGCCTCTCAGGAGTAGCCTATCAGTGGTACCGTAGCTTGGCGGACAACTGCATTACTTCCTTCGAAGACTTCAAAGCTTTATTCTTCACGCGATTCTACGAGGGTGGGATGGACATGTCTATGTCCTCTCTCATCGAAGTCAAACAAAGGGAAAAGGAGGACGTTCGCACCTTCGTCGAACGTTTTCGTCAGGCCACCTTACAAATGCCTCCAGGAGATCCGGACTCGGCGTTAGTAGACATTTGCAAGAAGAACCTCCTTCCCGTAGTCTCGGTATTTACAGGACCATATCAGTTCCATGAGTGGCCTTCGTTCATCGTCTCGGCAGTGGCCACCGAAGACAACAGTCACAAGGCGCGCGACAATGGCATCATGATCTCCGCCTCCGATAGAGGCAAAAGGTTATCTTCCAGCAGCGACCATCCTCGCAGCTCCAAGGGAAAAGAAGCTCTGACAGTCAATATGTCCAGACAAAAGACGGCGGCGACCACGCAGACGAAGCCCGGGACTTCCAGGCCCGTTGAAGTCTACTCTTTCGACGACGACGATATCCCTAGTATATTCGAGTGTCTCGTCAAAAGCGGCAAGATCACCCTTTCAGAGCTAAGGCGGCCCCAAGAAGCCGGCAGTACTGACGACCCCAAATACTGTATCTTCCACAGATACGTACACCACCCAACAAAGGTGTGTTACATACTGAAGAGGAGGATCCAGGGGTTGATCGATGCTAAGGCCATCACTCTGCACAACACCGAGAAGATGGTCACGGCCAACATGATCTCTCTACGGTTCGGTGATCTGCCTTCCCAAGAGGTCATGAACGGTGTTACGCCCATTTCACGAGCTACGATGGACATCGTCAATCTCCCTCCCTCTAGAGATTAAAATCAAGACCTAGTACCCCTGACCACCCGACAGGGCAAAATCATGTGGGTTCACCCAGATTTGGTGTCAGAGCTCGAGGAAGAGACCAAGGCGACTAAGCCTACATCCAAGAAGAGCCTCAAATACAGACCATGCCACATGGTCGCAACTTCTTCTGCATTAGACAAAGACTAAGTATTTGCCGTAACCCGTTCGGGGAAGGCCTACCTTAACGACAATGGAGCAGGTCAGGAAGGCACACCGGCTGACGCTCCAGCCGCCAAACCTTCAGAGCAAGGTCCCGCCATGCAAAACATCAGCCCTACGAAACCTACTCCGACGAAAAAGGGGAAGCAGAGAGAAGTATGCTTTGATAAACCTGTGAAAAACATTCCAAGCAAGGGTTTAAAGAAGCCGTACGAATTTGACATCCTGGCCCAACTAGCCAATACGCCGGCCAGGTTGTCCATCTTTGAGCTACTCAGGCTCTCCCCAGACACTCGTCTAGCCCTGAGTGAAGCACTGATGCAGGCGGAGGTATACTTAACCCAGCTCAAGTCCCCCGACGAGGAGCCAGTGGCTTGTCCTCAATGCCACAGCGTAATGGAGGTGGTCCCAAATATCACTTTCACTCAAGACGACATGCTGTTAAAACATAACAGACATGACAGGCCCCTCTATTACACCGGGTACATCGGTTCCATGGAGGTCGACCGGATTCACATAGATCCGGGGTCGTCGATCAGCATCATCCCTTACAGTCTGCTCAGGCCGCTAAGAATTCCTACCAGCGAACTGGCTTACACTACCACTACAATCGTGGGTTTCAACGCTGGAAGAAGTAAGCCATTAGGGAAGATCCGCTTGAGAATCCAGATCGGCAACCTTAGATCGGTGGCCACATGTTACGTCATCGATTCAGAGGTATCCTACAACATTTTCCTGCGAAGACCGTGGATCCTCGACCACAACATCGTTCCTTCAACCCTACATCAATGCCTTAAATATGTAGACACACAAGGAACCGTACAAACGGAGGTGGCTGACCTAAACCCGTTTAAAGGAATAGAATCCTACTATTCCGATGCCGTGTTGTACTCCCAAGACCACACGGAAGAAGCGTCAGGCGAGGCAAAAGATGGACCACTCGTCCGAGAGTAGAAGAGCCCTCTGCCACACTGCCGCTGTCGATCAAAGTGAAAGGACGAACCACTCGTCCAAGAGCCATAAAGACTATGGCTATCCACCTTAACAAGACCAAGTCAGGAGAAGGGAGTGATCCTCTGGTAATCACTTTAAACCGGAAGCCTCCACCCTTGGCCATCAACCTTCGGCACAACAGGCAGCCGACTGATGTAAGCGCAACCAGGAACGGAGTTCCAGATGATAATAAACATCCTCTTTTCCGGTACATTGGTGCTCAAATTCCGAAACAGGAATCCACTCACCATGACAAAGTAGAACCAATAGCACAAAAATTCTTGGAAGCTATAAACTCCTACCGTCCGTATGTCTGGGAAGTGGCATCATCGTCCAATGTCATCACGACATATGGGCCACACGAGGATTCTATCTTCATCGTCTCGCCTACCTGCAGCAGCCAGCGTTCGATAGTCTTCGGCCGCATGCGCAATCAACCGACTGCCTAGGAAGATCCTTTCGACCACGATACTGGAAGAATACAGGTTCACCGATACAGCCCGCAAGCGCTAAGGATCATGCAAAACATGGGCTACGACTTAAAGCGGAAGCCAGGCCTCAACTACGGAAGAGGCAGACGAACACCGCCGTGCGGCAACACCCGCTATCGACAGACCCGTTTCGGATTAGGATATGCCACCGCCCTTGCGACTTCTAAGTCAGACGAGGACATCTCTTCCTCCTCCCAGAACGGCTCATCGCCCCCTGACTCACCTAATGCTCTCGAACAAACACTATCAGTAAATATGGTGGTGACAAATCCCTCAGGAGCAGATGAGTAGGATTCGGAGCCGTTTGAGAATGACTCTTGCGCTCAGCAAATGGATATGCAGTGGGAATTCCGCTTCGAGCAAAGAGAACCTCCCACCAAAGACGAAGTTATCCAAATCAATGTTGGGGGTGAACTTTCGCCAAAGCCAATATTTATCAGTAACAACCTTCCCCCAGCTGAAAGGGAAGAAGTTATACAGCTGATAAATGAATACATCGATGTCTTTGCATGGAATTATGAGGACATGCTAGGCCTGGACCCGAAAGTAGCTACTCACAAGCTCAATATATTGACCGATTCGAAGCCAGTAAAGCAGCACCAACGCCGGTTCCGCCCAGATATGATGGACGCCATCGAAGCTGAAGTCAAGAAGTTGATAGCCTGCAGTTTTATCCGGAAAGAACAACATCCCGACTGGGTCGCCATTGTTGTCCCAGTCATGAAGAAAAATGGAAAGGTATGCATCTGCATCGATTACCGAGATCTGAATGCGGCCTGCCCCAAGGTTGAATTCTCTCTTCCCATCACGGACATCATGATCGACAACACCTGCGGCTTTGAATGCATGTCTTTCATGGACGGGTTCTCAGGGTACAATCATATCAAGATGTATCCTGAAGACGAGAAGCACACCGCCTTCCGGACACCATTAGGAGTATATTGCTACACGGTCATGCCCTTCGGATTGAAGAACGCCGGGGCTACATACCAACGAGCTATGAGTAACATATTCCACGAGCATTTATGCAAAACAGTAGAATGTTACGTGGACGACATAGCCGTTAAGAGCCGCCTTAAAGGTGATCACATTCAAGACCTGAGGACGGTATTCGAGTTAATGTGCCAACATCAACTCAAGATGAACCCTACGAAGTCCTTTCTGGGTGTATCTAGTGGCAAATTCCTGGGATTTGTCATTACCGCCAAAGACATCCAGGTGGACCCTGATAAAGTCCAGGCAATCGTAGAAATGCGACCGCCCCGTAATCTGAGGGAACTCAGGGGATTTCAAGGACGTCTGGCTTACATCCGGCGATTCATATCCAACCTCTCGGGGAGATGTCAGCCCTTCTCTCATCTCATGAAGAAAGGTGTATCCTTCGTATGGGACGAAACCTGTCAGCAAGCGTTCGGAGATATCAAGTGCTACCTCACCAGTCCACCAGTTCTGGTGCCTCACGTTATGGAAAAACCGTTCTTGTTGTACGTCCGAGCAATGGATCATTCGCTAGGGGCTCTTCTCGCACAGAAGAACGATGCAGGGCATGAACAGGCTATCTACTACCTCAGTAGGATGATGGTCGGAGCCGAACACCGGTACAACCCAGTAGAGAAAGAATGCTTGGCTCTGATGTTTGCTATCCAAAAGACGCGGTACTACGTCACCGGCCAGACTATCCACATCATCTCCAGGATCAACCCCCTTCCAGTACTGATGAGCAAGCCGAGCATTCTTAATTCCCGACTCGCAACTTGGGCGATGCTGTTAACACCATATGACATGGTATACGTACCGCAGAAGTCCATCAAAGGCCAAGCGCTGGCCGACTTCCTAGCTGCTCATCCGATCCCGGAGGCCTCCAAATTATACGAAGACATTTCCGACGAAGTTGCAGAATATGATTCCGCAATGGAAGGTGACGCATGGCAACTGTTCTTCGACGGCGCCTCCAGAACCGGTCCTAAGGGAAACATCATTTCGGGAGTGGGAGTCATCCTGGTCGCCCCTGATCAGCTCGTCATCTACCGAGCATATTCTCTTAGCGAGCCCTGCTCCAACAATGTGGCGGAGTACAACGCTCTACTAATAGGGCTCCAAGTTGCTAAAAAGCTGGGGGTAGAGTCCCTGGAAGCTTTCGATGATTCTCTGCTTATCGTTAATCAAGTCAGGGGAATATATGAAGTCCGGAATCCAGACCTCATCCCCTATCACCAAGCGACGGTCGAGATAGCCATGACATTCAAGGAGTTCTTCCTAGAGCATGTACCTCGATCTCAGAATCTGGAAGCTGATGCCCTAGCTAGTCTAGCTGCGGATTTAGCTACTCCCGTAAGAAGGCAGGATTCGGTAATCCTTCTTAACAGAGATTTATTCTGTGTGAAGAACAGCTGTCACATAGAACGCAGCTACGCTGTCAACACCGATCCTCCTACGAGAGATTGGACAAGTCCCTTCATAGATTTTGTGGCATACGGAATCTTGCCGGTGGACCCCCAAGAAGCAGTATCCGTCAAGAGACGATCACTACGCTTCTACTTCGATGCATCTTCACAAAGCCTATATCGCCGGACCTATGATGGATTACTATTGAGATGTCTCTCTAACGACGAAGCACAGCAGATTATCCGTGAAGCTCACGACGGCGTGTGCGGAGCGCATCAACCCAGTCCTAAACTACAGGATCGTATCAGGAGAATGGGCTATTACTGGCCTACTATGATCGCAGATGCAATACGGTATGCAAGATATTGTAGAGCCTGTCAGGTTCATGCAGACTTCATACATCAACCGTCTAAACATCTACATCCCACGGTCGCATCCTGGCCTTTCGAAGCATGGGGTATGGATATCATCGGTCCTATTCACCCGTCTTCTTTCAGGGGTCACCAGTTCATACTGGCCATCACGGATTACTTCTCCAAATGGGCAAAGGCAATCCCTCTCGCTGAGGTAAAGGCATCTAATGTGATCAGCTTCATCAAGCATCACGTCATTTATTGCTTCGGGGTACCCCGGAGGATAATTCACGACAATGGGCCTCAATTTATTAGCCAAGCGTTTCATCGGTTTTGCGATAAAAATCAGATACACAATATTGCCTCTACGGCATACTATCCCGCTAAAGTAGAATATAGCCAAGCGTTTCAGTGGTACTATGCTTAATCTCCCCCGCTCGAGTAGAATATAGCGAGGATCTCGATTCAGACAAAACTAATTCTAGAATGCAATTAGTTGGGTTACACTCTATCATGTCCGTAAGACCTCTGAATAGATTTCCCGCTAAAGGTTATCGAGAGTTTATCACGTCCATACTACCTCTGATATCACTCTCACCTAAACCTGTCATTTACATTCCAAAATGATGGGTCCACAAAAGTCAGAAAACAGTCGCTTTTACTTATTCCCGAAAAAAGAACAGAATTACATCTGGGGAAGCAGAAAGAGAAAGGATACATCATGATGGCGGATTAGTCAGATTGTGAATCAGCCGCTCCAGTGAAGCTATCCTCTCATTCCTAAGAACCAAGGCGTCGGCGCAAGCCTGCTCCAGCCGTGCCTCGGGGGTGTTTGTAAAGGTCAGATCAGCCCTTGCCCGAAGGCAGCACGTACGGGCAGCTTCTGTACGGTCCAAATCCCGTCGCGCTGCGCTCAATCGACCGGTCGCTACGTCTAGACCCGCCAACGATTGAGAAGCCCACTCCTCAGCCCGAGCGAGTTTTTCCTTCAGCTTGGAGGCCCTCGCCGCATTCCCTTCATGCTCGGATCGGCACTGCGTCTCAAGAGCGAGAGCCTTCGCCACGACAGCTTTTCTTCTATCCATCTCCAGCTCATGTGTCTTGATGGAGTTGTCTAGGCTTTCCAGCTTTGAAGTGAGCCGCACGGTCATATGGTCGTACCTGGTCTAGACCTCAGCATCAAAGCTGCCCCGAGTCAGCTGCAAATATTCGTTAATGGGTTGCTCTAAACCATTAACCACCGCCTCCAGGGCGTCAGCTGTCCCAAGATCGCCGAGCTCCCTGATGACCCCGATCAAAGCAAGAGAAGTCTTCTTCAGGCGCTCAAAATCTAGACTCTTCGCTAACACCATTGATATCATCGTTTTCAAACCGGTGTAGAAGAGGCTGGTATATTGCTCGGTCAACGCAACTAGATTCGATTGGACGCTGGGAGCGGCCGCAATATCAGCAAGTCCCTCTCCAGGGATAATAGCAGACGAGGTGGCCACAGCCGTCGCATCGACGCATGGCACGACCGAAGAAGGTGCGGCAACGGCGGTCGAAGTCATCGCCACACTCACAAGAGGCGAGGTCACGACGACGGGTTCATCCTCCTCTTGAGGTGACGAAACTACTCCGGGCGTACTGGCCCCCGAAGCCACTTCCTCATCGAAGTCGAACACCTCCGTATCATCGTCAGGAGCCCGAGCGGAGCCAGAATGCACTTCAACGCTATACTCCCCGTGGGCGCTATCCCCTGAAAAGAGGACAAGAAAGTTAATATCAGTATGATGATAATCTTTTTAAAGGGAGACATAAAGATGACATTTACCCGGAGCCAACGGCATATACGATGCATCTGCAGCCGATATAGCTAAACCATGCCTTAATGACGCAATAAGAATCGTCATTCCTGGAGAAGGAGGTGGGCCGACCGACATCGCCGAGAGTTCTGTCAAGCCTTCACCAAGATGCGGTCGATATTCATCAGCTGGAATCTCGCCAGACGTGCTCACTGACATGACGGGAGTCTTTCCCGCTGCTGACCTCGGGAAAGATTCTCCCATCTGGCAACCTCGCTCCACTACCTGGAGCAGCAGCCACGACAGCGACCTCTAGCGAGGATTCTCCGGTGCCGCCGGCCGGAACTGTAGAAGGTCCCTCTCTAAAAGACGAGGAACCTCCAGCCAAAGAATCATCCCTGATATGGGGAAAGGCAGGCTCACTCCCAGGAGCCTCAACACCAAGGATGCGGAGAGGACGAGCAACCGTCTCCTTCCTCCTCTTACGAAGAGAAACTTCCTTCGGAGCAGAAGCCCGTCGCTTCCCAGAAGAGACTACCAAAGCCCCCGCAGGCGGAGGCACTTTGCACCTCGACACCGGCACCAGAGGCTCATCCAGAGTACCAGACTCCTCGCCCCCGTCCGAAGAAACCAAGGGGACATCAACTCTTCCCTTAGTCTTGGGAGAAGGCACCCTGAAGCTTCCACGCGTGTCAAAATCACGATGGAAGGTGTTAATCGCCACATAGAACTGGGCGTAAGAATGGAGAATACGGAGCTCCGTGGAGGTTGTAACGACCGGCACAATGAAGGTTGCTCCCGTACAACCCATAATAAAATACCGCCACCCTCTGGCTCCATCAATGAGTCCGCCCCTGGACCTAAAGCTGGTGACGGCATTGCCCACGTGCAACTGATCGTACCCAAACTGCCGGGCAAACCGACTAGGCAAGTAGGGCTCGAAGAAACAATGGTCTTCGCTCCTATACAGCAGGTGGGAGGGTCTAATACAGACCAACCAGTTAAAAGCTTCCGGGGAAAGGTCGGTCTTCTCTCCACCTGAATCCTCAAGCCGTACCCCTGATTGATTGCGATGTACGGAGGGGACAATGCAGAGGATCTTCCAACCGTGGCTGAGGTTCAACACCAGCCGACAGTCTAAGACTGTTTTCACATTCCAGGAGGAATCATTGTAATTCAGCAAGAAGATACCCCCCGAGCTGCTACCGGAGCCAAGAGACATCACCCGGGGATTGTGGAGAATTAACCATTCCATCAAGTATAGGTATGGTAACTCCACCCGGGGAAAACTCTCACGCCGAGCTTCATCGACGAGCAACCCATCAGTTATGGCTCTCAGGCCAGCCTGTATACGGCACACCATGGCGGAAAGCAAGCCCAGTCTTGCCCCGAACACCAGGCTCACTGCAGGCCACAGGATGTTCCGGTGAATACGGTCCGCGGACGCTGTGCCGGGCACTACTACTCGACGCAGCCATATGGAGAGGAAACCAGCCAACTGGGCTTCCTTAGACAGAGGCCGGCGACAGCGCCTCAAGTAACAACAGGCCTTAGTGCCTTCGGGGTACTTTCCTACCCCCTCGACGAGAATCTGATCTAGAGCTGTGGCCTCCTCCATAAGATCCTCGACGACCTGGGCGCTAAGCACGCCCAAACAGTTCACGGGCTCATTTTTGCCCCCCGAGGCTTTCTCCGACTTGGCAGCCCTAGCTCGGTGAAAGAAGAGGTAGGACATCCACTTGGTGGTATGAGCCAAATCAGAAGGCTCGTTATAAAAAGTGGTGCACGCGAAGTATTGACACATCAGCTCCTGATATACTTCCGCCACCCGAGGGTCCAAATCCCCCAACTCCCGGTTGGTGGGAACATACTCTTCATAGGGGGTATCCCCCATCGGCAGTCTCGAGACAACTGCCATCTCATGGAGCGCCAATCCCAACTCCCCCAGTGGAGTGGCAAAGGTCCCAATGAGCGGAATGTACCGCTCCATCAGCGCCCGAAACAAGTTAGGGTTCGGAGGCAACCCAACACTCGTCGCACTCACAGCGGCATATAGCCCAATGACCTCCAGCTCCCTCCGGAAGTGCTTCAAGGCCCAGCCCACTAGGCATGTCCATCAGGAGTTTGTTGGGGCGATCCACCCATTACACCGAGGATTCTCCTTGGGATATACCCCGCCTCGTCCCATGAAGTCATTGCAGAAGGTCGGCAATTGGACCGGCTGGATCACCGAGCTGTCTTCACTCGGGATACTACCCGGGCACAGTCCCCGGAACAACGTCACAAAGCCGAAAGGGCGACTGACAAACGACCCTCGGTCAGCTTCTTTGAGATGAAAGATCTTTCCCGGCTTACCGTGAAGATCAGGAGTGAGCATCCACGACATCTTCCTGGGATGCGTCGCATGGAAGAAGGCCGAGATGGAATAATCCCTCGGCATCGTTGGCAAATATAAAACCAAATTCCCTGCAGGGAAAACCCAGGGCTCCCTCTTGGGCCTCGTCTGGGACTGTTTGTCAATCATGTCCCCAAAGAGGAAAGCCGGCTTTATGTACTGCTCCCCGTCTACGTAGGTCAGGGGCTCGCCATTAATCATGCTCAGCAGCGTCCGCTCGCCCTGAGCCGATATCAGAAACCCCCTTCTCTCAGGATACTGGGGTCCGGAGATGGGAAATGCCACGTGGGATAGATCCTCCAGATAATTCGAGTGCAGCATCCCGGCAGCAGATCCCATCACCTCGGCCAGTGGAGACTCGCCCAGATCAACTGCGAAAGTGCAAGGGAAATATGTCATTACAAATCATGCACAAACGTACAGAACCAAAGAAACGACAGTCTGTGCTCTACGCAGGATCGTAACCATTTGGTTATTTTAAGCCGGAAATCCCCTCCACAAGCGTAAAACTCAAATTTTACGATATACGCTCATTTTCGATAGCCAGAGCTTTTACGCTCAGGGCTACGAAAATATGGAGTCTTTACGCTGGCACATTAGAAATATGGGCGTAAAAGATGAAAACACCTCCGTGCATCATCTTCCTCCAAAGAGGCTATCAACACAGAAGACGACCTAGCGCGGTCACGTTCAACATGTGCGAAGGATTTTTCGTCGTTTTTGTCACCCCAAAGGCTCTACCTCTAAGGCCGGGTGCGCTACTCGTCGGCGGGATACTTTGCTCGGAAGAAAGTTCGCCTTGCCCTACCAGAGACTCCCTCGCTGGGGCAAAAGAATGAGATGAAGAACCTATGCTCTTTCCCTTAGCGGAGGGGGTTTGTTTCGGCGCCATTTCTGAAGACTCGAAGTGCTCAGAGAAGGAACGAAGAAAAATTAGAATAGTCGAAAGCTC
The DNA here is from genome assembly GCA_036927795.1 of Iris macrosiphon. Classification (NCBI taxonomy): domain Eukaryota; kingdom Viridiplantae; phylum Streptophyta; class Magnoliopsida; order Asparagales; family Iridaceae; genus Iris; species Iris macrosiphon. The sequence continues at coordinate 91,812,379 of JAYESA010000018.1, forward strand.
TCTTTCGCAGAAGACAGATAAAAAGTTTTTCTCTCAAAAACTTGGGGTATATATAGTCCGGGTCGACTCCTCGAATCCTCGGACGAACTCCTCGAGACCCTAACCAAATCTCGTAGATTGGTTATGATTGGATGCTACGTCGGCCCACTACCCTTGGAAGACGAACAGTCAGCGAATTTGAAAGGTTTTTTCGTGCAAAACGGTTTAGCGGGTTCTACGCTAAAGGAGCTTTCTACGCTCGACAGCAACGGATCTACGGTTTTTACACTCGCAAGCTACAAGTCTATGGTTTTACGCCCTGATGCCTTTGTGCTCGGTAGCTTTTATGCTCGAGAGGCCACAAACCTACGACTTTACGCTTAGCAGATACCAAATCGACGATCTCACGCTCGGTGGCGCTCAGTTTACGCTCAGAGGCAACAGATCCACAAACTTCACGCTCGAAGAAATTTTCTTTTCAGGAGCTACAAATCAAACAGTTCTACGCTAAAGGAGCTTTCTACGCTCGACGGCTACGAATCTACAGCTTTACGTTCGACAGCTATAAGTCTACGATTTTATGCCCGGATGCCTTTGTGCTCGGAAGCTTTTATGCTCGAGAGGCAACAAACCTACGACTTCACGCTCAGAAACCACAAGTCTACGATTTCACGCTCGATGGTGTTCTACGGTCACAGGCTACAGATCTCCAGTCTTATGCTAAAGGAGTTTTCTACGCTCGACGGCTACGAATCTACATCTTTACGTTCGACAGCTATAAGTCTATGGTTTTATGCCCGGATGCCTTTGTAGTCGATAGATTTTATGCTCGAGAGGCAACAAACCTGACTTCATGCTCAGGAACCACAAGTCTACGATTCTGCGCTCGAAGGTATTTTACGCCCAGAGGTTACAGACTAATGATTTCACGCTCCACGACTTTCCGCATATTCGAAACAGTCCCCAAAGCGGTCAATTACAAAGAGTTCAACACAGAAGATACTCGTTCTTGACCCAAAGCATCCCAAGTACCCGAAGCATACAGAGTTCAAACATTGAGAAATTACTCTTCTTGGGTCCAAAATTGGAGGTTCATCCAGACTCCAGTCTGAATATCTCGTCTATCAAGATGACAAACTCAGTTAGACAGCCATTTCTCGACCCTGTTCCAAGGGATTTTTTGGAAAGTCATTCTTGAAGACGAAATCTGAACAAAAAATCTGTTTATCAGAAGTTCAGAGCTCTACGCGGTTCCTCAGTCCTAGCACCAGGATAATTCTAAAATGTTCAAAATGCTCTACAGCGTTCTATGGACTATTCGCTATACGTAAAGGACAGGACCTAGCACTCTTTCTATAGAGTCGGCATAAAGATTCAGACGTGTTGAAGCTAAACATATTCAGACTTCACAGCAACATATGGCAAGATGATCATATGAAGAAGCAAGACGATTTTATTAAAGATTAAAGTCATGATTACATATGAAGGAAATCTAATCTACAAGGGTTTTCTTTTCATTTTCATGATTACATATGAGGGAAACTCCGTCGACAGGGGGGTTTTCCCATCATCGTCCGAAGATCACACCAAGAAGCCGCTCTGACAGGGTCTCGCGTTGGTAATGGTCTTCCTCTTCTTCCAAGAAGATGATCAGTGGCAGGAGGATACAAAACTGGGCAGATGACCCATCCTCCAAGAGAAGGAAAGCAGGGTAATTCTGCTTTCCTACAGACCACCGCCACTCTAGCCGGTATGTCTGCCTCTCGTCACCAGAAGTAACTGGAGAGGGCACCGCTTGCAAACAGCGTGGTGAAATACGATTCTTCGTCTTTTCTGAAGAAACCACCACATAAAGTTGCTGATTATCCCGAGCAAGGGAGGCTAAGATATCCTTCCATGATCCATCGTTGCAGTAGACATTTGCTCGAAGACGCCATCTTTTTCGGCTCCCTACATGCTGGAAGAACATGATCTCCTTCTTCCTCAGGTTGACCCGATGAACTCCGACGATCATCTCTGCATGGTGATGGGAATGTGGTGAGAACAGGTTTACCCCCCAGCCTTTTTATAGGCAAAAGAGATCACAGCGGTCCCCAATAAATCTGCCATAAAGTTCACATCAACCGTTTCAGCGCTCCATTCAGAAACGTTTCGAGTTACGAGGGGCCGTTCATGCTTCATTGAAAGCGTTTCAAATTTCGAGGAATTTAAAAGCTTTGAAGAGGGTCTTGTAGAAGCATAAAAAATACGCTGGGAGGATCTACGCAGCCTCTTGATGTAGAGCAGCGTAAACAGAGGCCTTCAGAGCCATCAAGCTGCAACAGAGCTTTTTTCGCTAAAACACAGCATGAAGTATAAGCTCAAAGTACCATCCGCGTAAGTGCAGTACGTCCAGGCCGCTCCAGCGTAAGACAGAGTTCTTCATCGCCTCCATGGCATAAAACTCAGCCTCTCTCAAAGCAGCGTTAATGCGTACGAGGAACGCTTCGTCTTCCCCAAAATGAACCTGTCAAGTCACGCATTGAACTTGGCCTCTGACTCCTGACAAAAAGTGCTGCACGGCTACCCAGACGACGGCTGGAAACGATGGCAGACCCCTCGGGACGTGCCCCACAGTATGATGGCGGATCTCGGCATTTAATGCAGAGGATTTGGTTAAAATATCACCAAACCGTCGGTTACCAAAGTCCCCCCGGTGTAAACCGCTCTTTTGCGTACAAGGGAATATGCCGCCTTGTTTTACACAGGCAAATATGAGCTATTTTATGCTCCGCAGTAGACAAACCGCCTGCCACGTTGTCACTACCACATTTCCAGATGAGGGCATTTGTGTAAATTCACTATTTGGAATAATTATGTGTTTAATTAATCTGCTGAGTTTTTAAAACTATTTATTTGTTGTTGGTTGTGTTGGTTTAGGTCAAACCCTAGAAGTTAGTATGGCTAACCCTAGTTGAAAACCCAATTCTAGTGAAACCCTAGAATTCAAACTTTAGGTTTGGACCTCAAACCCTAGAATGACTAAACCGTAGTGAATTAGGTTCTTCATGACCTAACCTGGGGGTTTAACCTAAAAACTATGCATTAAAACCCTAAAACCTAGTTTATTATAAAAGGGAACCCTCTTTTCCTTCATGAAGAAAGGAAACCCTAGCCTCCATTAGAAAAACCACTTCCCCACCCCAAAACTCAGAAGCAAACCCTAGGGATTCCATTTTTTCCTCTTCCAAAGCAAGGAGAGCAAGGAGCTTGGGTCAAGAATACTTGGAGAAGGAGAACTTCCATTGGAGAAACCATCTCTATAGGTAAAATCCAATTTTAATTTATTTTATTTCTGTTTTTCTATTGTTCATGCCCATTAGGAAACCCCCTATGGTGTAGATCTCGAATCCTAGGGTTTCTACATGAAAACCTAGGTCAAATTAGGGTTTTGGTGACCTACGGTTGATTTTTCCTAATTTCGTGAACCCTAACCCTAGGGGTTTGCTAGTATACATGATTACCTCTCCTGCATGTAGTCTATTATATCGATTTAGGGTTTGATTGGGTATTTCTGATATTTTTGATGTAGAAATCAGGATTTGGAAGAACCTGTGCACAGTCGGGTGTATGAACATGTATGTGATGTATAAATGTGGTGTTGAAAGCAGCACGGTTAAAGGGGATCTGTGTGGAGTGTCCCCGTGTCTCAGTATATTAGACACGGTGGGGAGTGATGTGTAGGTGTTCGGGATATGTTCTGTGCTGTGTGCAGTAGGAACAAGGGTTTTCCTGTGCAGTCGGGTTTGAGAGGAACCTGTGCACAGTATCTTTGTGTTTGGGAATTTACTGTACAGAATTTCTGTGTGTAGCAGTAGGGTATAGTGATATGCCTGTGTGTTATACCTGGATCTATGTGTAGTTGTGTATGTGTCTCAGTGAACCTGGGAGTGATTTTACCTGAGAGTAAATTCTGTGAAGAGCAGTGCACATATGTGTGTGTGTGTGTGTGTGTGTCAGTTCAGAGCTGTGCTGTGTTGTGCAACATATGTGTGAGTGAGCCTGGAACCTAGAACAGAGTGTGCCTTAGATCTGTGTACCTGTGTAATTTTCTCAGGGATCTGTGCACTGTGGGTGTGTGCAGTGAATTGGGGGCTAGATACCTGAGAGTGTATCTGTGCACTGTGGGTGTGTGCAGTGAATTGGGGGTTAGATACCTGAGAGTGTATCTGTGTGTGTGGGTGTTTCTCAGTATGTGTGTAAGGTATTATGTTCAGTATTTGAACTGTGAACTGTGTGTAGATGGTACCTATGAGTGCAGTGAGGTATCAGTGTGCAGGGGGGGGGAAGTGAGATCTGTGTGTGATTCAGTAGGGAGTAGGTTAGTGTATCAGTATGTAGTGGCTGTGTGTATGTGTAGGTATGTGCAGTGTGCAGATTATGGAGTGGGTAGTAGTTGTATTCAGTGAGTTGGTTATAGAAGTTATGTATTAGTGCATATGAGTTCAGTGGGGGATTGTGAGTGCCTGTGGTGTCTGGTTCTTCAGTAACTGTGAGTATAGTGTCTAGGTATTAGATGTGTACCAGGGTGAATTCTGTATCTCAGTGAGTATGAGCAGTTCAGTGTGTGTAGGTGTTAAGGCTTTGTGCAGTTGTGTGAGGGTATCAGAGAATTTCAGTTCCTGTGTCCATGTGTAGCAGTAAGTTATGTGTAGTTCAGTAGCTAGTTAAGTCTGCCTCTGTGTGTGTGCAGTAGCAGTGATTACTGTGGATGCTAATGTAGCTGTATGTGTATGGTAGTGTAGGGATTTATGGTATCAGTGACAATGTCAGTGAGTCTATCATTAGTATTTGGTATTGGTCAATTGGTATCATGTATAGTTGGTAAGGTTAGATACCAAATAGGTATTAGGTATTAAGTTACTAGTTAAGTTATCAACTAGTATAAGCTAGGTATCCTTAGTATGGTCAATTAGATAAAAATAAGACTAAGGTTGACTAGTATACCTAGTATAGACCTAGAAATAGCTTAGAAACATCATCCTAGTTATTATTATAATTATCTTTTCACACCACCATTTAACACTTATATTTCATTTACATAGGTCATTGTGATTCCACTTTGGACACCGATCCTCACATCTTGCTCAGGACCACAGGCGAGTACATTCTCTGACAGTTTTCATTGTTGATTATTTCTATAATTCAGTTGTATTACATACTTGATTCCGCCACTATAGATACACGGGTTAGCACCCTAGATCCCCATCATGAGGAGTCGTGATTGGAATCCATCGTGCTAGCTGGGGGATGGGGAACTATTAGTAGATTATGTGATCATATCCAACCCTATACATGCATCATAGCTCACCCCACTTCTCACGTCGGGTGCGGCCTGACCATTTACATGCATCATAGCTGTTATATATGATTAGCCTGACCACTACATGCATCATAGCTAACCATATGGTTAGCCTGACCTACAAGAATCATAGCTAATCATATATAACCAGCCGGATCTAGTCCCAAGCCGATCACATAATAAACTGATATTTCAAACACTTAGCTAGATGTCTATTCTTTATTTCAGATTCACTTGTTCTAGCATTCACTATTTATTGTTCATTGCTAGATACTCAATTGCCTATTTCTTTTCTCCAGTACTTTACACATCCAGCATTTATTCTCATCATGTATTTCTTACACTGTTTATAGTTTTTGTTAATTTAATGAAACTGCTGTTAGTGCTTGTGCTTCGCTCCAATCCTGACTGGATAACATTTTTCAGAGGACCTGGAGAACCTTTGCCCCACTCATTACGGCCCTGGTTCAGAGGGAGATTTTACTCCGGAAACCCCAGAAGAGTTGCCTATCCTAGAGGAGATCCTACCTGGCTGTTCTTAGATTATTTTTCTGCATTATTATTTTAGACTGAGACTGAGTTGTATTTTATTATTTGTGACTTTGTGAGGTCATCTAGACCCAGGACTTGTGTTGCACTCTTGTGGTTGGTTTATATTAGAACTCTTTTCCATTCTCATCATGCCCAATTTCCGGGTGCGGGTCGTGACACACGTCAAAAGCTGCACTTCGTACAGGGCCCGAGGCACGTCTCTATGTCAAATTGCACAGAGCGGTGACAGTTTCCCTCAAGACACGTCTCTGCGACGGATGCACAGAAGGGCTGCAGACCTTCAAAACACGTCTCCACATTTAATACACAGGATGGTGGCAAATCTCTGTAAGAGATTTGATTACACCTTCGAAAGCCATAATTCCGGCCAAGACGTCCACATCAACACTCTGGCACGGTACGCAGCGGCTTCTACGCCCATTCAGGATCTGTGCTCATTCGGCTTCAAACGCCCACTCAGTCTCTACGACCATTCGACTTCTATGCCTGTTCGGCTTCTATGCCTGTTCGGCTTCTATGCCCATTCGGCTTCTACGCCTGTTCAGCTTCTATGTCTATTTTGGCTTCTACGCCAGGGGTGACAGTCATTTGGCTTCTACGCCAACCTCTTCTACACGAGGGATACCTACCTACGTAGCTTCTACGCTGTGATCTTCGCAGCAGATATACGCATTTTGTCCCCTTAGTTGGACACGAATCATATGCTCACTCAAAAGGTCATTTATACGCAGGCATTGGTTATTTTAACCGTTGTGTAAAAGGGTGCTGTACTGTCCACTCCTCGGTTGTTACACCGACGGAGTGGTCACTGTCACCAAAACTCTATAAATAGAGACCCCTATCAATGGGGAACAGGGTCGACAATTTGGAAGATCGAACCAGGTCGAAGAATTGGTAAAAAGAGATAGAGAGAGAAGGAGAGAAGAGTCCGGAGCTCAGGCAAAGAGTAGGGGTCGACGGCTTTGGCACCGTGCATCCACCCTCCTTCGTAACCTTCGAAGCCGCTACCCGTCTTCCACGACACTTCTTCAACATCGTGTAGTCCAAGGGCTAAAGTGATCGACTGTAGATCAGACACCTATAGCAATTTATACCCAGATTAAATAAATTGTACTCCCGCATCCTCGTATAGGATCGAATTGTACAAGTTTGTTTGTAAACCAAAGGACACGGGTATCGTATAAACCCTGTCATTGAAATACACTTTCATTCTTTCGTTTAATACCACAAACAGACGATACTTGACAGACGTTGTCTTCAGCATATCAACTGCTCCACAGTTACGGGGGAGCCTTGCATATCAAAGACTTGAAGTTTCATTCATAGTTTGTCAATTATCAAAATAGGGGAGTTTGTTGGCCCATCTAGTCTCAGTCAACTTGTTTTTGATAGTTAACTAAACCATGCATTGATATTTTACTTCTGAAGCCTCATACTGCTATTGCATATCGTCTGTATTGCGTCTATTCAAATATAATATTTATTTATTTGAGTCTAGGACTGATGTACGCTGAGTCGCACTAGCAAAACCAAGAACCTATAAACCAGATACCTAGTCCACTCAAATAAACTAAAGAACCTATCCACCAAATTAGGCCATAATTATTTACAAAGTATACCATACTAGGAGACCAAACTCGGGCCGAACCCGTGTCGACCTCAGACCTAACTCGGTTACCCTTTTGGTATGAAATCAACCAGTTCAAGTGCAATGTCATGGTTAGTACTTCAACTTAGTAGTACTAGCTATGAGCCTGCGACTAGGAGATGCTCATTCACAATTAGGATTGATTTGAATTTTGGAGAATGGCTAGGACTATGTATAAAATTGGAAGGCCTTATTATGAATAGAATAAGTCAATCGATACAAACTCAACTTTTATGCATATTTTCCTGTAGATTTCAGCGTCAAAAACATGCTAGAATTTATGGCTCGTGATTCAAATTCGTTTGGGAATTATTGCACATACCAAAATCGCATTGTGCAACGGTGGTTAATTCTAACCTAGAAGTTCTACAGAATTAATAGTATAGAAATATTTTGAATTAAATTCTGGGAAAAATATATGTCAATGATCTCAACATTATCTTTCTGAAACTTCAAATGGTTCATAATTCTGATTCCTGGTTCTCCCAAAATCGTAAAAATACCGAGATATATCTATTTTTGAACATGCTGTGCTCTACGAAATTTCCAGAATTTAATACTCATAATTTCGTGAAAATTTTTACATATTCAGAAAACTAACCTAATTACGGTTCTAATGCAAGAAACTGGGCCACGTTTGGTGTCCAGAGCTATGAGTAATAGCTTCTGGAAGATGAAGGAAACCCTATATGACAATTCTCCAAAATCGGCTAAAAGAAAACCCTAGAAATTATAACTAATCACTGTATATATATAGGAGAGAGGGAGCAGCCACGGCTAAAAGCCTGCCATGTGGCATCCATCTATTGTTGCCCACTCAGATCTAACGGCCAGCGTTCCAGCCGGCTTGGCTCGGCTTGGCTTGGACCGCTCCACTCGCCCCCACCCTCGCCCTCTCTCGCTGATAATTAGGCCCCCGCTGTATGGGCCGCGCTGGCTGACATGCGGGCCAGACTGGCTGTTGACTGGGCGGGTTTGTTTAATTAGGATTTTTTTTAGAAATTAGTTTTTAATTCAATTTTTCTTAATTAACTCAAAATAAATGCTAAAAATAATCAAAAAATTTCCAGAAAATTCTAGAAAATATATTTGATTATTTAGAACCTAAAATAAAATTTTGGGATATTTTTAATTATGTTTGACCCTAAAATAAATTCTTGCAACTCCTAGGAAATTAGTGTTACTAGTTTTCAATTAACCAAAAATTATAAAAAAATCTCACTAGCCCCAAATTAACCTAAAAACAACATTTAAGCTAAAATTTCAGGATACAGAGGTTACAAGTCTACCCTCAAAAAAATTCCATCCTCAAAATTTAGGGCAGAACAAATACAAGAGGAAAATTACCTATTGGCGTAAAAAGATAGAGGTAACGCTCTCTCATCTCCTCTTACTGCTGCCAAGTGGATTCACCTGGAGAATAATGCCTCCAAGCGACGCGAACTAAGGAAATTACTTGGCTATGAAGCATCTTAACTCTGCTTTCTAGGATCTCCACTGGCTACTCCGGATAATGGAGGCTTGGTCCAACCTCAAGCTCCGAATGATCTAATACATGGCTAGGATCTGCCACGTATCGTCTCAGCTGGGACAAATGGAACATGTTGTGTACTCCTTCTAATGTAGGCAGTAAGGCTAGTCGATAAGATACTACTTTGACCTTCTCCAGAATATTGAAAGGCCTGATGTATCTTGGACTAAGCTTTCCACCTCCACCGAAATAAATTGTTCCACGTGTTGAAGAGATCCTCAAGAACACTAAGTCGGCAACCTATGCCAAAATTGGAACTTAACGCATGATCTAACAACGTAATAAATATTTTAAATAAATGAATCGATACCTCAAACTTTAGCGGTCTCCAGTGGCTGTCAGCCCACTACTTTTGTCTGTCCTGAGCCACCCGAAGTCTCTCTCTAATCTGCTTCACCTTCTTCGCAGCATCAACTACCATCTCTGGTCCCAAAAGTACTCTCTCTCCTACATCATCCTAAGATAATAGAGTTCGGCATCTCCTACCGTATAAAGCCTCGAAAGGAGACATCTCGATACTAGCCTGATAGCTATTATTGTATGCAAACTCTACCAGGTGAAGATGATCCTCCCATGAGCCACCAAAATCTAGTACACATGTCCGAAGCATATCATCGAGCGCCTGAATAGTCCTCTATACCTGTCCATCCGTCTGAGGGTGGTAAGCCGTGCTAAATTTTAGTTGGGGCTAGCCTGCAAACTCCTCCAAAAGTGGGACATAAATCTACTATCTCGATCGGATATGATGCTTATTGGAACTCCATGTAGCCTAACTATCTGTCTCACATATAAATCGGCGAGCTTCTCCGTGGACAATCCTACTTTGAAAGGCAAAAAGTGGGCTGATTTGGTAAGTCTGTCAACAATGACCCAAATCGCGTCCTTCCCTCCTGGAGTGCGTGGAAGTCCAGAAATAAAATCCATCGTGATATGCTCCCATTTCCACTCAGGAATCGGTAGTGGCTGTAACAATCCTCCTGGTCTCTGCCTTTCAGCTTTGACCTGCTGGCACACTAAACATCTGGAGACAAAACATGCTACCTCCCGCTTTATCCTATACCACCACACGTGTTCCCTCAGGTCCTTATACATCTTGTTTGCTCCTGGATGTATAGAATACTGAGAACGATGAGCCTCCTGCATGATCTCTTCCCGCAGGTCCCCATTAGGCACACATAACCTAGTCCCGTGCCTTAAAGAACCATCCTCAGCAATAGAGAATTCATCCATCAATCCTGCCTGCACCTAAGCTCTGAGGCTTTGTAGACCCTCATCAGGGTACTGCGTCTCTTGAATCTTCTCCATCAATCCTGACTAAATCTGTATGCCCATCATCTGCGTCTCCACTCCTAGAATAATAACCTCGATGCCCAGACTATCCAATTATGCTAATAAGTGACGATCCGTTGCCAAGTACATTGCTACTAGATATCTACTCAAGGCATCGGCAACTACGTTAGCCTTTCCTGGATGATACTGTAGTGAAATATCAAAATCCTTCATTAGTTCTAGCCACGTGCACTGCCTCATATTCAGCTCTTTCTGCATAAAGTCATACTTAAAGCTTTTGTGGTCAGTATATATTTTCACACGCTCTCCGTACAGATAATGTCTTCACAGCTTTAGAGCGAAGATTACCGCTGCTAATTTAAAGTCGTGAGTGGGATAGTTTCTCTTATGTGGCCGCAACTGTCTAGAAGCAAATACCACCACCTTTTTATTCTGTTCTAGAACACATTCCAAGCCCTTCCCCGAAGCATCGCTATAAATGATAAATCCTCCTGTCCCCGATGGCACCGTCAAAATAAGCGATGTGGTCAATCTCTTCTTTAGCTCATTAAATATAGCCTGACATTCTTCGGTCCATGCAAACTGTACATCCTTTCGATTGAGTCTAGTCAACCGCTCTGCGATCCGAGAAAAATCCTTTACAAATTTCTTGTAATATCCGGCCAATCCAAAGAAGCTTCTGATCTCTGCAACAGAACTCAGAGTGGTCCAAGACTCTACAGCAGCAATCTTCTTTGGATCCACCGATATCCCGTCTCCAGTCACCACATTCCTAAGGAACTCTACCTTATCCAGGAAGAACTCACATTTCGAGAGTTTTTCATAGAGCTTCTCCTTCCGAAGGGTCTCTAGCACAATCCTTAGATGCTTCTTGTGCTCTTCTGGTGTCTTCGAATAGACAATAATATCATCTATGAATACTACTACAAACTTGTTAAGGTACTGGTGGAACACCTTATTTATCAAGTTTATGAAGACTGTTAGGGCATTAGTCAACCCAAATGGCATTACCATAAACTCATATTGGCCATATCTTGTCCAAAATACAGTTTTTGGAATATCTTTCTTTGTCACCTTTAACTGATGATAGCCAGACCTCAAATCAATCTTCGAAAATACTCTCGTACTGCTCAACTAATCAAAAAGATCGTCTATCCTTGGTAGTGGGTATTTGGTTTTGATGGTGAGGTTATTCAGAGCCCTGTAATCAATGCACATTCGCACCAACCCATCTTTCTTGGTACAAATAAGATCGGGGCTCCCCAAGACGAGGAACTCGATTTAATAAAACCCTTGTCTAGCAAATCATTAACCTGCTTTTTCAGTTCTACCAGCTCATTATTGTTGATCCTGTAGACTTGCTGCGACACCGGTTCTGCCCCAGGCACTAAGTCCATAGAAAATTCAAGATCTCTGTCCGGTGGCAATCCTGGTAGCTCCTCAGGAAATACGTCTAAAAATTCTACAATAATAGGCTCTGGCAAGTTCTTCTCTGCTACCATGGCTCCACAAATAATTCTATTACTCTTCTCAACTCCTCCCTCAAATTCTGGTTTCCTAGAGGGCAAACCAGTACACGTCCTCTACGACAGTCTTTGCTAGCATGGTGCATACTCAACCAATCCATTCTAAGGACAATGTCAAAACTCGTAAGTGGTATTACGAGTAAACTAACATCCAAATTATGGCCTCCCAAGGTAACATGGTGCCTCTTACAAGTAACACTGAAGGATAGTGCCTCCACCAGCCGTGATCTTGCAACTCATACTCATGAGTTTCGATACTAAACTATGCTTAAGCACAAAGGATATAGATATGAAGCTAAGCGATGTACCAGAATCAAATAAGGAAATAACAAAAATAGAATCAAGAAGAATAGAACCTTCTATCACATCACCAGTCGGCTCAGCCTCCTCTACAGTCATGGCAGAAGCTCTGCCCTGTGGAGGTACTCCCCTTTGCTGGTGCTGAGCGAACTACTGCTGTTGCGTAGGAAGTGGGGGTCCTCGTGGCTGCTGGGATACTGCTGGTCGAACTTGACCTCTCTGGGCCGAGGATCCACTTATAGGGGGTGCGGTAGGACACTCCCTCATCTGGTGCATAGGTGATCCATAATATAAGCACACGCCTAATCTCTTCCGGCAGATCTTCCATGAATGTCCTGGCTTCTTGCAATAGTTGCATGGGGGAACTTGTTGCACTTGTCTCTGTAGCTGTTGTTGCACTTGTTGAGATGGGGCCCTAACTGGGGTATGCTACTGTTGCTGTTGCTGAAAGATCCTTGGCTGAAATTGTGGACGCTTTGCCTGCCCCTGACTACTACCACTGTCGATAGCATCCCTGTTCCTCTTATTCCGAAGACACATATCCACCTTGACCGTTTGAGCCTCCGCTAATATGTCAGCCAAAGTCGTATGGGCCAAAAAAATATGGACCTTGACCTCTTGGTTAAAGCCCTCTCTGAATCATCTAGCTCTATCCTCCGGGTCCCTTACCATGTACTCTGCGAATTGGCTCAGCCTGTCAAATTTTGCAGCATACTCATCCACGGCTATCCCGTTCTACTCTAAGTTCTGGAATTGCTTCTCTATAACCCCTTTGGCTACTGAAGGAAAGAATTTCCTCTTAAAGAGGTCCTTGAACTGCTCCCAAGTCAAGTTTGGATCCATAATCCTAGGTTCATTTCTGAACCAAGTACAAGCAATATCGTGAAGCTGTAAGCCAACAGTTTCAGTCATCAGGTCCTCGAAAAGCCAGGAAACTCTTATGATCCGCTTGATATCCTCGATCCATTCATCAACGTAGAGGATTCCCTCCGTCCCCTTGAATGTCCATGGCTCCATCTTATTAAAGTCCTGGTTGTTATCCACTTTCGGTTGAGCGGCCTGCTATTGTGGTTGTTGGGCAACCCTCTCCATGGCTGCTAGGGCAACTTGTTGGGCATTTTCTATTCCTACACTCAATATTTCTGTCTGCTGCCTCTGAGCTTCTGCCTGAGCCTTTTGAGCCTCCATCATGCTTCGGAAGAGCTCATATAATGGCTAAGGAGGAGGAGGAATACTCCCTGATCCAGCTAATGAGGCCTTCTGCGATGCGGATGGTGTGGGGAAAGCACTATTTGCTCTGGAACCGTGTGCTCTGGTCTTGGGTGACATTCTGAAAGGTTGAAACTACAAGAATAAAGTTGATATGGCACAAAATAAGGAATTATTCAAGAAGGACAATTAACTATGAAAGAGGTCTGATTGCTCGAAAGGAATTAATAAAGGTTAGCAAGTTGAGTATACGGTATCCCTAATTGTGATTAAGTATTTTCCTATTCCTATTATGTATATCCTATGGCAGGCTCACAGTCGTACATCTAACTTGAGTACCACTACGAGTTCGCAACCTTGTGCGAAACCCGACCTGTATGAGCCACCACTAAAAATGTGTCACGACCCGTACCCTAGATTTAGGCATGAGTCATGAGTACGCCCAGCCTACGCCACAGTGTCGATGGTAAAACGTTGTACAATAAGCTACAAGTATAATCTACAACTCACAACCTATATACATCTCTACACTATACTCAATCACAGGCACTAGTTTAAATGAATACACCAAGATAATAATAAAATAATTGTCTTGATGCGGGTTCAAAGAATTTCCCTAAAATCTAAATATCCAACTTATAATATTCAAAATACTTTAGAAAACTACCGGAGAACAATCAAGTCCAAAATAACTAACAAAGTCAACTGCTACTAAACTATTCTATTGCAGACGTTATCTGAGCTGCTAACTCTCCCTGATCCTCCGAAAGGGCAAGATCGGGCTCTATTATGTTGCTGGCATACAGTCCATAATGTGTAGGGATTTTATCCATATTGTAGTCACCTAAAATATTTATCCAGTCCGGAAAGGAACGAGTACATCACAATGAAAATAGTTCTAACACATGGTAGAAGCTATAAGACAATAAATAGTAAGGAATATATGATAACAACAAGCTAAACTCACAATAAGGCAACTAGAATAACCAAATACTAAAGTCCTGTCATAGCAAACATATAGTACAATATCTCCAAGCCATAAAAGAAATAACTGTAATGTATGGAAGAACAGATAGGAAATAACTACTCTATGTGATTTGAAACACCTTGTTGACATGTGAACGACTAGGGGGTAATATTCGACAAACCACAGGTGTCGTGCATGACTGCTATTATTCCAGAAAGACCATGGGATAGAAAGGAAAGTTCACACGTCCACTAAGTATTTTTCCTTCCCACAAGTACACATGGATTCCAAACCAGTCACGAAGAAATAACAATAATCCAGAACAGTCACGTATCTCATAATAAGAATCCATCATACTAATCCGTGTAACAAGTGTCAAGAATAAAATAATCAATACTAAGCATGCATTATAGAGACTATCAAGCACTGAAAGTAATCACGGAAATGTACTCGCCTGTGGTCCTTAGCTGGTATGAATCAGAATCCAAGTCACAATCCAAATAGCCTATGTATTACAATTTATCATGTCAAAAGATAAGTTATTTTAATTCTGGAATAATTACTCTAAAATCCTATTTTAATCTTAATATTCTGATTTTTAGGTCAATTTCTAAAATTTGTCCAAAGAAACTAAAATTTATTAACTCGATACTCATGGCACGCAAATCGAGACGATCTGTTGACCAAAAAGTTAATCGATACAAACTCAAATTTTATGCATGTTTTTCTGTAGATTTCAGTGTAAAAAACATGCTGGTATTTACGGCTCATCCGAATTCAAATTCGTTTGGAAATTATTGCACATACCAAAATCGTATTGTGCAACGGTGGTTAATTCTAACCTGGAATTTCTACAGAATTAACCATATAGAAATATTTCAAATTAAATTCTGGGAAACACATATGTCAATAATCTCGACATTAGCTATCCGAAACTTTAAACGTTTTGTGATTCTGATTCCTGGTTCTCCCAAAATTGTAAAAATACCGAGACAGATCTATTTTTGGACATGCTGTGCTCTACGAATTTTCCAAATTTTAATATTCATAATTTCATAAAACAATTTACATATTCAGAAAATTAACCTCAATACAATTCTAATACAAGAAACTAGACTATGTTTGGAGTCCGGAGCTATAAGTAATGGCTTCTGGAAGATGAAGGAAACCCTAGATGACAATTCCTCAAAATTGGCTAAAAGAAAACCCTAGAAATTATAACTAATCACTGTATATATATAGGAGAGAGGGAGCACCCATGGCTAAAGGCCTTCCATGTGGCATCCATCTGCTGCTGCCCGCTCAGATTTAAAGGCCAGTTCCAGCCGGCTTGGCTCGGCTGAATCCGAGTCGGATTAGGACTCGCTCGGTTCAGCTCGGCTTGGCTTTGACCGCTCCACTCGCCCCCACCCTCGCCCTCTCTCGCTGAGAGCTGGGCCCCGTTGTCTGGGCCGCGTTGGCTAACATGCGGGCCAGGCTGGCTTCTGACTGGGCGGGTTGGTTTAATTAGGAAATTTTTCTGGAAATTAGTTTTTAATTCAGTTTTTCTTAATTAACTCAAAATAAATGTTAAAAATAATCAAAAAATTTCCAGAAAATTCTAGAAAATTTATTTTATTATTTAGAACTTAAAATAAAAGTTTGGGATATTTTTAATTATGTTTGACCCTAAAATAAATTCTTACAAGTCTTAAAAAATTAGTGTTAGTAGTTTTTAATTAACCAAAAATTATGGAAAAATTTCACTAGCCCCAAATTAACCTAAAAACAACATTTAAGCTATAATTTTAGGATATGGAGGTTACACCTAACTCGATTACCCTTTTGGTATAAAATTAACCAGTTCAATAAGCTCCTAATTTCTTGGCCCAACGGTTGGAAATTTGAATTAAACCCTGACCGAATTTTGTTTGCCTACAACCTATAAATAGGATTAGAATTCTCATTCATACTCACTCAACAAACTCAACTATTCTTAAGTCTTCTATCCTATTGTGAGCAAACCCCTAAGCCTTAACTTTTTTATCTCAAAGAGCAACTCGCTAGCCTTTCTAGTGCCAAGTGCGATCTCGGTCTAGAAGTCTTCTGAGTTGTAAAGAGCTTTGTTCGATCAGTTACTCTCTCTTTCAAGCTGTGAAGTTGTGAGACTTCAGATCAAAACTTGTGGTGTAAAGAGGTGGCAAACCTTCGGATCAAAGCTTGTGATTCACTATTGGTAATTATAGTGGAGAAACTCTGAGCTTGAGTTCTCAGGACTGGACTAGTCCTCTCAGAGGGAAACTATTATACATCTTGGTATTTGTGTTTGCTTTCTCTCTCTACTTTACTACTTTACTTTACTATCTTTATATACAGTGTTAGTTAGCAACTGCCTTTATTCTGATAATCATAAATTGGATAGATTATTCTGATACACTCTATTTACCCCCCTCTAGAGTTGCCTCACGGTCCTTCGCTACACACATCCCGAGTATGATCTCATTTGCCACAATAGGTACAATTTACTAGTTTCTTCGAGCGCTGTTGTTGTCAATGCCTCGACTGTGGTTTCTAAGTTGGTACCATCATAATTGATGTTGTTGGCCCCCGTTTTACCAAATTACGAATATGAACACCAGGTACTGGTGCCGACATCCGTGGTACTAGTCCTCCCTCACTGCTCTGTCCTTGAGGTCTCTTTCAGTCTACTCTCCTTGATGCCATCCTCTTGGAGGTAAGCTCAACTCCCTTGGCCACTATCAATACATCCTTAAAAGTCTGGTAGTCATGAACCTCTACTACGTGTAAGATCTCCAAGTAAATTCCCTGTTGGAACCTAATCACCCTCCCTAATGTCGTTGCCACCATGGTTGGAGCAAACCTTCTCAGTTGGCATAACTCTGCGGCATAGCCGTCCACAGTCCTACCAGCCTATTTGAGGTTGATAAATCTCTATTGTATCTCATATTAAGCCACAAATACAAATTATTTAGACCTGAACTGAGTCCTAAAACTGTCCCATAAAATATGATGCCTCAATCCTACCTCTATTAAGCCCCACCAATCTCGCACAAGGTCCTGAAGCTGCAAACGGACTTGGTCAACCTGTTCCACAGCCGGAACCATAGTCATTGCTAGGATAGTTTAAATATCCTGGAGCCAATCATCTGCTATGATGGTGTCCTCCGTGCCATCAAAATATCTTGGGTTCAGTTTGCAAAATCTAACAGAGGCCACAAAATTTGTCCTCCCGCTTCTTTCTAGGCCCGTCTGCAACCCTTGGTTCAACAGAATATTTTATTCTTGCTATTGAAGTTTATGACTATGTTGTTGTTATTGTTGTACCAATATCTGATGCTGTTGGACAGAAAACATTTTTTGGCTAATCTCTAGCAAGGTCGGGGTATTTAGTACTTTCGGTACTACTCGTGGTACGAGAATATCTAGAATCTGTTGCTCTGTCAATCGTACCACGGGCTTAACTTGAATCTCTGGCTGAAGTCTTACAGGCCTTGATCTACTGGCAACTCTGTCTCTCCTATTGCTGGAGCATCTAGGAGAGGAAAAACCCTAAAGAAGAGCCCTAGACATATCAAATATAGGATGAGAAGGAACAAGGAAGCAACCAACTGGATAATTCAAGCTGAGTATCGAAGAGGATGAATTCAGGAATTTTAAGAAGGATCATATTTAATTGAGACTCCTATGACCATGGCACCACATAAGTCTGAAGAACAGACTTGCATGGGCCACCACTAAAATCTTGTCTTGCTCTAGTACCGGAATACGAAGACGGACATTGCCAGCTTTCCCGTACAAGTTACTATACGTTGTACGACGATCACGGCTGTAACAAGACAAGGGGGTAAATGCTATAATTAGGTCACTTAGGGTCACAAGAATATCTATGTCTCAATTAGTCAAACAAGAAACAATAATCATAGAGCATATATGTTAAAGAAATAAGGCGTCCCCAACGCTCCATTAAAATATTCTGCAGACCAACTGTATAAATAAGAATTTGGAAGAATAACAAAAGTACATGACATTATTACAGCTGTAGTCTAATTTATCTACATTCATGAAAAGGAAACTAAATGTCCAGACATGTCGGCTAATAGCTACCGGTGGCTAAATGCCCAAAAGAGTAAAATGCACAATGACGAGCAGGGTAGAAGGAAACCCACTCGTTATCCTCGACGGCCATGTTCCTGGTGCGCACCATAAGTCGAGGAAAAGTATGCTGGATCCTCGGGGTTAGACCCCAAATAGCAAGTACCACAAAGGAGGAACGAAATGGAGAAATAAAAACCCAAGCAATAAATAGGTATATATATAGGTTATGTGTCATACTTTTGGTCCACAGTCTATCCTAGCACAATAGCCCAACCCTACAACCAAATAAGGACAAGGGTTGAACTATCATACAATGATAATCTATGTCCCTAGACGACTAACAGAATAATACAATAACAACCAAGTCCAAGTTATATAATGGCTAATCACTAGTACCGCTTGCTATTGTGGAGTATGAGGTTATCTTAGAAATAATATATAATTGGTATTCTCAGATCACGCTATTGTCGAACAAGGGCTAACCGGGCCGATAAATTATTATACACGTTCTTCACGAATTATACTAGTTCTTCGTAGGGCTACTGCGCTCGATCATAGAATTAGCGGTTCCAGTGCTCCTATAGGGAGACAATGGCTCGACATATTGTCATGATCTTCACCCAATATAGGGGTACGAGTGCGTGGGTACGTCCAGCCTACGCCGCAGCATCGGCGGTAGAACGCTGTCTAGGTCACAATACTATCTAATCAATCTCACACGAATATCCAAATCCATAAGAAGACACAGATATCATAATATAATATAGAATACTCAATCACAGAACTAAAGTACGATAGGATATCGAAGAAAATAAATGAAATGCAATACAAGTCAAAACAAAATATTCTAACTCAAACAATAACATCTAAAATGCAATACAAGTCAAAACAAAATATTCTAACTCAAACAATAACATCCAAGTCTCAAAGTATGCCGAAAATAAATCCGGTACCAATAATCTGCTAAAAGAAACTAACTGAATAACTTGTGATCCCGGCTAGACCTCCCGGAATCACACCTAAGCTATAAGGTCCAAGGTTGCAGCTACTCTTCCTGTGGTCCATAATATGTTGGACACCAGTTATCTACGTCGCAGTCTAGAAAAAATATTTCTAGTCAGGATGGAGCAAAGTACAACCCAATAACAGTTCCAGTTAATTGATAAGGACTATAAAACAATAAATAGATGATGATATATACTAAGAAAAGACAATAAATAAATGCAATGGCAAAATAAAGAGAATAGGCAATATAGGCAATATGGTACAGTCAGTGCATATATAAAATGAAGAGAAAGAGCTACAATATCATATACTGGGTGATGTAGTATATGAACTGAAATAGAGAACTATAACTATTCTAAGTGTTTAAAATAGTAGTTTCGAAATATGATCGACTTGGGAACTTGTACGATAGCTACATGTCCTGGCTAATCATACGTGAGGTGTATGATTAACACTAACAATATTTTACACTTGTACGATATGGATTTGATCACATCTCTTACTAGCATTTTCTCTGCCCCTAACTAGTACAGTGGATCCAACCATGACACGTCATGATACGCGATCAATGTCCAATATATCATGTATAATGTTTAATATCAATGTCGTATACAATATTAATACGATAACCAATGTAACATCTCATGACTGAAGATCCAATCTATATACTAGTCCGTGTAGCACAGTATCAAGAATCAGATGTAATATTTCTAAATACTTGAATTATAGAAATTATCAAATAATAGAAATTATCAGAGAATGTACTCGCCTGTGGTCTTAAGCCGGCAATACTAATATCCTGCTCCTGAAGTCTCGCAGAATGATCTAATGGTCCTATATATATATATATATATATATATATATATTATAATATAATATAACATCAATTGTTACACTAACACACACACAAACACAATTATACTACACTCGAAAACTACACAAAAGAGGGTGATGACTGGTCAACTGGCAGGGTCAAGTGTGCGTCTAATGCACGGGTGTCATGTCCTCGAATACTGTACATAACCAAATAGTAAACTCATTAACTTTAAAGACATAAATCTCGTGTAAAACCAATACATGTCTAAATTGGTGCGTTAGTGTACACAAGGCAGTGAGTTTACCAAAATACGTTAATATATAAATTTAGTGCCTATATACATTACGTAATATTACCCACCACTTATAATTATATTTATACACCTAGGTCTACACAAAATATAGAAATATGTGACACATTCAATTAACAACCTAATTTCAAGGAGTAAATACTAACACCAAATTCCATGAAATAATTTATAAACCAAATTACTACTCAATTAATTTCTAAACCTAATGACTATGGAAGTAATTACTATTAAACCTAATTTCCCATAAAGCATATACTAATACTAGATACCAATCATACACGCACACACAAAATCACGAAGGGAGGGCAAGTTCGAACCTTGGTGCACGTGACCGAGGTATGGTCGTGCTGAGAAGATGGTGCTGTAGCTGTGGCGGTTGCTGCTTGCCGGAAGAAGATCGACGGTGATGGTGTTGACGAAGTCGGGGTGGTCGATGTCGAGAAGGGAGGCTGTAGTGGGTGGTGGTGCTCCGGCAAGGGGAAGTCAGTCGTGAGGGAGAGGTCTGGGCCGACGGTATAAAGTCAGAAACGGGAAGAACGAAGGTGATGATCATGATGATGATGGTGATGGTGATGATGAGGATGATGTTGATGATGATGATGATGATGATGATGATGATGAGGTTGTTGATGATGATGATGATGATGATGATGATGAGGTTGTTGATGATGATGATGATGATGATGATGATGATGATGAGGTTGTTGATGATGATGATGATGATGATGATGATGTTGATGATGATGATGATGATGATGATGATGAGGTTGTTGATGATGATGATGATGATGATGATGATGAGGTTGTTGATGATGATGATGATGATGATGATGATGATGAGGTTGTTGATGATGATGATGAGGTTGTTGATGATGATGATGATGATGATGATGAGGTTGTTGATGATGATGATGATGAGGTTGTTGATGATGATGATGATGATGATGATGATGAGGTTGTTGATGATGATGATGATGATGATGATGATGATGATGATGATGAGGTTGTTGATGATGATGATGATCATGAGGTTGAAGTTGATGATGATGATGATTATAGTGATGAGGTTGATGATGATGATGGTGGTGGTGGTGATGATGATAGGTCCGGCGAGGCAGTGAGAAGGGGCGGTGCTCCGACGGTGAGGGGTGCTATAAAGTCGGGATGGAGGAGGTAGTTGCTGCTCGGTGGTGTTTGGGTTTTGTTGGCTCTGGCGAAGAAGATCAATCGAGGAGGAGGGGAGAAAGTCGACTGTGGGTGATAGCCGGGGTCGGCAGTTGCGGGAGAGGCGTAGCGGACGGTGGTGTTGATGATGGCTGTCGATGCGGAGATGGCCGTGGTGGAGGAAGGTCGTGGTGGTGGAGCTGTGGTCGGGGAGAAGATATCGATAGTGGGCGGAGTTGTGAAGTAGAGGTGGTGATCAGGTCGGGGAGGAGTCGACGCTCGGGCTCCGGCGGAGCGTTGGGGAAGAGATGGATGTGGGGGTGCTCGGTGGTTCAGTCGGCGATCGGGGGTGTCAGGGTTGGCTCGGTGGTGATGGGGACGGTGGTGTTGGTCGTGAAGAGGTCGTCGGGTTATGGGCTCCATCGGAGATGGTGGGAAGTCGGCGTGAAGTGGAGGAGAACGGGGAAGAGGAGGCTACTGTGGAGGAGACAGTCCAGATGGCTCGGGAAGTCGGGGACGGAGGCGGATACAGAGGCAGGGACTCGGCGGTAATCACCGGAGGAAGGAGAGGAATGGAGAGGGTGATGGTGATGATGAATAGTTTAGGGTTAGGGTTCGATTATAGGAAGAATAGTGGTGATGATGTAGAGAAATAATGGAAAGGAAGAGTTTTCATGAGGAGAGAAAAGATGGTGATACTAGCCTAGGGATTAGGGTCGACCATGTGCTCATTGGGATGGGGTTGGCTCCTTGGGAAAGGGGTGAGGATGAAGGATTATATAGGATGGTGTGTGGTGTAGGTGATGCTCCATTTTGAATGAAGGGCCAGGATTAAACATGAAGGAAAGTATATAAACAAAGGAAAGAGAGAGAGGGTTGGACCGGTCAATGAGGGAGGGGGTTGGTTCTTCATGTGCCTGGACCAATAGGATGGGGACCTCATTGCACTTTTGTATAAAAGCCCCCAAAATTTGGAAAATTGCACAGAAGTGGGAATTTGGATTAAATGAAGGAAAATACCATATTTGGTGTGATGTAGTGGCTAAAAAGGGTGTGTGGTATTTAGTATAAGTCTTGAGGGTGTGAATAGGGGTTTGGTTTGTGTTAGGTCTAGTTTTGGGTTAAGTTGGGTCCTTACACCAATTTAATTAAAATTAATGTAAAGGGTGTTCTTAAATTAATTGGAAGTACATAGGGCTAAAATTAGGTAGAACGCAAGTGTCATGGACATAGAAGACTCAGAATAGAATATTATTATAATTTGGGTTGCACAAAATGGGTCAAGATTGTGTCTCCAATTTTGATTGGAACGCACAAAGATGCAAAGTCAAATTTATTTGGAATTTAAAAATAACGTCTGTAACGAATATTGTTCGACTAAAATAAAGCACAAGAGGGCATATTTATGAGTTACACAAAAGTCAGAATGGAAGACGGGCACGTCTAGGACAAGGGTATAAAATTTATTGGAAGGCAAAAGCTAGTGTAGCACTCCCAATATCGAAGTAACGGTAATGCACAACAATTAGATAAAATCACAATAATAATTATAATCATCAATATTTAATCCCGAAATAATACAAAATTAATTCATAACCCTATATTTTGGTCAGGGGTTCATCTAGTGGGCATCTAGGTCTAGTCTACTAACTCATGCATTAAAGAACACTATATATATAATATATATATATATACATATCATGCAATTATTTAAAATAAATATACATAATACTTATAATAGATAAAATGACAAAATTATCCCTATTTTAGGATGTGGTAGTGACACATATTTATAATAGGTCATATACTACATTCCACTAAGACAGATGATATACATAATCTGTGGTGGCTAGCCCCCTGCACAGAAGGATGAATATCTGGTGGGAAGGTTCATTGGCATGATCTCGGAATACCGTTCCCACCCCATTATCTACAGATTTTTGTTGCCTAATTAACCCTACATTGTATTAAAATCTTAAGGCGTGGTCGCATGAGAATTTTCCTTAAGATGTCGTACAGAGTACGGGCACGCTATATACGAATCTATATAAAGATTAAAAGTTCATTCTTGGATTCACCCGAGCGTGTATGCAATATTAAGAAATTAATATCCTAGCCATGCTTTGGTCCTTGATTCGTATATCATACCCATTCTGAGGAAAATATATATATTATCACGCGTTCATGAATTACATGAGATATTCTCGATGCCCAACCTAAATATAAAAATCACTTAATACGTAACACGTTATGTCGTACCTCAATGCACATTAAGATCATGTACACTTAGCACGCAATAATTATATCAGCACGAATATGATAAATTGAGTCGAGGTTACCATACTTATCAGTTGGTCACATGAATCACTTATACACGTAGCTTATGTCAAGCACATGGCTAGTGAGTCACTTATTACATAGTCTAGTTCATGCACATAGTAATTGTATCACATGAAATCCTTCAATTGATAATAATTTTGTCGAATGGGAGCAAAAAAAAATGTGAACCACTATAGAGCAGATCCACAATCCGTAAACCAAATAAGGATCAAAATTACAGATCGTCTCCTGAGTAGAACTATATCCCTCATCCTATCCGACGAATAAAGGTAATTAATTTACTAGTCAAAGTCCACTTAGCAGGTATAGAGCTCAATAGCACTCACTACCATTCGGGTTCATACATAGAATCAAAGCAATCCAAGAAACAACCAAAATAAGCAAAATAATAAAAATGAGTAAAGTCATGTGCGTAGGTAGTTTGAATGGTCTCATTGTGATATCGCTAGATGGAAACAAGGGTAGTACGAGAACCCCTCTGGATCATATCCGTAACCCTTAAACCAAACAAGAATTGGTGTTGCAGAACGTCTCCCGAGTAGAACTAGGCCCCTTATTCTATCTAACGTATAACAATGTGGTCTAATAATCACTTAGCGCATGGTCCAATTCTACACATAGTCGGGTCTAATATTTAAACCCCCTTACCCAAAAAAAGGTATCTTGTGTGTATTTTGTATTTCATGTATTTGTTTTAGATTATTTTCAAAATAATTAAAATCCAATAATTATATTAGGACACTCCACCGTGGTTTGGACATTAATAATATAGGATGGCCCCAAAATTTGTATCTCCCTTCATAGGAAGTAGCCTACATAGGAGACACTACCTGTATGATCTTTTTGTGGCACAAAAATTCGATCCCTTGGTGTTAGTATGACATTAGTATAACAATCATAGATTAATTATTAAATATTTAGATAATCTATATATAATTTAATTATGGATATTTTTTAATTCTAATTTTTCTACAATTAGTAACCCATAATTTCTTGTGGCAAGTTAGGCAAATTTTCTTTTTATAAATTTGCATATTATTTACTATTAACCTATTTTGTGGATAACCAATTAATTAATTACTTAGTTAATTAGATAATACAATTATTTAATTTATTATAACTAGATAAATAATTAATTATTAATTATAAAATATTACATAAAATTATTTTGAGTGTGGTATTTTATTAGAGCCTTACAAAATAAATTTATAGAATTTATTTTGTGTGCAAATATTATTTTTAGATTTTTATAGCCTCATTTATATATGTTAATATAAATAAATAAATAAATGTATAGTTATTAATAATACTACTACTAATAATAATAATAGTAATAGTAATAATAATAATAATAGAAATAATAGTAATAATGATAATAATAATAATAATTATCATAATAATAATAATAATAATAATAATAATAATAATAATAATAATAATAATAATAATAATATAAAACTATTCCTAGTAATAATAAAAGAAAAGAAAAAGAAAAAGAAAAAGAAAAAGAAAAGAAAAAGAAAAAGAAAAAGAAAAAGAAAAAGAAAAAGAAAAAGAAAAAGAAAAAGAAAAAGGAAATAAAAAGAAAAAGAAAAAAATACTAATACTAATAACTACTTAAACCTAAACAACTAACAAACCTAAAATACTAATCCCTAAAACTAACCCAAAACCCCTTAAACCACAGCACCCCCCCCTTAACCCCGCCGACTCATCTCTCTCTCTCAACCTCGATATATATATATATATATATATATATATATATATATATATATATATATATATATATATATATATATATATATAAACCATACCTAAACCCTAACCCTAGCCCCGACGATGGACCACCCCATTCTGGCGTCTCTGCCCCCGCACCGACCGTCGAAGCTGCACACCGCTGCAGCCCGGGCGCCTACCGCCGTCGATCGTTTCCCCGTGCACACGTATGTACAGCGCAGCCCCGAGATCCCCTATTCATGGTATCATATTTCCCTCAATTTTGATTATTTTTGCGTGCGGTTTATTCGTGTACATTCACAACGTAACCCTTTAGAATTTTTATTCAAGCGGGGAGAGTTTTCGTGTCTCGGATTGGTCAAAAAATTGACCAAAAATGACCAAAAAATTGACCAAAATAGTTCAGAATTTTGAATCCAAAACCCCATATTCACACCCAATTTGCCATCAACCTGTTTATTATTTTTGAAAACTAATTAAAGGGTTTTTCTTCTCCATATAACTGAAAAAAAAAATTCTTTTAGTTTTTGTTAATTTATTCTATGTGTAAAATTATTCAACCTCCAAATTGACCAAAAACTTAATTTTAAAATATTAGAAAATTGTGATATGGAGCGCGCCCCGCCAAACGGGACCGCCTCATCGCATACCAATTGTACCAAAAGGCGTGTATGGTATATCTGGACGTGTGGACTTTCGCGAAAACTGATTTGGACGTGTGTGCGCGTCGAAATCAACCAGTATCCGTAAAAAGTCCCCCTATCGCGACTTTTGCAAAATATTACCCCATTTAGTGTACGCTCGTCGAAATACGACAAAACTTGCGCCATTGGATTCGTGGTATCACGCTGGTCCTGTGACTCAAGTTTCACGCAATTCTGAGACAGTTGACCAAGTCACCTATTTACGGGCCCTACGGTTGACTTTTAGGGCAAATTTGTGTTCGGCTCACCGGAATCCAAAATTGGATATACCGTTGAGTTCGTATCGACGTTTAAATTTTTTTTGACCTATAATTTGTCCCATTTAGAGACCTTTACCTCTGGCACATTTTTTGGTGCAAAGTGGCCCACATTTGGACCCGCTTTGACCCGAAATTATCGTTTTGCCCCTGTATCCAAATTGGACGAAAGGGTAGTATTTTCTAGCTATCTCGCTTATTCTGGGAATGTTAGTGATGTTTATTTCAGCATCCGGAGACATTCATTCTGATGCCATAGTTTTTGATCCATTGTGCCTGACGTCTAGACGCTTACACTTTGCAGCTTTCTTGTCAGGCAAGATACCTTGCCAAATTATTTACAGTACTTTGCATGCTTATTATATTTTTATATATTTATTGCATGTATTTTCTTTCACTTATAGTTATATACTATATATATGTTGACACACACTTGACACATAATATCATGGGAGGGGAGGACAATCAGTAGGCATATGGGCTATAACCACTATGATAAACCATAGTAACTAGCACGCACTATAGTAGTTGTGTTGCGCTGGTCGCTACCCTCGAGGTATGTCGATTTCTGGTGTTGTGTTGGTCGCTACCCTTGAGGTATGTCCATTTATGATGTTCTAGACGTGTGTGTGAGTTGTGAGGTTAGATAGAGTAGCCTACCCCTGCCCATACGTCGAAAAGTTGTCATCATTATGCATTTTATATAGATTGTCTTGTACAACATACTTATATATTTTCTGCCTATATTGCATGTTTTATGTATTCAATTGGCATACTTTTATGTATCTTGTTACGTCCCTCTTAGGACCTGGTCCCTATCTAGGTGTAGACAATCTTGACTATTCGCAGGAGCACGGATCAGGACTTGCTACTTATCTCATTCGTGGAGGTCTTCTCTTTGAGTCTCATTGTTCATTAGATGTTCTTATGTGTCTTCTCTTATATTCTAGTTTGGCAGTGGATATTTTTTCCACCCGACTATCTTTCTTTGATACTTCATATTAAGATTCAGTTATATAGTAGATTGGTTATTTATTCATTTAGTTATTCTGTGGATGAGATTTACTTATACCCTGTGACTCGTGATAATATATATACCACATGTGAGTTATTATTCATATTATAACGTAGACGTGTATCATGGTATCCATATATTGGAGTTGACATATACATACGGCTGGCATGCTTGCGTATTCCTAGTCCTACGTATTTGGGGACTGGGGTGTGACAAATACATGGTTAATTCTAGCACATAGCTACACTTAATCCATATACACTTGCAATTACTAAGATCAATACATGAAATCACAAGGTCCAATAAAAATTCCAAAATCAAGATTTGACATATTTTATAAAACTAGGCATAACTTTTACATCCAAACTCCAAATGAGACAATTAAAATAAAGTGGAAAAGGCAAGATAGAGATCTAAAACTTTTATGTTTTGAGTTTTACGAGATTCTAGTTAGAAAATAGCTAAATTAGGCAAAATAGCCATTCTAGTTTTCATATGCACGGTGCACTGCGCGCGACCAAATTTTCATGCGCGACGTAATGCACATGGCCATAAATCCATGTGCGACGTATTGCCCACGGAAAGGATTCTATATACGCGCATTGCATGATCGAGGGCCAAAATCCATATGCGGCGCACTGCGCGCGACAAGAATTCCACGAGCAGGGCATTGCCCCCGGCCAAAAAATCCATGCGTAGTACAATTCTAGCGGCAAGATATTGCACGCAACGCACATCCATGCACGACCAAAAATCCATACACAGCGTACTGCACACAGCCAGAATTCAGTGCACAATGTACTGTGCACACGGTATTGATCATCGTCCCTGTCAGGACATGTCCGAGAACATAAGTCCAGAACTTGTTTTGGTCATAAAATCTTTATTTTAAATCCAAATTAAGTGATTCAAAAGCCAAATTGCTCGAAATAAAAATCCCCTATCACATAGAATAAATAGTTTTCAAAAATATTAAGTTTTAATAAATCAAAACTAAGGAAAACCCCTTAGAACCCAGGAAAAAATCTAACTTTAAACTCAGATCTACTCAAAACCATCCATCAAAACCAAAAATTCTAAGAACTAAAGTTAATGAGAACATCAAGATGAACATTTTCCAACAAATAATTTTTTTTTACTACATATATACATAAAATCTAAAAATTGTGGCTTCACCACTCTGTACAAGATGTACTTGCCTTGTGGCTTCCTAGCCTCTACCTTCGGTAATTTAAAAATCCTTTGCTAGATCTTTCTAGGCTTAAGGTTCGGTTGGGCAAGGGAGCTCTTGGGGAGAGGAGAGGAAGAAGAAAGAAGGAAGGAAATTAATAAAATGAGAATGAGGGAGAGGAGAAAGAAAACTCACATAAATACCAAGTAGAGAGAAAGGGTAATCTAGTCATGACTAATCCTCATGCAATCCCAACCATTCAAGATAGGCTCAGTGGTCCAAATCTGAACCAGATCAGGTATCCATTCTACATACGGTCATAATACTGGTTCATGGCAATTGTCAATGTGCTCACTACTGGCTTTTGGTAGTTTCTCTTGATAGACAAAAATCCAAACAAATAAAATTACAACATAAATGACAGGAACCATAATGTAAAATACAGCATGAATACATCATCAAGAAAAATTTGAAAAATATCAAAAAATTTTAAATACGAAATCTAGGAACGGGTGTGACACACTCACTGTGATACATTGGAACACCTTCCCAAACCGCAATACCCTACTAACATCAACCACTTCACATTGATACTCCTTGGTATCACTAGCTACCTGGTCAACTTCACATATACAAATTCCATCATAATACCTTTGCTTCATACTAACTCCATTCTAATTCTCTTGGTATCAATATGATACCACACTCACCCATCTCACAACCTCACACTAATACCACTCCCCAACGCATTTTCCTTATCATCACATCTTATGTATCACCTGGATACACTGATACCCAACACTCAAGTATCCCATGCACAAGTACATATCCATTCAAGACTTAGATATTAACCTATACTTAACACTCTTGACCACATCTCACACCCTATTGACACACAGTCAAACTTAGCTAACACTTGAAATACCTTAACATGAAGCAACTTCTAATATACCTCACCTACACAATTGCTCGATTAACAATACTACACAACTCTACTGCCCAAGTAAAATCCCCCTAAAATTACCTTAGAATCCTGAACCAAACAGCAGTTGTTGTGTTCAGTCTCTGTTCTAATCTGCAACCTAAAACACATACACCTGAGCTCAACTTTGCTCCCCTCTTAACTTTGTGCATATCCTAGTTATTATCCCACACATGCTACCATACCTTGATACTCTGAGATTCCAAACTGATATCTGAACCCTCACTCATATACTGCAACCAAAAACTTTACAAGTGCACGCTTGTGCACAGGTTGAACACTCTTGCACTTGACCCTTATCACCACTACACTAACTACCTATGCAAGGACTATACACCCGACTCCTTGTACCTCAAAACACACAACACATATACCTATAGACAACATACACTGGCCTTACTCTAACACATTGTTGTGACTAAACCATTTCAGTCCCTAATTCACAGCAAAACTTGTTGTAACCCTCCAACTTGCATCAAACCTTATACCCAACCAAGACTGAACTGAACACTCCCCCTTATTGCACTGAGCCTGATACAATTGATACACCTAGATACTACATATAGCATTCCTCACCCCAAATCTAATACCCAAAGCAATACATATTATTTCTACACTCGAATACTTACTTTTGAATACACTAATGCTTCACTAATCAACCCAATTGCCAAAGCAACACCAACACCAACACCAACACCAACTGCAATATGCATTGCACATCTATTTTTCTCTATATTGCTGTTACTGCAGTGCCTATATACTCGTCAACCATAATGACCCACACCCACCTCCACACATCCAGTATACCCGAGCCCCTACTGGTATATGTTTAATCTCTACTGATACACTACTCTACCACCACCAAGAATTTTCTATAACTACACTCACTGTTGACATCACCAAAGATTCTATGACACTAACACAAACCCATCACTGTTCACTGATACTAAGTATCAGATCCACTACACCCACAAATCAAGCCACACATAGCAACATTCGATACTAATATATAACACAACACAACACTAGCATAGGCAACCCTGTGCATGTACACCCTGCAGGCACACAAAATATACTGAACACCCGACAACACATTATCCATCACTTATATGAACACAACATTATGATACACTAATCCACTAATCAAGAATCAAAACATATATATTAATTATGAGTGCATATAAATAGAATAGGCCTATATATATTGCAACTTAATGAAGAATCTAATACCAATTGATCAAAACACTAAAATACCAATACATATCATGATACGTGTCATGATACGGCCTACCCATATCAAATTATGGACACATAACTACCAACACACAAACAAATTGAAGCACAATAATCATAATTGACCAAATAACAAACACTTGGTGTTCTAAATTCTGAATTTTCCTAATTTGGATACAAACACAAATGGATCTCTTAAATTTGGGGACAATACCACCTAGATCTTGGCCTAATGGGTTGGTCATGGCCATGGGTGGGTTCCTAAAGTCTCAAATATAGTTTTTATAATAAAAATTAAGGGTGAATGTGAGATTTGTACATATTTGGAGTTGGATCCCATATAGCTCCTCCAAGTGGACACTAAGTAAGATTTAGACACGATCTTCTTGCAATCACCTCTCTAATGGATCTTTTTGTGTTCTTCAAGCTCCTAGGCCTCCATGATGGTGAGAATTGATGGAATTGAGTGTGACTTGAGAAGAATTTGGGGGATAATTTGTTGCTTGGGGAAGAAGAAGCTATTGGAATAAAATGGCAACAAATAAATTCTCTCTCCTTTCTTGGTTGGGGACGACCACTTGTGGTTGGGTTGGGTCAATGAATGCCTGTTCAATTAGCCCCTTCTAAAAGCTTCTACAAGTCTCAAGTTGGTTCATGTGATACTCGCCTAACAGTATTCGTATTTTATGTGGATACGTATTTTGTTCTAGTTATTGTATTTTATTGGATCTTGAGGAAGCCCAAAAATTTTCAAATTTGAAACTTTACTACTTGACTGGTATTCCGACGGTATACTACAGTATACTGATGGTATATTGTCCGGCAGATATTTGTTTCACTTTCGAGATATTTTTGAGATATTTCTCTATAAATAGTACCCGATATATTTTATTTTCCTATTTCTATATCTCTTTTCTCTCTTCTTTATTTCTTTTTCGAGCTTCGAAGCATGGTCTTGAGACCTAGAGAGTAGTTTCTGAATCCCTTCATTGTGGTGGACTAGAAGATTAGACAGGGAGCTCAAGTTAGCAAGTATACCTTACCGATTTTGTGAACTTCTTTTACTTTCTGTCATTTTACTTTTTTTGGAGCTTGAGCTAGGCAAGTACACCTTGCCAATTTCATAGTTTTGTATTCTGGTCGAATTATGTCCCATCCCTTTTTGGTAACTCGGTAACGAAGATGCTACCGGAGTTGTGACCGTGAGATTTAGTCTATATTGTGATATGAGACTTATCCTAGACTTGAATTCCTGTTAGACTTAGTTCTAAAAAATTTTGGGATTTGATTTCGGTCCTGAAAATCAGACTTGATTTAACCATGTTTATTCTTAGAAACTGTCATACTGTAAACCCCCTCGGCCAAAATTAGACCTACTTGGCTTAGATAGAGAGACTAGGGCTAGTTTGAATCCCAATAGAAATAGAACACTGTATTTTAATTTATTTTATGATATTTATATCACTTAGTGCACCTTACCGTTGCTTCGATAAATGGAGCACTACACTAGCTACTGCATTCCTACAAATTTTATACACTTTTCCTAGACGTGCCAGCCTTCCATTCTGACCTTTGTGCAACTTATAATTATGCTCTCTTGTGCTACATTTTAGTCCCACGATATTCGTCGCAGAGGTTTATATTTAATTCTAAATAAATCCAACTTTGCATCGTTGTGCATTCCAATCGAAATTAGAGACACAACCTCGACCCAGTTTGCACAACACAATTGTTGGAAATATTTTATTCTGAATCTACTACGTCTATGACACTTGTGTCCCACCTAATTTTAGCCCCATGTACTTCCAATTAATTTTAGAACACCTTTTACATTAATTTTAATTAAATTTGGTATAAGGACCCAACTTGACCCAAAACTAGATCCAACACCAAACCAAACCCCCATTTACACCCTCAAGGTTCATACTAAACACCAAACACCATTTTTAGCCACTATCTTACACCAAACATGGTATTTTCCCTCATTAAATTCCAATCCCTACTTTTTGTGCAATTTTCCAATTGTTGAGGACTTTTATGCAAAAAAGCAATGATGTGTCACTATCCTATTGGTCATGACCCATGAAGAAAACAACCCCTCCCTCATTGACCGGTCCACTCTCCCCTACCATTTCCTTCATGAGCAATCTTGGCCCTACATTCAATTGTAGCACCATCCTCGCCATACACCATCTCCTACATTTATATATAATCCCTCCTCATCCCTTTCCCAATGCCAACCCCATCCCAATGAAGAATATAGGTCGGCCCTAATTCCTAGGTAGTCACCTCCCTTCTCTCTCCTACCTGCAAACTCCTACTCCATTATTTTCCTTCATCACCATAACCACCATCCTTCTAAACTCAAACCGAAACCCTAAACCAAACCCTTTTTCCCTTATTCTCCGACGAACCTTCCCGGCCAACTCCGACCGGCCTTTCTCCGCCGAAGCAGCCAGTCACCACCGCCACCAGTTTCATCATCTCCCTCACCTCGCCACATCTACTGTCATCATCCACGACATCCCTTCTTCCTCCGCCGAACCACACCCCGACAGCAGTCGACCCCATGACCACCCACATCCCTACCGCCACTACAGAGTTGCCTCCCCTTCCGACCAGAGATCGACTAATCCTACCGTCCCCAACACCATTAAAATCATCACCACCATCACCATTGATGCCTCGACCTCCCTCACCACCGGGATATTCCACAACCGCCATCATCTATACCACCATTATCATATCCTCCGCCTGAACATAGTCAGCCCAAACTACCACCCGCCGATCAGTCCCCATACCACAACAACCCCCTCGACTCCCCTAGCCGGAACTCCCAACCACCGACTGAACCATCCCTCCCATCTCCACCATCGTCGACATCTCGACCACCCCCAGCCTCTCCACCACCGTCCTTAGCCACCTCCACCGCCGCCCTCTTTACCACCCCCTGGCCGCCAACCCGCACACCACCACTACCGGCCTCCACGACCCACCACCGGCCGCCGGAGCCACTGTAGCTGCTGCAACTGCTGCCAGTGCCTGCTGCCACCGAGATGCTGCTACTGCTGCTGTGGCCGGAGTTCCGCCCCCTCCTCGCCGGTGATGACCCCCTCGTACGGCGGACACCCCCCCCGGATACGACACAGTGAGGTATACCCCTACTTCATTGTATATGTATTGAATTATATAAATGTATATGTAAATATATGTATTGTATTATATGTGTATACGTATTTATGTAATTATATATGATATGTATGCATATATGTACTACGTATATACGTATATTATGTATATATATATATATATATATATATATATTACGTATTTAAGGTATTTATGTATTATGTATATGTATTTACTATATGTATTATGTATATATATTTATGTATATATATGTAAATATATATATATATATATATATATATATATATATTTGTTTATTAATGTATGTATGTATATAATATATTATGTATTATACGTATTTATGTATTTATGTATATATGTATATATATATTTTGTGTATTATGCATATGTATATTTATGTATATATGGGTATTTATTTAGATATTAATAAATTTATGTATTTATATTTAATGTATTATCTTTATTTATATTTAATGTATTACGAATTTTTAAGTATTAATATTATTATAAAAATCCCTCTTAATAAGATATGACACATGTACGTTTCAGCTACTTGCACACGTGACCCAGCTAGATGGACATTTGTGACCATGCATCAGTTCGTTACTGCAACATAGTATTTCCTGTTCGTACTATTGTAGTGACTGATGTTTGATTGTATTATATTATATGTATATAGGACCTATCAGATTATTCTACGAGACTTCGGGAGCAGGTTATTGGCACTAGCAGCTTGAGCACCCAAGCAAGTATACCTTGCCTTATTGTATTGTTTAAATTTAGTTATTATTTAGTTGCATATTTATTTAGTTTAATATTATATAACTGTGCATGTCCGAGAAAGACTTGGGTGCAGTCAAAGAAGGCGTTGACGTTAGAACTTGTGTCTGATCTAGTGTCTAGTGGACCCACCTAAAGTCTTGGAGTTATCAGTATGACTCCCCAGGCCTTGACACATTTCTTACACGTATTGTGAGTCTCATGTAGGGCACGGACTTGCGTATGCGGTTGGTCACCTGTACATATAGGTCGTACGACGGATAGGGAATAACTGCTATTAGTGATGCATGTTAGAAGACTTAGCAGTTATTAGTAGTCGGAGCATAGACTATTGTAGTACGGAGGTCCAATCATTGTCCTTGTTTGGTTGTAAGGTTGGGCTATTGTTCTAACGATAGACTATGAGCCAGAGTTACGACGCCGATACTTGCACTCCGTCTCGGCGTAGTAGCTAAAGCGTGTTATAGATACAACATGCATATATCATTGGGCGGGGAGGATGACTAGTAGGCTTATAGGACACCCACCTCCTTTATACAGATACCGCATTCTTCGGAGTGATACGGACGTATATATTTATGCAGATACTACGTTCTTTATAGTGTTGGAAGTTACTTGGTAATTTTGCAGATACCATACTCTATAGAATGTTGGACGTTATTATTTATACAGATACCATGCTCCTCGGAGCTGGACGTTATTATATTGCAGAGTGCCCTTGTTATGGGGGCATATGTGGCATATACTAGCCAGTCATCACGATTGGTGAATTAAGTCAGCATATGTCTAGACTATACTTTCCCATATGCACAAAGTTGTCCTCAAATTGCATTCACTTATATGGTTAGCATACCCCCTTTATTTATTTAATATTTACTTTATGGCATGCTTCTATGTATCTTGTTATGTCCCTCTGAGGACCTAGTCCATTTCAAGGTGTAGATGTTCATAAGTATTCGCAGGAGCGTAGATCCGGACTTGCTACTTATCTTTGAGGAGGTCTTCTCTTCGAGCCTCATAATTATTAGTTGTTGTACATTATTTTGTTTATTTTATATTCTAGTTGGTAGTGGATTTGTTTCCATCCGACAACATCTTTAGATACTTTATAGTGAGATCTAGTTTCATAGATATCGGTTATTTATTTATATTTGATTATATGGATGAGATTTAGATTATGCCCTATGACTTGTGATAGTTTATACCACTTATGAATTATTGTTCATAATACAGCGTACGCATGTGTTATGGTTTCCATATATTGGAGTTGCCATATATATGCGGCCGACATGCTTACGTGTCCTAGTCCTACTTATTTTGGGACTGGGGCGTGACATATTTTTAGTGGTGGCCCACGCAGGTCGAGAGCATATTGTCTCAGTTACGTTACTGTACTAAGCAAGCCTGCACTTAGGATTAGAGTATAGGATCTCATCCATAATTGACTATGACTCACCTTCCTTCCTATCTGTTCTATTTAAATAACTGCATCCTGCTTGATTTATGTGCTCCCCTAGTAGTTTCTTGAGTATAGCCTCTGCTAGAATATAGGAATCTCTGTTGTTAGGATGATAATTAGGGTAACTTTTCTACTAAGAATACAACTCGAATATTGACACATCACAAAGTTTATAATACCTAATGAACCCTAGCATCCCTTACCTGTAGATTGGTTTACCAATATCCCTTGATATTTATGAAGGACTTGAGAGTAGTATAGACAATAATAGGGTTAGTTAGAAATTTGATCGTATTGTTTGACCCTAGTATCGAGGAACCAATAGAAATCCAAGGTTGAATATTTGGACTAAACCTAACTTTCATAGCGAGATAGTATTAGAGAACCATAAATTTAGCTCCTTGTCTTGATACTAGCAGGACAATACCTTAGGAAGCCAAGAGGAATGAATATAACATTTCCCATGATCATACCTCGAACACAGAGATTAGTATACCACCTTTCTTAGAGAACCATGATATTATCAAGAGTCTCTCATTCTAAATTCATATCTTGTTCCCCTGGAACCTTTACGTTCGCTATTTGTGCGACGACTAATTATGTTTTTGTTTTATTTTAATTTGTGCCACTTAACTCTTATGATTGTAGGCCAAATAATTTCTATTATGTTAAAGATATATAGTTGCTAGGATTATAGTTGTAAATCTTGAATTTTGAATTTCTGTGCTTGGTAGTTAGAACTTCATAGTTTGAGTTATTCTTTTAGATTATGATTTGATGATTATTCTTTAGTTTTTAAATCATATAATTTATACCCATATCTCCATTTAGGTTATACCTTCTTCTATTATAATCCAACGTATTTATATTTTCTGTACTACCTTGACTTATGCCGCTATTATAGCCTAGTTTTGCTAGCTTATTCTTTTATCGAGCTTATTCATGACATATGTGTTATTGAGGCCTGATCAACCACACAATGATACAATTGTCTAATCAGAATCAGTGTATTATGGTCTGGACAACCTTAGTACACTTGGATTGCCCTTCGCATGACTACTTATGTGGATTAAGACAAAATTGACTTAGCTTCTTAGATAAATGTACATAACCGTACTTATACGAGCATGCGAATAAGAATTTACCAAATAGGGTTTAAACCCACAACTGCCTTGATAATTTCCATTTGAATTCTTTAAATGCCTTGATCCCCATACTTCTATTCTATTACCTCCCCCTTGAACTCTTTATTATTGTTTTTCGTCTTTCCTTATTTCGGAAAGACGAAACCTCGTGCTTAGTATAAGTTTGATACACAGAGAGTACTAGATATAAACCTATAGGCCAATCACATTACTTGGTGACTATTTTTTATAATTAAGAGCATATCATATGTGATATATTTGGTGTTAAAGTTTTGAGGATCTAATAACATGATTAAATAATTTGAGGAATATCTTTCTTAAATGTATAGCCTTATGTGATAGATGGATAAATTCTAAGTTGGGTAAAAGTTGCATTGTCAACTTGAGAGAAATTTTTTTTAGATTGTGATCAAGATTAGATTGAAAGATTAAGTCATTTTCAATGTGGAGAATTTTAGAAGAAGGAGTTAGAGGATGAGTACTTAATAAATTTTTGAAATCTTGATATTACGGACCAAATATTTATAATTTGAGCACATAATTTAAATTTTGAATATTGAAGGTTGAATCATCGATCAAAATCTTGAGGAAAATAAATAGAACCCTAAACATGAACATCGACGGATTAAATTCTAAATTTGATGATTTGAATTAAAATTAAATTTTGATTGTTGGATCACCTATTTGAAATATTGAGGATGTAAATTGAATTTAAAATTTGAAGAGTACAAAATTCATAAGTTAAAAATAGAAATAATATTTGATTATAATTATTTTCTAGAGGAGATTATGATAGTTGGAGATTGCGATATAAATCTTGATGTGGGATGTCATATAGATTTGAATTTGATTTGGATGTTGATTATTTAAAAATCGAGAAGATAGTACGATATGTTGAATTTTGATTTAAGCAATGGTTAATTTAATTTGAAAGTGACTGCGATGGTTTTGAATATGTTTTAAATTTTTAGAGATCGCGATTGACTTGTCTTATGAACGAATGAGAAGGAATTAACGAAATTATGCCTTATTTTAATTTTGAGGATAAAATTATTTTAAGTTGGGTAGATTGTAAACCCCCTCGGCCAAAATTAGGCCTACTTGGCATAGATAGAGAGACTAGGGCTAGTTTGAATCAAAATAGAAATAGAACACTGTATTTTAATTTATTTTATGATATTTATATAACTTAGTGCACCTTACCGTTGCTTCGATAAATGGAGCACTACACTAGCCACTGCCTTCCTACAAATTTTACATACTTTTTCTAGACGTGCCAGCCTTCTATTCTGATCTTTGTGTAACTTATAATTATGCTCTCTTGTGCTATATTTTAGTCGCACGATATTCATCGTAGATGTTTATATTTAATTCAAAATAATTCCAACTTTGCATCATTGTACGTTCCAATCGAAATTAGAGACAAAACTTCAACCCAGTTTGTATAACCCAATTATTGACAATATTCTATTCTGAATATACTACGTCCATGACACTTGTGTCCCACCTAATTTTAGCCCCATGTACTTCCAATTAATTTTATAACACCTTTTACATTAATTTTAATTAAATTTGGTGTAAGGACCCAACTTGACCCAAAACTAGATCCAACACCAAACCAAACCAACATTTACACCCTCAAGGTTCATACTAAACACCACACACCAGTTTTAGACACTATCTTACACCAAACATGGTGTTTTCTCTCATTAAATCCCAATCCCCACTTTCTGTGCAATTTTCCAATTGTTGAGGAATTTTATGCAAAAATACAATGATGTGTCACCATCCTATTGGTCATGACCCATGAAGAAAACAACCCCTCCCTCATTGATCGGTCCACTCTCCCCGACCATTTCCTTCATGAGCAATCTTGGCCCTACATTCAATTGTAGCACCATCCTCACCACACACCATCTCCTATATTTATATATAATCCCTCCTAACCCCTTTCGAAATGCCAACCCTATCCCAATGAAGAACATAGGCCGGCCCTAATTCCTAGGTAGTCACCTCCCTTCTCTCTCCCACATGCAAACTCCTTCTCCATTAATTCCTAGGTAGACCGGCCCCCACGACCCACCACCCATCGCCGGACCCGCTACAGCTGCTGCAACTGCTGCCAGTGCCTGCTGCCACCGAGGTGCTGCTACTGTTGCTGTGGTCGAAGTTTCGCCCCCTCCTTGCCGGCAATGACCCCCTCGCACGGTGGACACCCCCCACCCCACGGACACGACATAGTGAGGTATACCCCTACTTCATTATATACGTATTGTATTATATAAATATATATGTAAATATATGTATTGTATTATATGTTTATACGTATTTATGTAATTATATATGATATGTATGTATATATGTACTACGTATATATGTATATATATATATATATATATATATATATATATATATATATGTATATACATATATATACATACTATACATATATATATACATACTATACATATATATATATAGTATAGTATGTATATGTATATGTATTTACTATATGTATTTATGTATATATATGTAAATATATATATATATATATGTTTATTAATGTATTTAATGTATGTATGTATATAATGTATTATGTATTATACGTATTTATGTATATATGTATATATGTGTATATGTATTTATATATTTTGTGTATTATGCATATGTATATTTATGTATATATGGGTATGTATTTAGATATTAATTAATTTATGTATTTATATTTAATGTATTATATTTATTTATATTTAATGTATTACTTATTTTTAAGTATTAATATTATTATAAAAATTTCTCTTAATAAGATATGACACGTGTACGTTTTAGCTACGTGCACACGTGACCCAGCTAGATGGACAGTTGTGACCCTTGCGTCAGTT
Organism: Iris macrosiphon; assembly: GCA_036927795.1. NCBI lineage: Eukaryota > Viridiplantae > Streptophyta > Magnoliopsida > Asparagales > Iridaceae > Iris > Iris macrosiphon. The sequence goes on from JAYESA010000018.1 coordinate 91,852,968, forward strand.
CGTTACTACAACGTAGTATTTTTTGTTTGTACTATTGTAGTGACTGATGTTGTATTGTATTATATTACATGTATATAGGACCGATCGGATTGTTCTGCGAGTCTTCGGGAGCAGGTTATTGGCACTCGCAGCTTGAGGACCCAGTCAAGTATACCTTGCCTTGTTATACTATTTAAATTCAGTTATTATTTAGTTGCATATTTATTTATTTTAATATTATATAACTGTGTGTGTCCGAGAAAGACTTGGGTGCAGTCAATGAAGGCATTGACGTTAGAACTTGTGTCTGATCTAGTGTCTAGTGGACCCACGTAAAGTCTTGGAGTTATCAGTATGACTCCCCAGGCCTTGACACATTTCTTACATGTGTTATGAGTCTCATTTAGGGCACGGACTTGCGTATGCGGTTGGTCACCTGTACATGTAGGTTGTACGACGGATAGGGAATAACTGCTATTAGTGATGCATGTTAGGAGACTTAGCAGTTATTAGTAGTCGGAGCATAGACTATTGTAGTACGGAGGTCCAATCCTTGTCCTTGTTTGGTTGTAAGGTTGGGCTATTGTTCTAACGATAGACTGTGAGCCAGAGTTACGACGCCGATACTTGCACTCCGTCTCGATGTAGTAGCTAAAGCGTGTTGTGGATACAACATGCATAGATTATTGGGCAGGGAGGACGACCAGAAGGCTATGGGACACCCACCTCCTTTATATAGATACCATATTCTTCGGAGCGATACGAACGTATATATTTATGCAGATACCACGTTCTTTAGAGTGTTGGACGTTACTTGGTGATTTTGCAGATACCACACTTTATAGAACATTGGACGTTATTATTTATACAGATACCATGCTCCTCGGAGCTAGACGTTATTATATTGCAGAGTACCCTTGTTATAGGGGCATATGTGGTATATACTAGCCAGTCATCACGATTGGTGAATTACATCAGCATATGTCTAGACTACACTTTTCTATACGCACAAAGTTCTCCTCAAATTGCATTCACCTAGATAGTTAGCACACCCCCTTTATTTATTTTGTATTTACTTATAGCATGCTTCTATGTATCTTGTTATGTCTCTCTGAGGAGCTGGTCCCTTTCCAAGTGTAGATGTTCATGAGTATTCATAGGAGCGCAGATCCGGACTTGCTACTTATCTTTCAGGAGGTCTTCTCTCCGAGTCTCGTGATTATTAGTTGTTGTACATTGTTTTGTTTATTTTATATTCTATTTGGTAGAGGATTTGTTTCCATCCGACTAACATCTTTAGATACTTTATATTGGGATCTAGTTTCATAGATATTGGTTATTTATTTATATTTGATTCTGTTGATGAGATTTAGATTACGCCATGTGACTTGTGATAGTTTATACCACTTGTGAATTATTGTTCATAATACAGCGTACGCATGTGTTATGGTTTTCATATATTGGAGTTGCCATATATATGCGGCTGACATGCTTACGTGTCCTCGTCCTACGTATTTTAGGACTGGGACGTGACACATACCGATGGTATACTACAGTATACAGACGATATACTATAGTATATCGATAGTATACCCATTTCAACCGACTTGAATTCTAGATATTTTTTGTTAACCCTATCTGCGTACCAATGGTGTACTGGGTTGTGCCGACGGTATATCGATCTTGCCGATATTGTTAGATATTTGTCTTGACCGGGATACCAACGACATACTGGGCTATGCCGACGGTATACCGTTTTGTGAAATTTTATTTTTCCAGTAACTTTTTGCCTACTTGGAACAACATACTGACGGTATACTATATCATACCAACTGTATACTGATTTGTTGGAATCCAGAACTTGGTGTATTTTTTCTCTCTCTGGACAGGTGTACCGACGGTGTACTGGAGTGTGCCGATGGTATACTGATCGTTCCTTTTATTTAGGAATTCTTGATTTTTTATGAATTCATGTTTAAACTTTTGGCTTTTGCTTGGACACGCGATGACTTGACCAGATTTGGACATGAGCTTACATGGCTTCAGATGACTTGACTGGACTTGACTTGGCTTGACTCAATTTTACCTGACTTTGCCCGGTTACACGTGATGACATGATTGACTGGACTTGACTTGGCATAACTTTATATGGCTTCATTGGATAAGGCTTGACTTGGTTTCACTTGGTTTTATCTGGTTTGACATGGCTTTACATAGTTGTACATGGCTTTACGTGGTTTCATATGGCTTTACCTGGATTCACCTGGATCGACATGGTTTCACATGGATTTACCTAGATTCACCTGGATCGACATAGCTTCACTTGGCTTTACCTAGCTTTATATGGTATCACGTGGCTTGATTATTTCGTAGCATACATGAGTCCGGTTGTGCAATATATATTTAACCTGTTTATATTACTATTAGAACTTAATTTTTTTGCATCATGTCTAAGATGGATTCTGCGAAATGCTACACCCAAATTCATACAAGAAACTGCTAGGGGTTAAATAACTTGAGATTCACTTAGTACATGGCTAAGAATTTTTTTAGATTACATGCAGTCCAGGTTATTCGTACTGTTATATTAAGGAGTATCCAGTGGTGTATATTGTGGCGTATCTTGAGGAATATCCAATTGGTTTTGTGTATGGATATCCCAGACAGACTGCAGAGGCATGCGATCAGAATGAACTCTGGTATCGCGTTGCATTATAAAGTTAGTAATTAAGGATTGTGATAACCCTAGTTAGTTAAAGTATCAAGCTATAATTACATAATTTGTAGTGATTTATGGATTCAGGTTAGTCAAGGCTATACTTGATCATATCTTTACTTCTGCACATGTTATTCCTTATTGATATTAGTTCAGGATATGTGTCATTGCAGGTTTTACAATATTAAGCTATACAACTACTTTTCAGTAGTTGTATTGCTTATGTTGTTGGTTTAAGTTTCTAGATTGGATTTTTTTGTGGTACTTGCTATTTGGGGCTCTGACCCCACTGATTTTGTATGGCCAGATCCAGTAGCACCACCTGAGGATCTTCTATACTTTCCTGAGGATGGTGGCCACTAGGAGCACCAGATTGCTTGAGTGGGTTTTCTTACTTCCCTACCCTGATGTACGTTCTAATTTATTGGCGTTTAGCCACCAAGCACGAGTTTTGTAACCTCTGTAACCTGAAATTATAGCTTAAATTTTGTTTTTAGGTTAATTTGGGGCTAGTTGGATTTTCCATAATTTTTGGTTAATTAAAACATAGAACACTAATTTCCTAGGACTTGTAAGAATTTATTTTAGGGTCAAACATAATTAAAATATCCCAAACATTTATTTTAGGTTCTAAATAATAAAATATATTTTCTAGAATTTTCAGGGAATTTTCTGATTATTTTTAGCATTTAATTTGAGTTAATTAGGAAAAACTGAATAAAAAACTATTTTCTCAAAATAAAAACCCGTAATAGTTAATATTCTGCAGAGTCAGCCGACAGGGTGCCAACCGTCAGCCTCCCGCAGCCAACTGGGTGGGGCCCGCCTATCTGCGACTGTTGACGTGGGTGCGGGTGTAATCGAGCCGACTGGGAGCCGAGCCGAGCCGAGCCGCGTCCTAGTCCAAGTCGGACTGAGCTGAGCCGAGCCGGATCGAACCCTCACCGTTCGATTTGAGCATGCAGCCATGGATGGCTGCCACATGGCGCACTCCGAGCCGCAGCTGCCCTCTCTCTCCATTACATATATAGGATATTTAGTTTATAATTTTAGGGTTTTCTTTGAGCCAATTTTTTGAGAATTGCCATCTAGGGTTCCTTCATCTTCCAAAAGCCATTGCACATAGCTCCGGAATCCAAATGAGGTCCAATTTCTTGTGTTAGAACGATATTGAGGTTAGCTTTCTGAATATATAAATTGTTTTTATTAAATTATGAGTATTAAATTTTGGAAAATTCGTAGAGCACAGCATGTCCAAAAATAGACGTGTCTCGATATTTTTGCGATTTCGGGAGAACTAGGAATCAGAATCATTAACCGTTTGATGTTTCGAAAAGCTAATGTCGAGATAATTGACATATGTTTTTTTCCAGAATTTAATTCAAAATACTTATATACTGTTAATTCTGTAGGACTTCTAGGTTGGAATTTAACCATCGGTGCACAATACGAAATTTGTATGTGCCATAATACCCAAATAAATTTGAATTTGGATGAGCCGTAAATTCTAGCATGTTTTTGACGCTGAAATCTACAGGAAATCATGCATGAAAGTCGAGTTTTTATTGGTTGACTTTTCGATCAACAGATTGCCTCGATTTGCGTGCCATGAGTCTTGAGTCTTTAAAATTTGGGTTCTTTTGGACAAAATTAGGAATTGACCTAAAAATCAGAATAATAAGATTAAAATAGTATTTTAGAGTAATTATTTCAGAATTAAATAAATTAAAATAAATTATCTTTTGACATGATAAATTGTAATACATAGGCAATTTGGACTGAGACTGAGATTCTGATTCATACCAGCTAAGGACCACAGGCGAGTACATTTCCATAATTACTTTCAATGCTTGATAGTCTCTATAATGCATGCTTAATATCGATTATTTGATTCTTGACACTTGTTGCACGGATTAGTATGATGGATTCTTATTATGAGATAAGTGATTGTTCTGGATTATGGTTATTTCTTCGTGACTGGTTTGGAATCCATGTATACTTGTGGGGAGGGAAAATACTTAGTGGACGTGTGAACTACCCTTTATATCCCATGATCTTTTCTGGAATAATAGCAGCCATGCTCGATACGTGTGGTTTGCCGGATATTACCCCCTAGCCATTCACATGTCAACAAGGTATTTCAAATCACATAGAGTAGTTGTTCCTATCTGTTCTTTCATCCATTGTAGTTATTTCTTTTATTGATTATAGATATTGTATTATATGTTTCCATGACAGGACTTCAGCATTTGGTTATTCTAGTTACTTTATTATGAGTTCAGTTTGTTGCTATCATATATTCTTTGCTATTTATTGTCTTATAGCTTCTACCATATGTTGGAACTGTTTTATTGTGATGTACTTATTCCTTTCCAGACTGGATAAATATTTTAGGTGACTATATTGAGGGTAAAATCCCTACATATTATGGACCGTATGCTAGCAACATAATAGAGCCTGATATTGCCCTTCTGGACGATCAGGGAGAGTTAGCAGCTCAAATACCGTCTGTGATGGAGTAGTTTATTAGTAGTTAATTTTGTTAGTTATTTGGATTGGATTGTTCTCTGACAGTTTTTTAAAGTATTTTGAACATTGTATTTTGGATATTTAGTTTTTGGAAAAATTCCTTGAACCCGCATCAAGACTATTATTTTATTATCTTGGTGTATTCTTTTAAACTAGTGCCTGTGATTGAGTATAATGTGGAGATGCATATATATGGTGAGTTATAGATTACTGGTGGCTTATTGTACAGCATTCTTTAGCCGATACTGTGATGTAGGCTGGGCGTACTCATGACTCATGCCCAAATCCAGGGTGCGGGTCGTGACACATTTTTAGTGGTGGCCCATACAGGTCCGACTTCGCACAAGGTTGCGAACTCGTTGTGGTACTCAATTTAGATGTACGACTGTGAGCCTGCCATAGGATATACATACTAGGAATAGGAAAATACTCAATCATAACTAGGGATCCCGTATACTTAACTTGGTAACCCTTATTAATTCCTTTCGAGCAATTGAACCTCTTTCATAGTTGATCGTCCTTCTTGAATACTTCCTTATCTTGTGCCATATCAACTTTATTCTTGTTGTTTTCAACCTTTCAGAATACCACCCAAGACCAGAGCGCACGGTTCCAGAGCAAATGGTGCTTCCCCCACACCATCTACATCGTAGGAGGCCTCATCAGCTGGATCAGGGAGTCTTCCTCCTCCTCCTCAGCCATTACATGAGCTCTTCTGAAGCATGATGGAGGCTCAAAAGGCTCAGGCAGAGGCCCAGACGCAACAGACATAAATGCTGAGGACAGGAATAAAAATGCCTAACAGGTTGCCCTAGCAGCCATGGAGAGGGTTGCCCAACAACCACAACAGCAGACCGCTCAATCGAAGGAGGGTAACATCCAGGACTTCAAGAAGATGGAACCTCAAACATTCAAGGGGACAGAGGGAATCCTTTACGCTGATGAGTGGCTCAAGGTTATCGAGCGGATCATAAGAGTTTCTCGGCTTTCAGAGGACCTGAAGATTGAGGCCGTAGGCTTGCAGCTTCATAATATTGCTCGTACTTGGTTCAGAAATGAGCCTAGGATTGCGGATCCAAACCTGACTTCGAAGCAGTTCAAGGACCTCTTTAAGAGGAAATTCTTTCCTGCAGTAGCCAAAGGGGTTCTAGAGAAGCAATTCTAGAACTTGGAGCAGAACGGGATGACCATGGATGAGTATGCTGTAGAATTTGGTAGGCTGAGCCGATTCGCAGAATACATGGTAAGGGACCCAGAAGATAGAGCAAGACGATTCACAGAGGGCTTGAACCAGGAGGTCAAGGTCCACATTTCTTTGGCCCATACGACTCTTGCTGACATATTAGCAAAGGCTCAAAGGGTGGTGGTGGATATGTTTCTTCGGAATAAGAGGAACAGGGATGCTATCAGCAGTGGTACTAGTCAAGGGCAGGCAAAGCGTCCACAGTTTCAGCCAAGGACCTTTCAACAACAACAACAATACCGTGCCACAATTTAGAGCTCCAGCTCAGCAAGTGCAGCAACAGCTACAGAGACCAGTGCAACAAGTTCCCCCATGCAACTATTGTAAGAAGCCAGGTCATTCATGGGAGATCTGCCGAAAGAGATTAGGCGTATGCTTATATTGTGGATCACCTACGCACCAGATGAGGGAGTTTCCTACCGTAACCCCAATAGGTGGATTCTCGGCCCAGAGAGGACCAGTTGGACCACCAATGTCCCAGCAACCAAGAGGACCCCCACTTCCTACCAACAGCAGCAGTTCGCTCAGCACCAGCAAAGGGGAGTACCTCCAAGAGGCAGAGCTTTTACTATGACCATAGAGGAATCTGAGCTGGCTGGTGATGTGATAGCAGGTTCTATTCTTCTTGATTCTATTCCTATTATTGCCTTATTTGATTCTGGTGCATCGTATAGCTTTACTTCTGTATCTTTTGTTCTTAAGCGTAGTTTAGTATCTGAACCCTTGAATAGGATTTGCAAGATCACGACTGGTGGAGGCACTATCCTAGTCAGTGATACTTGTAAGGGGTATCGTGTTACCTTGGGAGGCCATAATTTGGATGCTAGTTTACTCATAATGCCACTTCCGAGTTTTGACATTGTCCTTGGAATGGATTGGTTGAGTATGCATCATCCTAGCATAGACTGTCATAGAGGACGTGTACTGTTTCGCCCTCCATGAAAGTCATAATTTGAGTTTGTTAGGGGAGGAGTTGAGCATAGTGATGGAACTATTTGTTGAGCCATGGTAGCAGAGACGGACTTGCCACACCCGATTATTGCAGAATTTTTAGACGTATTTCCTGAGGAGCTAACCGGATTGCCACCGGACAAAGACCTTGAATTTACTATAGACTTGGTGCCTGGGGAGAACCGGTGTCGCAGCGTGTCTACATGATCAACAACAGCGAGCTGACAGAACTTAAAAAATAGGTAGATGATTTGCTATACAAGGGTTTTATTAGATCAAGTTCCTCGTCTTGGGGAGCCCCGGTCTTATTTGTACCAAAGAAAGATGGGTCGGTACGAATGTGCATTGATTATAGGGCTCTGAACAACCTCACCATCAAAAATAAATATTCGCTACCAAGGATAGACGATCTTTTCGATCAGTTGAGTGAAGCGAGGGTATTTTCGAAGATCAATTTGAGGTCTGGCTATCATCAGTTGAAGGTAAAGAAGGAAGATATTCCAAAAACTGTATTTTGGACATGATACGGCCAATATGAGTTTATGGTGATGCCATTTAGGTTGACTAATGCTCCGGCAGTCTTTATGAACTTGATGAACAAGGTGTTCCACCAATACCTAGACAAGTTTGTAGTAGTATTTATAGATGATATTCTTGTATATTCGAAGACACCGGAAGAACACGAGAAGCATCTTAGGATTGTGCTAGAGACCTTTCGGATGGAGAAGTTCTCTAGAAAACTCTCGAAATATGAGTTCTTTCTGGATAAGGTAGAGTTCCTTGGGCATGTGGTAACTGGAGCCGGGATATCGGTGGATCCAAAGAAGATTGCTGCTGTAGAGTCTTGGACCACTCCGAGTTCTGTTGTAGAGATCATAAGCTTCTTAGGATTGGCCGGATATTATCAAAAATTTATAAAAGATTTTTCACGGATCGCGGAGCTGTTGACTAGACTCACTAGGAAGGATGTGCAGTTCAAGTGGACCAAAGAATGTCAGGTTGTATTTAATGAGCTAAAGAAGAGATTGACCACAATGCCTATTTTGACGATGCCATCAAGGACAGGAGGATTTTTCATTTATAGCGATGCTTCAGGAAAAGGCTTGGGATGTGTTCTAGAGCAGTACAAGAAGGTGGTGGCATATGCTTCTAGATAGTTGCGGCCATATGAGAGAAACTATCCCACTCATAACTTAGAAATAGCAGCGGTGATCTTCGTTCTAAAGATGTGGAGACATTATCTGTATGGAGAGCGTATAAAAATATACACTGACCACAAGATCTTGAAGTACGTCTTTATGCAGAAAGAACTGAATACGAGGCAGTGCAGGTGGCTAGAACTGATGAAGGATTTTGATATTTCACTACAATACCATCAAGGGAAGGCTAACGTAGTTGACGATGCATTAAGCAGATATCCAGTAGCGATGTACTTGACAACGGATCATCACTTATTACTAGAATTGGATAGCCTGGGCATCGAGGTTATTATTCTAGGAGTGGAGACACAGATGAAGGGCATGCTAATTCAATCAGGATTGATGGAGAAGATTCGAGAGACGCAGTACCATGATAAGGGTCTACGAAGCCTCAGAGATCAGGTACAAGAAGGATTGATGGATGACTTCTCTATTGCAGAGGATGGTTCTTTAAGGCACGGGACTAGGTTATGTGTGCCTAGTGGGGACCTGCATGAAGAGATCATGCAAGAGGCTCATCGTTCTTAGTATTCTATATACCCGGGAGCTACAAGATGTATAAGGACCTGAGGGAACACGTGTGGTGGTACGGAATGAAGCGAGAGGTAGCATGTTTTGGCGCCAGATGTTTAGTGTGTTAGCAGGTCAAAGCCGAGAGGCAGAGACCAGGAGGATTGCTACAGCCACTACCAATTCCTCAGTAGAAATGGGAGCATATCACGATGGATTTTATTTTCAGACTTCCACGCACTCTAGGAAGGAAGGACGCAATTTGGGTCATTGTGGACAGGCTGACCAAATCAACCCACTTTTTGCCTTTCAATGTAAGATTGCCCACGGAGAAGCTCACTGATTTATACGTGAGACAGATAGTTAGGCTGCATGGAGTTCCAGTAAGCAACGTGTTCGATCGGGATAGTAGATTTATATTCCACTTTTGGAGGAGTTTGCAGGCTAGCTTGGGTATCCAACTCAAATTTAACATGGATTACCACCCTCAGACAGATGGACAGTCAGAGAGGACTATTCAGATGCTCGAGGATATGCTTCGGACATGTGTACTATATTTTGGTGGCTCGTGGGAGGATCATCTTCACCTGGTAGAGTTTCCATACAATAATAGATTTCAGGCTAGTATCGAGATATCTTCTTTCGAGGCTTTGTATGATAGGAGATACCGAACTCCATTATCTTAGGACGACGTTGGAGAAAGAGTACTTTTGGGACCAGAGATGGTAGTTGATGCTGTAGAGAAGGTAAAGCAGGTTAGAGAGAGACTTCAGGTGGCTCAGGACAGACAGAAGTAGTGGGCTGATAGCCACAGGAGACCGTTAGAGTTAGAGGTATCGATTCATTTTATTTAAATAGTTATTACGTTCTTAGATCATGTGTTAAGTTCCTATTTTAGCATAGGTTGGCGACTTAGTGTTCTTGAGGATCTCTCCGACACGTGGAATAATTCATTTTGGTGGAGGTGGAAAGCTTAGTCCAAGATTCATCGGACCTTTCAATATTCTGGAGAAGGTCGGAGTAGTAGCTTATCGACTAGCCTTACCACCTATATTGGAAGGAGTATACAATGTGTTCCATGTATCCCAGCTGAGACGATACGTGGCAGATCCTAGCCATATATTAGATAATTCGGAGCTTGAGGTTGGACCAAGCCTCCGTTATCCGAAGCAGCCAGTGGAGATCCTTGATCGCAGAGATAAGGTGCTTCATAACCAAGTAATTTCCTTGGTTCATGTTGCTTGGATGCACCATTCTCCTAGTGAATCCACTTGGGAGCGGGAAGAGGAGATGCGAGAGCGTTACCCCTATCTTTTTACACCATGAGGTAATTTCTTCTCATTTGTTCCGCCTTAAATTTCTAGGAAAAAAAATTTCTTAGGAGGGTAGACTTGTAACCTCCGTATCCAGAATTTCTAGCTTAAATATTGTTTTTAGGTTAACTTGGGGCTAGTGGGATTTTTCCATAATTTTTAGTTAATTAAAAACTAGTAACACTAATTTCCTAGGACTTGTAAGAATTTATTTTAGGGTCAAACATAATTAAAAATATCTCAAAATTTTATTTTAGGTTCTAAATAATCAAATATATTTTCTAGAATTTTCAGGAAATTTTTTGATTAACTTTAACATTTAATTTGAGTTAATTAGGGAAAATTGAATAAAAAACTATTTTATGAAAATAAAAACCCATAATAGTTAATATTTTGCCCAGTCAGCCAACAGAGGGCCTACTAGTCAGTCTCCCGCAGCCAACTGCGTCGGGCCCGCCTGTCAGCGACTGTTGACGTGGGTGCGGGTGTAATCGAGCCGACTGGGAGCCGAGCTGAGCCGAGCCGCGTCCTAGTCTGAGTCGGACAGAGCTGAGCCGAGCCGGATTGAACCCTGATCGTTCGATCTGAGAGGAAGGCTTTGCATGGCTGCCACTTGGCACACTCTGAGCCGCGGCTGCCCTCTCTTTCCTCTCTCTATATAGGATATTTAGTTTATAATTTTAGGGTTTTCTTTTAGCCAATTTTTGGAGAATTGCCATCGAGGGTTCCTTCATCTTCTAGAAGCCATTGCGCATAGCTCCGGACTCCAAACGAGGTCCACTTTCTAGTGTTAGAACGATATTGAGGTTAGCTTTCTGAATATATAAATTTTGTTACAAAATTATGACTATTAAATTCTAGAAAATTCGTAGAGCACAGCATGTCCGAAAATAGACGCGTCTCGATGTTTTCGCGATTCTGGGAGAACCAGGAATCAGAATCATGAACCGTTTAAAGTTTCGGAAAGCTAATGTCGAATCATTGACTTATGTTTTTCCCAGAATTTAAGTCAAAATATTTATATACTGTTAATTCTATAGAACTTCTAGGTTAGAATTTAACCATCGGTACATAATACAAAATTTGAATTCGGACAAGCCATAAATTCTAGCATATTTTTGATGCTGAATCTACAGGAAATCATGTATGAAAGTCGAGTTTGTGTCGATTGCTTTTTCGGTCAACATATCGCCTCAATTTGCGTGCCATGAGTATTGAGTCGATAAAATTTAGGTTCTTTTGGACAAAATTAGGAATTGACCTAAAAATCAGAATAATAAGATTAAAATAGGATTTTAGAGTAATTATTCTAGAATTAAATAAATTAAAATAAATTATCTTTTGACATGATAAATTTGTAATACATAGGCTATTTGGACTGTGACTGGGATTCTAATTCATACCAGCTAAGGACCACAGGCGAGTACTTAGTGGACATGTAAACTACCCTTTCTATCCCATGGTCTTTTCTGGAATAATAGCAGCCATGCACGACACATGAGGTTTGCCGGATATTACCCCCTAGCCGTTCACATGTCAGCAAGGTATTTCAAATCACATAGAGTAGTTGTTCCTATATGTTCTTCCATCCATTGTAGTTATTTCTTTTGTTGCTTGGAGATATTGTACTATATGTTTCCATGATAGGACTTCAACATTTGGTTATTATAGTTGCTTTATTGTAAGTTCAGTTTGTTGCTATCATTTATTCCTTGCTATTTATTGTCTTATAGCTTCTACCATGTGTTGGAACTATTTTTATTGTGATGTACTCGTTCCTTTCCTAACTGGATAAATATTTTAGGTGACTACATTAAGGATGAAATCCCTACATATTATTGACCATATGCTAACAACATAATAGAGCCTGATCTTGCCCTTCCGGACGATCAGGGAGAGTTAGTAGCTCAGATATCGTCTGCGATAGAGTAGTTTATTAGTAGTAATTTTGTTAGTTATTTGGATCGGATTGTTCTCCGACAGTTTTCTAAAGTATTTTGAATATTGTATTTTGGATATTTAGTTTTTGGGAAAATTCCTTGAACCCGCATCAAGACTATTATTTTATTATCTTGGTGTATTCTTTTAAACTAGTGTATGTGATTGAGTATAATGTGGAGATACATATATGTGGTGAGTTGTAGATTACTGGTGGCTTATTGTACAGCGTTCTACAGCCAACACTGTGGCGTAGGCTGGGCGTACTCATGACTCATGCCCAAATCTAGGGTGCGGGCCATGACATGTTTAGCTCATATTTTGGTTTGATCAGTTAGCCTACGAGTATTGGCATAATTTACAGATCCTAGGGTTGATCATGTATGACTCATATTCTGGGTAGTTTAACATTCTATGTTTACTAGCATCATGATCATCTGTATATTATAGTTTGGGATGCTTTAAAATTATATTTTATCTAATCTTATATCTTGTTATTATTCCAGTTATACTTATGATTGAGACACTAGGGTTGCTGAACCTAGGCTTGATTATTGGTTTGTAGTAGTGACCCCTCATATCTTACAGCTTTACCGTATATACGGAGTACTAGAGTGCTCTAAGTATATGTAGCTAGCCTTGTCTGTCCCGCTATCCAGTATTCTGGTTCTAGGACGTGACACTGTTTTAGTGGTGGACCATGCAGGTCTGTCTGAGCGGATTATGTCTGTCTGAGCAGATTTGGTCTAATTTTTACTAATATATGGGGGTTATAATTGTTGCTAGATCTCTCAATCCTAAATTGTTTTCCTTGATCCCTAGTTATTTTTTCCATTCCGGATTCTTGATCTGATATCTGCTTATTCATTGATCTACCCTGTTATTTGATTCATTCTTGTGTCCTTAACTTTTATGGGCACTATTCTTATTACTATCGGTCAGATGGATATAGTGCATCTCTAGGAGGGTCAGTATTAGGGAGCCCAGCATATTCCAGGAGATCAGCCTCAGCATTCAGGGGCATAGTCCAGAGTAGATTCCAAGACAGATTGGCCAGTAGTACCGGACCAGCAGGCAACACCTGTGCACCCAGTTCAGCCTGAGCAGCTAGAGAGTATACCCTGAGCACTGATGGATGTCCTTCGAGGAGTCATGACGACCCAGAATAACCAGATTGATGAACTTACTTAGTCGGTCCAGACAGCATTGGAATGAGGTGGTTCTCAGATCTATAATTCTGTGACCAGCTTCAGGCGTCTCAGTCCTCTATAGTTTTATAGCACAGAGGATGCAATTTTGTCCGATGCTTGGCTACAGGACACCGAGGCCCTCTTAGAGGCAGCAGGGACTCCGATTAGAGAGGGTGTAGCAGTAGTAAGGCAACAGTTGTTGGACTTGGCTCGTGACTGGTGGGCAGCGCAGGAGGTTTCTCTCACAGCACCGATTTTATAGGCAGTTTTTACTGAGAGGTTCCAAGCGAGGTACTTTGACACAGTAGTGCGTTACGAGCTTCAACAGAGGTTTAACAACCTTAGGCAGGAGGGCAGGACCGACGACTGTTATGCGGCAAAGTTTGTAAGACTTTTTTGGTTTGCTCCCAATTTGGTAGCGACCGAGTTGGAGAGGGCGAGGAGGTTCCAGCAGGGACTCGATTTAGAGATTACCTTGGTAGTAGAGAAGCATGATTTTTAAACCTTTGATGCAGTGATGCGGGCAGACAGGAGGTATAAGTATACATCATAGAGGATTTCCAATCGAGTTGGGGGCCAGAAGAGGCATAATATTTTGGGAGGATCATCATCCCATTCATCAGCACTAGCTCTGGCAGTTCGAGCCCTGACGATTAGATCTTCGAGAGGACAACATTATCTCAGTAGTCATCCCAGACACATCCTCAGTAGAGGCAGTCATCTTCTTCTTCTTCTTCTTCTTCTTCTTCTTCTTCTTCTTCTTTCCGTAGTTATATGGAACATGGACTATGCTTGGTATATGGGGTATTAGACCATGGTCGAGACATGTCCTAGGAGGAACAAGACTGGATCATCATCACCCTAGTCCGTAGTTCGACCAGTAGCATCGTAGTACCTGATATGATACCAGTACCAGTACAACATCAGCAGTTTTATAGGTCTTTGCCTCCACAGGCTCAGGCATTCCAGAGAGGCCGCAACAGTATGCGCAGGTCAAGGCACATGCGAGACCTAGAGGTCAGCATCATAGGAGACCAGTAACCAGAGGGCAGGATCGAGCCTTCTTACTATCGATGGAGGAGGCTTTGGCAGCATGAGAAGTGGTAGCAGGTACCATTCTTGTCCATTTTTATTCAGCTTCAGCATTATTTGATTCTGGTGCATCGCATTCATTTATATCTGCACGCATTTTGACATAAGTTAGATTGGAGTCCGAGTCCTTACTAGTATGGTTGAATATACTTACTGGTAATGGTCTTATAGAAGTAGATAGAGTATATCCCGCTTGTAGAGTTATAGTATGCGAATATACCCAAGATAGCGTTCAAATCTAGATATGGTCATTAGGAGTTCCTAGTTAGCCATTTGGAGCGACCAATGCACCAGCTATATTCATGTCCCTCATGAATAACATCTTTATACCTTATTTAGACCAGTTTGTGATAGTGTTTATTGATGATATATTGGTCGATAGTCGGAGTGAGGAAGAGCATGAGCAACATCTTTGCATAGTTCTTCAGATTCTTTGAGAGCAGTAGTTGTATGCGAAGTTCAGCAAGTGTGAGTTCTGGCTTGATCATATCTCATTCTTGGGACATATTATTTCTGGTGGAAGAGTCGAGGTGGATCCTAAGAAGGTGGAGGCTATTGAGAGTTGGCCAGTATCCTATACAACTTCAGATGTGCGTAGTTTTCTGGGTGTAGCAGGTTACTATAGGCAGTTTATGGCAGATTTTATGAGGATCTCTGCACCCTTGATACGGTTGACATGTAAGGATGTGCGATTTGAGGGGTCAGACGCTTGTCAAATTTTTTTTTTTTGAGAAGCTCAAGCGGAGTTTGTTCTCGGCTCCTATTATGACATTTCCACTGGGACCATGTGGATTCTCAGTATATTATGATGCTTCATGAGTGGGACTATGGTGTATTCTTATACAGCATGGCAGAGTGATAACTTATGTTTTTTGGTAGTTTTGTGACCATAAGAAGAGTTATTCGACGCATGATCATGAGTTCGCAGCTATAGTATTTCCACTTAAGCTCTGGAGGCATTACCTATATGGTGATCGAGTGGAGATTTTCACAGACCACAAGAACTTAAGTTATGTGTTCACACAGATGGAACTCAATATGCATCAGAGGAGGTGGCTCGAGTTATCATACGACTACGACCTTGACCTTCAGTATCATCCAGGGAAGGCCAATGTCATAGCATATGCCTTGAGCAGGAGATGATGAGCTTACTTCTTGACAGAGCAACACCATATTTTGGTGGATCTGCAGGAGATGGGAATTAAGGTAGTATTACCTGATGATATCGGTTTTATGGCAAGTCTGCAGGTTCAGTCTTCTATAATTGAGAGGATCAGAGCAGAGCAGATTGGTGATGTTAAACTTCAACAGCTCAGGGCTGAGTGTGAGTTAGGACGCAGACCAAAGTTGAGCATTCATGAGGATGTGACTTTCTGGTTTGGGAGTCGACTTTTTGTGCCGAGAGGAGATATCCGGTAGGAAATTATGTCAGAGGCCCACAGTTCTTAGTACTCAATCCAGGAAGGACGAAGATGTATTGGGATATTCGCCAGCACTTCTGGTGGAATAGTATGAAGAGGGAGATAGCTCGATTCATTTCTTGGTATTTAGTCTGTCAGCAGGTCAAGGCTGAGCATCAGAGAGGCCAGACTACTTTATCCTTTACTGATTCTAGAGTGGAAGTTGGACCATATTACTATAGAGTTTGTGACATCTTCCTAGATCCCCGTCTGACAGAGATGTTATATGGGTTATAGTGGATCGACTCACGAAAGTTTCTCACTTTCTCCCTTTTTAGAGTCGGCCAATCTATATAGCAGCTAGTCGAGATATACATGAGACAGATAGTCAGATTGTATGGTGTACCAGTCAGTATAGTCTCAGATAGAGATTATCAGTTTATGTCTCATTTTGGCTCTCAACAGAGTCGGGGTACTAGGTTAAAGTTTAGTTCAGCCTACCATCCAGAGACAGACGGACAGTCGGAGCGTACTATTCAGACTTTGGAGGATATGCTTTGAGCTTGTATACTTGACTTCGGTAGGTCTTGGGAGGATCGCTTGTATTTAGTAGAGTTCTCCTATAACAATAGCTTCCATGTGAGTATTAAGATGGCACCCTTTGAGGCTTTGTATGGTAGGAGATGCAGATCACCGTTAGCTTGGGATAACATTGGCTAGAGGCAGATGCTTGGTCCAGATATGATTGCTCAGTCGGTTGGAGTGATCAGGCATATTAGAGAGCATCTTAGAGTGGCTCAGGATCGACAACGTTATTTGGAAGATCTGTACCGTCGCCACCTTGAGTTCGTTGTCAGTGACCATATATTTCTAAGGATTTTGCCTACCCGTGGAGTTATCAGATTTGGAGTATGGGGAAAGTTAGTCCCAGATATATAGGCCCGTTCGATATTCTCGAGCGAGTTGGAGACATATCATATCATCCAGCTCTTCCACCAACGCTTCATGAAGTAAATGACGTCTTTCACGTATCTCCATTGTGTCGATATATTCCAGACCCGAGCCATATCTTGGATCATTCTGAGTTGGTCGTTGGTACCGACCTATCATTTGAGGAGAGTTTCGTGTCTATTTTGGACCAGATGGAGATGGTTCTCAAGAATCGAACTATCATGTTAGTTCGTATTGCTTGGGGGCATCACTCACTAGACGAGTCGACGTGGAAGCGCAAGGATGATATGCATACTCGTTATCCATTTTTCTTTGACTTGGGAGGTATACTTATTCGTATACTCATGTCCTATCTTATCTTGTGCAGGTGATTGATTGATAGTTTATCTATTATGTCTGTTATTTTTACTTTCTGATTTCTTGTTGCTGTTCAAGAAATTTTATGCTCACATGAGTTTCTTGTTTATTTTCGATTTTTAGATGGCTTTCTTGGATTTTCTTGTTGGTAATTTTTGGATCTTTATGGAAATTCTGCGGACAAAATTTTTCTAAGGAGGGAAGAGTTGTGAGACTCGTCTCAAAGTATTTATTTTTATGCGGATACATATTTTGTGCTAGTTTTTGCATTTTATTGGATCTCGAGGAAGCCCAAAAATTCTTAAAATTGAAACTTTACTACTTGACCGGTATAACGACGATATACTATAGTATACCGATGGTATATTGTCTGACAGATATTTGTTTCACTTTCGAGATATTTTTGAGATATTTCTCTATAAATAGTACTTTGATAAATTTTATTTTTCTCTTTCTATTTCTCTCTTCTCTCTTCTTTATTTCTCCATCAAGCTTGGAAGTGTGGTCTTGAGACCTGGAGTGTGGTTTCTGAACCCCTTCGTGGTGGTGGACTGGAAGATTATGTTAGGAGCTCGTGTTAGGCAAGTACACCTTGCCGATTTTGTGAACTTTCTGTCATTTTACTCACCCCAAATATGATACCCATACCAACACATATTATTTATACACTCGAATATTTACTCCTGAATGCACCAATAACTCACTGATCAACCCCATTGCCAATGCAACACCAACACCAACTGAAATATGCATTGCATATCAAATTTTTCCCTACATTGTTGTTACTGTAGTGCCTATATATTCCTCAACCATAATAACCCACACCCATCTGCACACATCCAGTCTACCCGAGCCTCTACTGATACATGTTTAATCTCCACAGATACACTAAACTACTACCACCAAGAATTTTCCACAACACAGCTACTCTCACTGTCGACATCACCCCAGAGTCTATGATACTAATACAAACCCATCATAGATCACTGGTAATAATTATCCAATCTTCTACACCCATAAATCAAGCCACACATAGCACCTTTCATGCCCCAATCCCAAAATATACGAGACCAGGCCACGTGACAATAGCCAGCTGACACGTCTCCGAGGATATCCCAATTAATTGGATCCACGAAGAGTGATACGCTGTCCTATAATACTAACATGTCCAATATAAGTCAATAACAGGTAATCTAATCTCATCCACAAATAAAGAGCAAGAAGTACTAAATAAAACTGCTGGAATATAAATACCAGTCTCAAGATATCATAGTACAACCAATAATGTCAGATGGAAACAAACCTACTACTATGACGAATAAAGTACTGAAATGATAGATAAAAGATAATGACTAGGGCATCGGCTGACTGGACAATGATACACCCAATCTAGGCGGAAGGCCTACCAAATGATCACGGAAACTCTGACGGCTGCACCTCTAACTCCTCAGTTGTAGCAAATCTCGTCTCCTGTCCGGGGCCGTATACTGTGGGGTAGAAAGCCTCATCCAAATCTGGAAGGAAACCAGGTCCTCAGAGTGACATAACAAGATACATAGAGACAAGCCATATATAAATACTGAATAAAATAAATACAATAAAGGTGTGCTAACCATCTAAGTGAATGCAATGTGAGGACAATTGTGAGTATATGGGAAGGTATAGGCTAGACATATGCTGACGTAATTCACCAGTCGTGGCAACCGGCTAGTATATGCCATACATGCCCCCTATAACACGGGCACAGGAATACAATAACGTCCAATGTTCTATAGAGTGTGGTATCTGCAATGTCATCAAGTCAGGTCTTGGAAGATAATAGGGTATCATCCAATGAGGTGAGTCTGCTAATGACTAAGTCCATGTATACTAATCATCGACGTGTCCTTCGAATACACCCGAGATAATCTCAGACGCGCACAGTTGTATAAAGCAAAGCAACAAGCATATAATACAATATTTGCATAATTTAAATTAGACAATAAATATGGCAAGGTATCTTGCCTGAGTCTTCAAGAGATGAATGCCAAAAGCCTGCTCTGGTAGCATCTTCTGGCTGATCCAAAGACCCTAGACAAACAATATAACACAATAATACAGGCATCAGGTACTACGCATTATCTATATACGGTTAATACGCTATTTTTGAATACTGTCGCGAGTTCACTGTTGCTCGAGTACAGCATCACGTGCGCACTTAGCTAGGGTGTACACGTGTTCTGTCTTCGGTTAACAGGCGTCTCGAGGCAATATTTATCTAGTTACGGGTCATCCATGATTTCTGTTCTATGCGGACATGTCTCTATTCTTCATGTTTGTACTTACTAGGATTTATATCTGGGGGTTTCTACCGAATTACCTGTCCTTGGTAACTGGTCGCTGGTTTAGAATAATTAATTATTAATTTAATATCTAACTAAACTCATTTCCATGCATAAAATATTAATTAGTTTTATGAGTTATTAATACACTTCCATATCGACATGGCGACACGAAGGAGAATACTAGGACACAAGAGAGACGGGTTCCACGAACGAGTACCTGATCAACCGAGCGTGGGGGTACGCTCGCTGGTCAGCTGTTCCCTTCGACGAGGGTGGCTCCGGTAGCGTGGACAGATCCGTCTAGCGGGTGGTGGGACAGTCGGGATCGGGGCAGTGCTCCAGTCGGGAGCAGTCGGCGCTGGGGCAGTGCACCAGTCGGGAGCAGTCGGGGTTGGGGTATGCACCGGTCGGGGAGCAGTCGACGCTGGGGCAGTGCTCCGGTCGGGAGCAATCAGTGTTGGGGTGTGCACCGGTCGGGGGCAATCGGGGTTGGGGTGTGCACCGGTCGGGGGCAGTCGGGGTTGGGGTATGCACCGGTCGGGGAGCAGTCGGTGTTGGGTGTCCGGCCGGTTGGGGAGCAGTCGGCGTTGGGTGTCCAGCCGGTTGGGGAGCTGTCGGCGTTGGGGTATGCGGCCGGTTGGGGAGCAGTCGGCTAGGGTTTTGTAGGGGATGATGAATAGTGGGTTTATTAGGGTTTTGTATGAGGGGGTTTGTATTTATAGTTGGTGATGGAGATTTTGGGCTGGCCTTGCGTGTGGGCTTGTCCTGCCTTGTTGGGGGCTGGTCCACATAGCAGTGTGCAAGGTGGGCTTGGTCGGGTTTGTTTGAGGTGAAGTTGACCTCAAACATAATTAAATTAAATAAATGTAAGGCGCTCTCTCAAGAACTGCGGTGTAGCTAAGGTGAGATGCAAAGGCGAGGTACATTAAGACGTATATTAGACGCACATTAATCCTAATTAATTCCAAATAAATCCTTGCATCTCGATTTAATTCTAATAAATCTTGAATTGGTCGAGGGGGTTTACAATCTACCCTCTTTAGAGTATTTCGTCCTCGAAATTAAAACCTACGCATGGTAAGAAGTTTCGACTAAAATAAAAAATGCTAACACATACCTAGTCCTTCGAAAAGATGGGGATAGCGTTGTCTAATGTCCTCCTCGCATTCCCAAGTCGACTTGCCTGGTGCATGATGTCTCCACGCGACGCGAACTAAGGGAATAGTTTGTCCTCGTAGTACTTTCTTAATCCTGTCCAGAATCTCGACGTGCTCCTCTTGGTATGATAAGCTCGGGCCAACTGTGATCTCTGAGTGGTCAAGTATATGACTCGGATCCTGTATGTACCTCCTCAGCTGAGATACATGGAAGATGTCATGAACTCCTTCCAAGGTCTGCGGCAAGGCTAATCTGTAAGCAACCTCTCCAACGCGTTCTAATATGTCCAATGGTCCGATGTACCTCAGACTCAGCTTCCCTCTGCCTCCGAATCTGATAGTCCCTCGAGTAGGCGAGATCTTTAGAAATACGTGATCTCCAACTTAAAATTCTATGGGTCGACGATGCGCATTTGCCCAATGCTTCTGTCTGTCTTGTGCTGCTCGAAGGTGCCCTTGGATCTTCTTCACTTTTTCTACTGTACGAACAACCAACTCTGGTCCGAGAATCTGTCACTCGCCAATATCACTCCAGTATACTGGGGAACGACATTTTCTTCCATACAATGCTTCATAGGGAGCCATCTGGATACTCGCCTGATAGCTGTTATTGTAGAAAAACTCGACCAGATGCAAATGGTCCTCCCATGATCCTCTGAAGTCAAGCATGCACGCTCTCAACATGTCTTCTAGCGTCTGAATGGTGCGCTTCAACTGGCCATCTGTTTGTGGGTGATACGCTGTGCTACACTTCAGGCGAGTACCGAGACTCTCTTGCATACTCCGCTAAAAGTAAGACGTGAACCTCGTATCCCTGTCAGACACGATGCTAACTGGCACTACATGTAGGCGCACAATCTCCCTCATGTACAAATCTGCTAAGGCCTCCGTCGATTGCCAAACTCTGAAGGGTAAAAAGTGTGCGGACTTGGTGAGTCTATCCACGATTACCTATACTGCATTGAGCCCACTAGGACTTCTTGGGAAGCCTGTAACAAAGTCCATAGTGATATGCTCCCATTTCCACTCCGGTAAAGGGAGCGACTGAAGCAATCCCGCAGATCTCTGATGCTCAGCCTTGACTTGCTAACACACCAGGCACTTGGCCACAAAGCGTGCTATCGCTCTCTTTATTCCGTGCCACCAATAATACTGTCTCAAGTACCTGTACATCTTAGTACCTCCCGGATGATTAGAATAGGTCAAACTGTGTGCCTCTGCCATCAACTCCAGACGAAGTTCTCCATTTGGATCATAGAGACGATCTCCGCATCTTAAAGTCCCATCTTCATGTATTCTCAGTCCTGTCTGCATTTCAACCTTCGTCCTCTGTCTAAGCCTCTGAAATCTGGCGTCTGTCGGCAAAGCGGCCTTTATTCTTTCCACTAATGTCGATTGCAATTGGAAACTCGATAATTGTCCATCTACTCCAAGCATAACGACCTCTATTCCCATCTGCTCTAGCTCTCTCAACAGATGTTGTTGGGTGGTCATGAAGAATGACATGGGTCTCCTGCTCAACGCGTCGGCTACTACGTTGGCCTTTCTCGGATGGTACTGTAGCTCGATCTCGAAGTCTGTCATCACCTCGAGCCAACATCTCTGCCTCTAATTAAGGTCCTTCTGAGTGTAGACGTACTTTAGGCTCTTATGATCAGTAAATATCTCCACTCTCTCTCCATATAGATAGTGTCTCCAAAGGTTCAAGGAAAAGATTACTACTGCAAGCTCCAAGTCGTGAGTAGGATAGTTCTTCTCATGTGTCCTCAACTGTCTAGAAGCATAAGCTACAACCTTTCCATGGTGCATCAAGACACATCTTAATCCTTTTCCGGATGCATCGCTATAGATTATGAATCCTCCGGGTCTAGAAGGTATGGTCAAGATAGGTGCAGCAGTCAGACGCTTCTTCAGCTCGTAGAATACCTTCTGACATTCCTCTGTCCTGGTGAACTCCTGCTCTTTGCGCGTCAAACGGGTCATTGGCTCTGCAATCTTCGCGAAGTTCTCTATGAACCTCCGATAATATCTGGCAAGTCCTAGAAAGCTCCTCACTTCCGAAATATTGGTAGAGGTTGGCCATATCTCTAAAGATAAAATCTTCGCCGGATCTACTGAGATTCTCTCTCCTGAGATAATGTGTCCAAGGAAAGCGACACGATCCAGAAGAAACTCATATTTGCTCAGTTTGGCATAAAGTTTCTCACTCCGTAGAGTCTCTAACACTAGTCTCAGATGCTCTTCGTGCTTCTCGTGGTTCTTTGAATACACCAAAATATCGTCGATGAAGACTACCATGAACTGGTCTAAGTATTGGTGGAGTACTCTGTTCATCAAGTTCATGAATATAGCTGGCGCATTCGTCAGCCCAAATGGTATCACTAAGAACTCGTAGTGACCATAACGTGTCCTGAATGCTATCTTCTGAATGTCCTCTCTTCGCACCTTCACTTGATGATAACCCGATCTCAAGTCAATCTTGGTGAATACCACTGCTAATGTCAACTGGTCGAATAAATCATCAATCCGCGGCAGGGGATACTTGTTTTTGATAGTCAAAGCATTAAGGGCTCTGTAATCAATGTACATACATACTGTTCCATCCTTCTTAGGTACAAACAGCATTGGTGCTCCCCAAGGTGATGTACTAGGACGGATAAATCCCTTGCTCTGCAACTCCTATAATTGTAGCTTCAGCTCATCTAACTCCTTCTTCGCCAATCGGTATACATTAGAAGATACCAGCGCTGCTCCGGGTACTAGCTCGATTGTGAACTCTACGTCTCTATCTGGCGGTAAGCTTGGCAGTTCTTCGGGAAATACATCCTCAAATTTTGCAACTATTGGTTGGGGTGCAATTTCCATAGCCATATAAGTTCCAGCTATCTGTCCTACTCCTTGTTCGACGGTCCCTCGCATGTACTCGAACTCTGGTTGATCTGGTGGTCTAAAAGTGACGCTATCCTTCCGGCAGTTCAGTACAGCATTATACTGGCTTAACTAGTCCATGCCTAACACAACATCAAAGTACGGCATAGGCAATACCAAGAATCGCGTTCTTATCTCTCTACCACATACAACTACCGAGCACGTTCTGATAGTGCTGGTAATCGGCACGATACCTCCTCCGGTAAGAATCTTCCAACTCTTAGGTAAGGGGGAAGTCGCTACTCTATGCATTGCTATGAATCTACTAGATATAAATGACAATGTAGCTCCAGAATCAAATAATACAGTTGCAGGTAATGATGCAACTAAGATGGTACCTGTGATTGCTTCTCCTTCGGTTTCTTCCTCAGTGGCTGCTAAAGCAAAGGCCTGTCCCTGGCTCTGTCCTCCTGTCTGCTGTCGGTTCCGGTTGAACTGTACCTCCTGTGGGGACAAGGGTAGTTCCCTCAGAAATCCTCCCGGTGCTGGTGGTCGCTGGCCTCCTGGTGGGGGTAGTATCCTCTGGACTGATGCTGCTAGCCTCTGTCTTGTCTGTAGTGCTGTCTCTCTGCGCTGTGGGCAAACCTTGACAAGGTGCTGACTCGATCCACATATCATGCATAGTCCTAACTTCTTTCGACAATCTTTAATGATGTGGCCCTTCTTGCCATAATGGTGACAAGTCGGGAGCTCCTGCTGTGGGTTTGGCGCTGCCCTCTGCTGTGTCTGTGCTCCGGGATGACGGATCGGTCCTCCTGCTCCGGGCTGTACTCTGGCTGGTGTAGTCGTGCTGGAACGTCTAGCTTCTCTGACGATGGCCTCCTGGATCCTCGCCTCCGCAAGAACCTCTTCATAAGAAATCCTCGCCTGTGTAGTGGTATACCTCTGTAGCTCAAAATTGAGTCCATGGTGAAATCTCTGGGCTTTCTCGAGATCATTGGGTATCAGGACGGCACCAAATCTGCTAAGGCGACTGAATTCCGTGTCATATGCGTCAACAGTCATATTCCCCTGTTCTAGATGTAGGAATTGGGAGTACAGGGCATTTCTGACTGTAGCTAGGAAATACTTCACGTTGAAGTATTCTAGGAACTGTTCCCAAGTCTGGTTCTTGCCTACAATGCGCTCAATAGAATCCTACCAGTGATGGGCGTTGCCTTTTAGTTGGGCCCTCACTACGGTCATCCAAAGATTTGGGTGCAGTTGTGAAGCCTCTAATAGTATCTTCGTATTGGCGACCCAATCGGAGATCTGTTCTGCAGTCTCATTGCCCGAGAAAGTATCTGGTCTCATCTGTCAGAACCATCTAACAGTGGCACCTGTCTGGGCTGGTGGAGGTGCTGGTACTGGTGTTGCGACTGGTGTCCTTTCTAGTACTGTAATCAGGCTCTGTCTCAATGTCTCTGTCTGTTGCCACTGTGCTTGCATCATCGCCTGGAAAAACTGAAGCATATGTGGCTGGCCGTCTAGCTGTGGCATTTAGGGTGGATAAGGTGGAGGCGGTGGTAATGGAATCTCCGGCTGTGCAGTGGGCGTCTCCTCAGATGTCGGCCTCTCAGTCTACGGCATCGGTGTAGCTCCAGAAGTCTGTCCCTCACAATGTTGCGTAGGGATTGTCTGGGAAGTCTGTCCTTCGGGCTGCTACATAGGATCGCCCTGCGATGTCTCGTGCTAATGTATCAGAGGGGTCTGTAGCGTGGGTTGCCCTTGGGGTACTTCATCTCCTTGAGTGGTGTTATTTGGCACTGCGGCACGGGGTGCTCCTCGTCCACTAAGCAAATTCATCTTGCTGCAAGAGATAGGACTTCATTAAAATAGCACGAATCAAACAAATAGGATACAGATATTTAGAAGCAGTATCAAGGAAGTTCAAAGAAGAATCAAAAGTGGATGAGACCTAGTAATTTCTATCCTATTGCAGGCTCGCTGAGTATGTTACCATACCACAAGTGAAAGAGTCGACCTGCATGGGCCACCACTAAAACCATGTCACGCTCCAGTCCTAAAATATACGGGACCAGGCCACGTGGCAATAGCCAGCTGACACGTCTTCGAGTATATCCCAATTTAATGGATCCAGGAAGAGTGCTACTCTATCCTATAATACTAACATATCCAATATCAGTCAATAACAGGTAATCTAATCTCATCCATAAATAAAGAGCAAGAAGTACTAAATAAAACTGCTGGAAGATAAATACAGCCTCAAGATATCATAGTACAACCAATAATGTCAGATGGGAACAAACCCACTACTATGACGAATAAAGTACTGAAATGATAGATAAAAGATAATGACAAGGGTATCGGCTGACTGGACAATGATGCACCCAATCTAGGCGGAAGGCCTACCAAGTGATCATGGAAACTCTGACGGCTGCACCTCTAACTCCTCAGCTGTAGCAAATCTTGTCTCCAGTACGGGGCCGTATACTTTGGGGTAGAAAGCCTCGTCCAAATCTGGAAGGGAACCAGGTCCTCAGAGGGACGTAACAAGATACATAGAGACAAGCCATATATAAATACTGAATAAAATAAATGCAATAAAGGTGTGCTAACCATCTAAGTGAATGCAATGTGAGGACAACTGTGAGTATATAGGAAGGTGTAGGCTAGACATATGCTGACGTAATTCACCAATCGTGGCAACCGGCTAGTATATGCCATACATGCCCCCTATAACACGGGCGCAGGAATGCAATAACGTCCAATATTCTATAGAGTATGGTATCTGCAATGTCATCAAGTAACGTCCAACACTTTACAGAACATAGTATCAATAATAAATAAATACGTCCGTATCACTCCATCGAGTGCGGTATCAGTGTAAAGGAGTGGGGTGTCCCATATGCCTACCAGTCGTCCTCCCCTCCCAATGTAGATATACCAGTCAAATAATCGACGCACATATCCCTTATCTAAATGCCAAGTCTCTATACTAAAATAGTCCTAACTTCTTGCTAACCATGATGCACATCAAACACGGCGATAGCTAGTCGATCAAGCGAACTCGTATCCCAACATGAGATTTGTCACTACGACTACGTGTAAAAGTGTCAGGTCTTGGAAGATAATAGGGTATCATCCAATGAGGTGAGTCTGCTAATGACTAAGTCCATGTATACTAATCATCGACGTGTCCTTCGAATACACCCGAGATAATCTCGGACGCGCACAGTTGTATAAAGCAAAGCAACAAGCATATAATACAACATTTGCATAATTTAAATTAGACAGTAAATATGGCAAGGTATCTTGCCTGAGTCTTCAAGAGATGAATGTCAAAAGCCAGCTCTGGTAGCGTCTCCTGGCTGATCCAAAGACCCTAGACAAACAATATAACACAATAATACAGGCATCAGGTACTATGCATTATCTACATACGATTAATACGCTATTCTTGAATACTGTGGCAAGTTCATTGTTGCTCGAGTACAGCATCACATGCGCACTTAGCTAGGGTGTACACGTATTCTGTCTTCGGTTAACGGGAGTCTCGAGGCAATATTTATCTAGTTACGGATCGTTCATGATTTCTGTTCTATGCGGACATGTCTCTATTCTCCATGTTTGTACATACTAGGATTTATATCCGGGGGTTTCTACCGAATTACCTGTCCTTGGTAACTGGTCTCTGGTTTAGAATAATTAATTATTAATTTAATATCTAACTAAACTTATTTTAATGCATAAAATATTAATTAGTTTTATGAGTTATTAATACACTTATATATCGATACGGCGACACAAAGGAGAATACTAGGACACAAGAGAGACGGGTTCCACGAACGAGTACCTGATCAACCGAGCGTGGGGGTACGCTCGCTGGTCGGCTGTTCCCTTTGACGAGGGTGGCTCCGGTAGCGTGGACGGATCCGTCTAGCGGGTGGTGGGGTAGTCGGGATCGGGGCAGTGCTCCAGTCGGGAGCAGTCGGTGCTTGGGAAGTGCACCGGTCGGGAGCAGTCGGGGTTGGGGTGTCCACCGGTCGGGGAGCAGTTGGCGCTGGGGCAGTGCTCCGGTCAGGATCAGTCGATGTTTGGGTGTGCACCGGTCGGGGGCAGTCGGGGTTGGGGTGTGCACCGGTCGGGGGCAGTCGGGGTTGGGGTATGCACCGGTCTCGAAGCAGTCGGCATTGGGTGTCCGGCCGGTTGGGGAGCAGTCGGCGTTGGGTGTCTGGCCGGTTTAGGAGCAGTCGACTTTGGGGTGTGCGGCCGGTTGGGGAGCAGTCGGCTAGGGTTTTGTAGGGGATGATGAATAGTGGGTTTATTAGGGTTTTGTATGAGGGGGTTTGTATTTATAGTTGGTGATGGAGATTTTGGGCTGCCCTTGCGTGTGGGCTTGTCCTGCCTTGTTGGGGGCTGGTCCACGTAACAGTGTGCAAGGTGGGCTTGGTCGGGTTTGTTTGAGGTGAAGTTGACCTTAAACATAATTAAATTAAATAAATGCAAGGCGCTCTCTCAAGAACTGCGGCATAGCTATGGTGAGTGCAAATGTGAGGTGCATTAAGACGTATATTAGACGCACATTAATCCTAATTAATGCCAAATAAATCCTAGCATCTCGATTTAATTCTAATAAATCTTGAATTGGTCGAGGGGGTTTACAGCACCATCCTACACTAATGTATAACACAACACAACACTAGCATAGGCAACCCGCTGCTTGTATACCCTGCAGGCACACAAAACATATTGAACACACTACGACACATCATCCATCACTTATATGAACATAATACTACGATACATTAAATAATCCACTAATCAAGAATCACCACGTATATAAAATTTATGAGTGCATATAAATAAAATAGGCATATATATTGCAACTTAATAAAGAATCTAACACCAATTGATCGAAACTCTAAAATACCAACATGTATCATGATACGTGTCATGATACGGCCTATCCATATCCAATTATGGATACGTAAATACCCACACACAACCAATTGAAGCATAATAATCATAATTGACCAAATAACAAAAACTTGGTGTTCCGAATACAAAAATTTCCCAATTTGGACAAAAATATACAAGGATCTCCTAGATTTGGGAACAATACCACCTAAATCTTTGCCTAATGGGTTGGTCATGTCCATGGGTGGGTTCCTAGAGTCTCAAATATAGTTTATACCATGGAAATTGATGGTGAAGGTGATATTTGTACCTATTGGAAGTTGGATCCCAATGTAGCTCCTCCAAGTGGACATGAAGTAAGATTTGGACACGAACTCCTTTCAATCACCTCTCTAATGGATCTCATTGTGTTCTCGAAGATCCTAGGCCTCCATGATGATGAGAATAGATGGAATTGAGTGTGAATTAAGAAGAATTTGGTAGAAAATTGGTTGCTTGGGAAAGAAGAAGCTATTGGTAGCAATTGGAATAAACTGACAACAAATAAATTCTCTCTCCTCCCTTGGTTGGGGCCTGCCACTTTGGATTGGTTTGGGTCAATGAGTGTTGGTCCAATTAGCCCTTTCTATAAGCTTCTACACATCTCTAGTTGGTTCATGTATATTCCAATGGCATCTTAATTAGTTAGGGAGGGTATCATAATAATTAAGGGAAAGAATATTCTATTCTCTAACTAATCTAATTTAATTAACACAACTAATCATGTCAGTAAGTCATGGGCCTACATCTTAGGTTTCAAATAGGTCAAATAAACAAGTCCAACTAACTAGCTAATATAACGGCTCAATAATTTGTATAATAATACTAATACTAATACTAATACTAATACTAATACTAATAGCAACAATAATAAATATATTGATACTAATATAATTACCAATAATTATCAAAAATATCCCTCTACTAATTAAAGGTGGTTATATTTAGCAGACCATCCATCACCAAAATTGGATCCATGAAACAACCTCCACTTAAAGATCGACCAACTGTCATAGGACTAACAAATTGACCTTTAAACTTTAGCTCATCACCATTCTTCGCTTTGTCACTACGAACCGAATTCTTCGTATCCATCAAATCATCTCGAAGAACCTTCTCTACATGTTCCCGATGATCTACTAACACCTATCGAACACCCCTCTGTAGGCCCTAAAAGCAACTCTAGAGGAAGGGTAAATATAGTTTAAGCAATAATTCCGCTAGTCAAATCTAGTACTAATACCAACACAAAATTTTGCAAGTAATTAGAAATATGTGAAGAGTAGAAGTCTCAAATGCTAATAGTACGATATATAATCTTGTCCCTCGTGGAGGAATAATCTGTCCCAGGTACTTTTGCCCGGTGTTAATCTACTATTAAACCAATAATGTTACAACACAAGCTTTGATTCAAAGGCTTGTCGTCTTCTTATGACCACCATGTACTTTGATCCGAAGAGCACGTCGACTTCACACTTGAATTTGAAAGATGAGACTTGGATTTTATCAAGTAACTACAACTCGAACATCGTATTTAAGCACTTATAGGGCTTTGGGAAGTTGTTTTTTGTGGAATTGAAGGGTTTAAGCTCAGAGAGTATCTCAAATAAATAGATGAAAGTAAGAATGAGTGTTCGCCATTACAAGTTGTGAATGAACTTTTTTAAACAACGAACAAAAAATTATGAAGAAATCCTAGACATAATATCTAAATACAATATTTTTATCTGGGTCGTGACGATGGAGATGGAGCACTACAGCGACTCCTTTACTCCATTGACGGTCTAACGATGGAATAAGGATGCTCTCTTCTGTTTTCTCTCTCTTGAGCTTGTGTGAATGTATGTCGCTTGCCCCACTACTTGTAGGCATGCTACCCTGCTATTTATATTCGTCATGATAACGGACTATCGATGCAGCATATACCTCTGTTTCGTGGCCGCATAGGGCTCCTTCAATAGAATGTGATTATAACTATAGTCGTATGCCACATATAGGCTGCCATGAGGGTCTTGGTTAAGGTATGTTGTTTATGAGATCTCGGGGTTATTTTCAACCCATTGTGTGCATGACTTGGTCATCTAGACACGTAGTCAGCACTGATCGTGCAAGAAATATTCTTCGAAAAAATAAAAAGATTCTGTAAGTCGAGTACCACATAACGTCTTGGCCGCATAGCGTTGTGGCCACATATATGCCCTCAATTGGCCTTGGTCGGATGAGCACTCTGGCCGTATGGCATTGTGGCCGCATATGTGCTCTCGTTTGTCCTTGGTCGGATGGATACTCTGGTCGCACGATATTGTAGCCTCATATGTGCTCTCGTTTTGCCTTGTTCGGATAGACACTCTGGCCGCATGATGATAAGGCTACATGGGTATGTAGCCGCATATGATTGAGCACGCAGCATGGTACGTCATACGAGATAATCAATGAGTTTATATAAATTTTTGTCTTTTTTTGAGTCGTCGTCTTTACGAGCCTCGAAGCATCTCAGTGTGATAAGTGATGTGTCAGAGAATCTGCCAGGCATTAAATATCGTATTTGTAGAAGCATAAAAAATTATGTAGGGCGTATAGGGGTCATGCCACCTCAAAAATTAAACCAAGCCATAGAGAAGTCATTTGCAACCTGAAAAACAAAGCCATAGAGAAGCCACAAGCGGCCTGAATTAAAAAGCCACAGAGGAGTCATATGCGGCCAGATCAACAAAAGATCTAGAAGCTCCCTAGTATATCTATGTGGCCTGAATGACCACAAAGCAGGGAGGCCGCATAAAACCTCCCCGACATAACATTCGATGATTGTCAGACTCTAACACATCACTCATCACACTTAGATTCTTCGAGACTCATGAAGATGACGGATCAGGAAAAGGAAAGAGTCACATCAACGCATTTTTGGCCTCGACATACGTTCCATGCCCATTCATATGTGGCCACATATCCATTTGGCCTTATCATTATACGGCTAAAGTGTCTATCCGACCAAGGCCAAACGATAGCTTGCATGCAGCTATATACCCATGCGACCTCGTAATCATGCGGCCAGAGTATCCATCTGACCTAGGCCAAACGAGAGCACATATGTGGCCATGACGATATACGACCAAGACTTTATGC
This sequence comes from Iris macrosiphon, assembly GCA_036927795.1. NCBI lineage: Eukaryota > Viridiplantae > Streptophyta > Magnoliopsida > Asparagales > Iridaceae > Iris > Iris macrosiphon. The sequence continues at coordinate 91,884,767 of JAYESA010000018.1, forward strand.
GGCTCTCAACTTGTAGGATCTTTTAGCTACAATCGAAGATGATTTCTCGCACAATTAGTGCTGACTACGTATCCAGCTGAACAAGTCAACCACACAACAACCCCAAGATCTCTTTAACAATATATCATAACCAAGACCATGTGATAGCCTATCCGTAGCATGCGACTGCAGTTACAATCGTATTATGTTAAAGGAGTCCAATACGGACACCAAACAGACGTATATGTGGCATCAATAGTCTGCCATCACGACGACTATAAATAGCATAGGTAGCACACCCCCAGGGGCCAGCTACGTATGTTCACACAAGTACAAGAGAGAGAAAAATAGAAGAGAGCATCCTCATTCCCTCATCAGACCGTCAACGAAGTAAAGGTGATGCTGCCGGACTCAAGCTCCATCGTCACTACCCAGATCATAATAATGTACTTAGGTTTTCTTCTTAGGATCTCTTTGTACTTCTTTGTTTGTTATTTCAACATACAAAACTTGCAATGGCAGACAAGATGGCGACTCTGCTGGGGACAAACTTCTCTACTGATAAGAAGGTCATGATGTAGTCCGATGCGGCCAAGCTGGGTTTAACCCAGAGGTTGCTGGTGATACGCTCCGACCAGCAAGCATTCGAGAACAATACGACAGTCGGTAATGGTGTAGTTCTTCTCTAAGGCAAGCAAAGCCTAAGAAGACCCGCAGGGCATAGGTAGCAAAGGCCATTGTATCTCACCCAACTGCGGAGCATGCGTTCCCCACTTCTCTACCTGTTGCCAAAGACACACATTATGCATCCACCCAGGCTATCCCTGTCCATACGACAGTCGGTAATGGTGCTCAGTACCCAAACTCTGGGACAGAAAAATACTATAATGCCAAAAGTTCAAGTGCTGAGACATGTTCCATGTGGCCATAGCAGAATCTACATAAATCGGCAATCGCAGGAAAAAGTCCCCTTGCGACACCGATCGTTGGCCGCAGGCAAATGACCATATGCGGCCAGCATAGTAGAAGAACCTCCGTCTTTGACCAAATCTCACATAGCACTAACTCCATGAGCCTTGTTGAGAAAGGGGAGAATGTGAACTTGGACTCTTCATATTACTCACCATTGCTTGTCAGGTCAAAGAAGTCTAGGGCAGTACGATCTAGCCAAGCTCAAGCAACTTCTTATAAGGTCAGCCGTCTAGGGCAGTGCGATCTAGGGCAGTGCGATCTGCTAGCTATTATGCGATCCCCTAATGGAAAGTTGTACAAGATTGACCCATGTGTCCAACCCGTAGTGGCAAAAGACAGGTTCAGTCTTGAAAGTCTTCCATTAATGACTTGGGAAGAGTTCTTGTACGAACACCAGGACTAGGTGCAAAGACAACACCTACACACCCAAGTGCTCGGTCTATCTGTGCTCATAACAAGGGTATAAAGGTGGAGCATCCCTCGCTTGACTTGAGCAACATGATTAAACACAAGCGCAAAGCGAAGGAAGCAACCACGGCATATGAGGTGTCCCCTCCAGGATACTCCTGTGCCAAAATCATCATCAACTACTAATGTGCTAAAACAGTAGTGCCAATAACTAGGAAGCCGGCATTACAACGGCTGCACCAAAGGCACCTACCTAGCAGCCTCCCAAAAAAAGGTGCAATTACAAGAGGAGGAGGAGCTGACCTTCACCTCGTCATGAGAGAACCTATGGTCCAAACCTCAACCCTATCTATATATGCGAACTTCTTTCTCTCCCTTTTCTCATTCTTTATTTCTTCCTCTTTCTTTCATTTATAAGCAAGTACACCATGCAAGACATATAGAAACTCTAGATTTTAATTCTTACTTTTTTCTTGAATTTTATTAGTCTAATATGTGTACATTATGATTCTAAGCACTTTTATTACTTGGATTTTTCGGTTTTGATGGATGGAATTTATTAGATCAGTATTTTAGTTAAGGGTTTTTTATGGGTTCTAAAAGTTTTTCTTAGTTTTGATCTATTAAAACATGGTAGTTTAGGAAACCAATTTTTGTGGGTGATTGAGCATTCCATTTAGAGCATTTTGGTTTTTGGTTCACATGATTCAGAGTTAAAATAAAGTTTTTATGTAGAAAATAAATTTTGGGTTTTTGGAGTTTTTGGAGTTTTTGCCATAGCTGAACTTGTTTTCTAGAGAACATGAAGTGCTCATGCGGCCAGCACCATATGCGACAGAGAGTGCTATGCGGCCTGACTGCCATACGACCTAATTTTTGTGTCATATATACATTCCAACATGCGTCCATCTTGTTGTATTCGTGACTGATTATCACACAAAGTGTTCTAAGTGACAAAACTCCTTGTGTTTCACTTACTGAGCGAATGAGAAATTCGCTAAGTACAAGAGACAACTATGCAACAAGCAGAGTATGCAGCAAGTAGACTTATGTAACATTGACCTATGTGCCTCTTCTCTTTTGACGCATATCCCAACTTCGTCATTACACATTTTTCTATGATTTTATCTTTTCTCTAACATACTTTATGACTTGTGACATCCTCACTTTAGTTATTTCACAGACACGCATTTAATGCACGTCACTCGACACTTTTCCGAAGGAGTAGTCTTTACCTTGACCTATGTATCCTGACCCTTATGCAACCTGACTCTTATACGGTACTGATCCCTATGCGGCACTGACCCTTATGCGGCCTTGACCTATGCGATAGTGATCCCATGCATCCCTGGTTTTTATGTGGCCACATGTGCATATTTTATTATTTTGCATAGTAGAATATTTTATTGAATTTTGTGATTCTATGCGTGTTTTAAATAATTATAAATGTATAAGAACTAAATGACCATATGTTGTACCTGACTATATGCTTAACCCGACTATGAGTAGAAATGACCTATGCGGCCAAGTGACTATGACTACTTATGTGCTTGACTGAACTCATGAGTTGCTATGTTCTAGAACTCGTGTGATTTACCAATGATTGGTGACTTGACTCGACTATTGGTATCTGTACTGATACACTTAGTACGCGCTATGTGTTCCTAAATGCTAAGTGTTCCTACGTAATTATATTATATATTTTACAACGAGGTATACCTACGTGCTATGCCATATGTGATATAATACTATTCCTCCAGCATGGACATGATTGTTGGTTAATAACCAAGCGTGGCTAGAACTTGTATTGATTGTTGCATCACTCTGGGGTGAATCTAAATTGAACTGCCAAGTGACAAAGTGAATTCCTATCTAGCGTACCCGTACTACGATATGACATGTAAGGGGAATAACATGTGACCACGCCATGTGATTCCAGCTAACCATAGGGTTAATTAGACAACTAAAATATGTAGAGCATTGGGAGGGACGGAATCCCGAGATCGTGCTTAACTAGCCACCCTCAATCATATGGGGAATGAAGGCTGGCCCCTATGGATATTGTTTAAATCCTCATTAATGGATGGCAATATACGATTATTATATTGTACTATGTGTTCTTTGCGATCTTATCACGGTGTCCTTCTGAGTGATAGGTTTATCCTACTATATGCTACGCAGAGATTCATGGCTAGGTTAGCCTCTGCTAGAACATGACCCAACCTGAGGATTCCTATTATATGCAAAGTAATTCTGGGATAACCCAGACTCCCCCTATTAAGCCGTACGAGTGATTGTCCAATTATGTAACCGAACTTGGTTGTGTATTGTACTTTCTGTTATATAGTTTAGGGACATGGACTATCATGGTGCAATGGTCTATCCATTTTCCTTGTTTGGTTGTAGGGTTAGATTGTTGTATCATGATAGGCTATGAACCGAAACTACGAGACATGATTATATATATATGTTTATTCTTTCTGGTTTTATTTCTTCATTCATGCTTTCTTTGTGATACTTGCTATTTGGGGTCTAACCCCGCTGGTTTTGCATGACCAGGTTTAGAGCCATCACCCGATGATCAAGCGTACCCCCCTGAACAATGGCATAAACCAGGCATATGGTCGTTGAGGGACACGAGTGGGTTTCTTGATCACTTCTCGTTATTGCACATCTTATTCTTTTGGGTGTTTAGCCACTAGCACTTGTTAGACATAAATTTGGACATTTAGTCTTCTTACATGATTGTAATTAATTAGACTGCAGCTAATCAGGGGCATGTACTTTTGCTACTCTGTTAGCTTATTATTTTGTGTGGCTGGCTTCCAAAAAATTATGGCAGGACATTTGGGACGCCTTACTTCTTTGTCATACATATTCTAAGTTTACTATCCTTACTTGACTGATTGAGACATTAAATGTTCGATGTGACCCTAAGTGACTTTCTTGTAGTATGCACCCCCTAATCTAGTGTCGTGACCGCCGTATAACGTTCTATACCTTGTACGGGAGAGCTGGCCAGGTCCGTCTCCGTATTTCGGTACTGGGACATGAAAAGATTTTAGTGGTGCCCTATGCAGGTCTGTGTTTTCAGACTTGTGGGGTGTTATGGTCATAGGAGTCTCAATCAAATATATCCCCTTTGATATCTTGCTTTTTGTTTCTTAATAACATTGCTTGAATTGTTCAAACTGCTTGCCTACTTGATCCTTCCTATCCTTTTCTTGATGTTTCATGTCCTTTTATTTTGGGCTTCATCAGTTGCTTGAGAAGTAGGCATGGTAGAACAGGGTTCCCATGGGCAACAACAGAAGGTAGCACCTACTCAGAGTCTTATCTGGATAGATCTAGTAGTTGAGAAAGCTGGTACGGTAGAACAAAAAGTTGGACATGATGAGCAACCAACCCCTGAAATCTCCGTTACTCTAGTAGTACCGACAGTGCCAGCGTTACTTGACACCCCAGCATTACTAGAGATTCTCTAGGGAATGATGGATACACAGTATCATCAGATGGCAGTATAGCAACATCAATAATTTCAACAAAAAGAGAAAAATATCTTATTGAGTCTGGGCACATAGACGACCTTGGACTAATGTGGAAGGACTGATTTGGGGGCATCGGTCAGGTTTTTTTGACTTAACCAGAGATATTTCGATGGTACGGGGGACGCCTTCATAAGAGATGCATGTTAACAAGACATCGAGATTATTCTAGCGGCATCGAAGGTCCCGACCAATAAACAAGACCTTACTCGTGATTGCTGAGCGTCAGCGAAGGTCCCGACCAATATATATATAGCTCTCATCCTCACTCACTGTTGCTGCTACTACCTACTACTACTATGCCACAAGCCGTTGCTGCTGCTAGTGCCTTGCGGCAAATGCTGCTGCTGTTGCCATGCCTGCATTCTGCTGCTGCAGCTGTTGGCATGTTGCTGTCTCTACTGCAGCTGCTTGCTGCCACTGCTGCAGCTCTATGCTGCTGCTGGTGCTGCCATCCCATTCTGTTGTTGCAGCTGCTCCCATTCTGCATAGCTGCTGCTGCCTCCCCTTGCTGCCACTGCTAGCTCTCATCTCCCCCTATCTCACTCTCTCTAATACGCACTACACACACACACCTCGACACATATGCACACACACACTTAAATACATATTTATATATATACATACAAACATATATATATATATATATATACATACACAAACATATATATATATACACACTTATACACACATATATATATATATACATACACACTCACATATATATATATATATATATATACAAACACACTCTTATATATAAATAAACACTTACACAAATATATATATATACACTCATATATACATACATACGCACATATATATATATAAAAACATAAACACACACTCATACATATATATATATATATATATATATATATATATATATATACATATATACATACACACACTTATACACAAACACACTAACATACAAACACCACGCACAACCACACCAAGACACGCACAACCACCCAAACACATATAAATACCAATATATATATATATATATAAAATATAACTCAAGAACTCTAGCACACACTCTCCGAAGCTAAAGCAACCCGTGCACAAACCCAAAACCTAGAAAACAAGTCGAAATGGCCTTTCGTTCATTTCGACGAACACGTGGAGTGCGGTTCGCGATACCTCGTGATCGCACACCAAACATACTCGAAATCGACCCAAAATTTACCCACGAGTTTTAATCATTGTCTAGAACCTAGAAAAAATACTAACTCTCCGATTCTAGGTCCGTGGCAAAAACCCACATGCATGTGGAACCCACGACGACAAAAAACCCCCAAATCGTCCAAAATGTCCAATTCTTTGCGACACGACCTCACGTATCCAAACGGGGACACGTACTTACCCTCAAGACACCCAAGCACATCTACCTAGGTCCGTCTAACCTAGGGCATCACCCAAAATTAGGCCAATCTTAGATTTTACCCCAAATTGACACAAAACCTAATGTCAAAGTCTCCAAACACAACCAAACATGCTCTAACTTCCTCCCATGGATAACTCTAAGGTCTAGGAAGGTTTTAAACTACTAGTTATACTATATAAGAGCAATCACTAAGAGAAAAGTTAGGGTTTACCTCTTGGGAGTTGGAATCCCAAGGCCAAAGTCTCCAAAAATCTAGAAATCACCACCCTCAAGCCTCCAAGCCAAGCCTCTACACCAAGTCTAGGCTCTACACACCTAGGTTTGGGAAAAATAGAGGATTAGGGTTTACACTAATAGAAGAAATAGATGAAAGAAGAGAAGAGGGACGATGAATTTACTTGAAATAGTAGAAATTGGAAAAAGGAAGAAGAAGAGAATGGAGTGAAGAGTGAAGAAGAAGAAGAAGAAGTGAAATGAAATGGGTTGGGGTGGGGTTTCGGCCAGTGATAGGAATATAGGGTTAGGTCTTGTGGTTTAACCATAATGACTAAAATGACCTCCATTTTAGTCGTGCTAAAATAGGGTTTAGGTTTGGGATTTTCTAAACACATTCTAACTAATCCAAAATAACCCAACTAACTAAATAAAATTATAATAACTATTCTAATCCCATAAATGAGTCTGACAAGGGTGTTGGTTGGGTCTGACAAGGGTCCACTAGGGTATGACACGGGTTCAGACTAGCCAAAACCCTAAAACAACCAATAAAAATAAATACAACCACTAATTAAATATAAATATAATTATTTACGATCTATACACAATTTACCAAAAATAAAAAATAAGAACATCCTATTTCCTAGAATTGGGTAGTGACAAGCCTACCATCCTTAAAATAATTTCGTCCTCGAAATTAAAAGACGAAACTAGGATAGGAATGCAAGGAAAAGAAAGAACCATACCTCAGGGCTCGAAAAGATAAGGGTATCGCTCGCGCATTTCATCCTCCCTCTCCCAGGTCGACTAACCTGGAGAGTGATGCCTCCTTAAAATAATTTCACACTCATATATACATACATACACACATATATATATATATATAAACATAAACACACACTCATATATATATATATATATATATATATATATATATATATATATATATATATATATATATATATATATAGACTCATATACATATATACATACACACACTTATACACAAACACACAACACACTAACACACAAACACCACGCACAACCACACCAATACACGCACAACCACCCAAACACATATAAATACCTATATTTATATAAAATATAACTCGAGAACTCTAGCACAGACTTCCCGAAGCTAAACCAACCCTCGTAAAATCCCGAAACCTAGAAACCAAGTCGAAATGGCCATTCGGTCATTTCGACGAACATGTGGAGTGCGGTTCGCGATACCTCGTGAAACGCACACTAAACCTACTGGAAATTGACCCAAAATTTACATACGAGTTCTAATTGATGTCTATAACCTAGAAAAATACTAACTCTCTAATTCTAGGTCCGTGTCGAAAACCCGCATGCATGTGAAACCCACGGCGACGAAAAACCTCCAAATCGTCCGAAATGCCCAAATCTCCGCGATACGACCTCACGTGTCTGAATGGGGACATGTACTTACCCTCAAGACACCCAAGCACATCTATCTAGGTCTGTCTAACCTAGGGCATCACCCAAAATTAGGCCAATCTCGGATTTCACCCAAAATTGACATAAAACCTAATGTCAAAGTCTCCAAACCTAACTTCCTCCCATGGGTAGCTCTAAGGTCTATGAAGGTTCTAAACTACTAATTATACTATATAAGAGAAATCACTAAGAGGAAAGTTAGGGTTTACCTCTTGAGAGTTTGAATCCCAAGGCCAAAGTCTCCAAAAACCTAAAAATCACCAGCCTCAAGCCTGCAAGCCAAGCCTCTACACCATGTCTAGGCTCTACACACCTAGGTTAAGGAAAAATAGAGGGTTAAGGTTTACACTAATAGAAGAAATAGATGAAGGAAGAGAAGAAGGATGATGAACTTACTTGAAATTGTAGAAATTGGAAGAAGAAAGAAGAAGAGAATGGAGTAAAGAGTGAAGAAGAAGAAGAAGAAGAAGAAGAAGAAGAAGTGAAATGAAATAGGTTAGGGTGGGGTATAGGCCAGGTGATAGGAATATAGGGTTAGGGCTTGTGGTTTAACCATAATGACTAAAATGCCCTCCATTTTAGTCATGCTAAAATATGATTTAGGTTTGGGGTTTCCTAAACACATTCTAACTAATCCAAAATAACCCAACTAACTAAATAAAAATATAATAACTATTCTAAGCCCATAAATGAGTCTGACAAGGGTGTTGGTTGGGTCTGACAAGGGTCCACTAGGGTTTGACACGGGTCCAAACTAGCCAAAACCCTAAAACAACCAATAAAAATAAATACAACCATTAATTAAATATAAATATAATTATTTACGATCATTACACAATTTAGCAAAAATAAAAAAATAAAATCTTATTTTCTAGAATTGGGTAGTGACATAGAGACTAGACAAATTCTTTGGTTCACTTTGCTCTTGGTTTAATTGTTGAATTAGTTTAGTCATGTGAGAACCTATGCTCCAAACCTCAACCCTAGCTATATAAACTAACTTATTTCTCTCTCTTCCCTCATTCTTCATTTTTCTCTCTTTCTTTTATTTCTAGGCAAGTACACCTAGCATGACATAGAGAAACTCTAGATTTTAATTCTTACTTTTTCCTTACATTTTATTAGTCTAATATGTGTACATTATGATTCTAAGCACTTTTAATACTTGGAGTTTTCATTTTCGATGGATGGAATTTAGTAGATATGTATTTAGTTAAGGGTTTTTTATGGGTTCTAAAAGTTTTTTGGTCTTTTAATCTATTTAAATATGGTATTTTAAAAAAACTAGTTTTTATGGCTGATTGAGCATTATATTTTGAGCATTTTAGCTTTTGGTTCACTTGATTCAGAGTTAAAATAAAGTTTTTATGGAGAAAATAAAATTTTGGCTTTTGGAGTTTTCCGTCATGGCTGAACTTGTTGTCTGGAGAAGGCCAAGTGCTCATGCGGCCTGCTCCATATGCGACAGAGAGTGCTATGTGACTTGAGTGCCACGCATCCTGAGCTCTGTGCCGCATATAACTTCCAACATTCGTCCATCTTGTTGGAAGCATGACTGATTATTACACAAAGTGTTCTCAGTGACAGAACTCCTTATGCTTCACTTACTAAACAAATAAGAAATTTGATAAGTCCAAGAGACATCTTTGCGGCAAGCAGAGCTTGCGGCAAGTAGACTTATGCGGCATTGATCTATGCGCCACTTCTCTTTTGACGCATAACTCTGCTTCGTCCTTACACATTTTTCTATGATTTTATCTTTTCTTTGACTCACTTATGACTTATCACATCCATCACTTCAGTCACTTCACTAACACGCATTTAATACATGTCACTCGGCACTTGTCCCAGGGAGTGGACTTTGCCTTGACCTATGCGGTCTGAAACTTATGCGTCCTGACTCTTATGCAGCACCGATCCCAGTGCGGCACCGACCCTTATGCGGCCTTCACCTATGCGACACTGATCCCATGTATTCCTGGTTCTTATGCGGCCCTACGTGCTTGTTTTACTATTTTGTTTAGTTTGATGTTTTATTGGATTTTGTGATTCTATGTGTATTATAAATGATTGTAAATGCATGAGAACTAAGTGACCATGTGTTGTACCTGACTATATGCTTAACCCGACTATGAGTAGAAATGACCTATGGGCCAAGTGACTATTATTACCTATGTGCGTGACTCAACTAATGTGTTGCTATGTGCTAGAACTCATATGATTTACCAATGATTAGTGATTTGACTCGACTATAGGTATTCATGCTGATATACTTACTACGTGCTATATGTTCGAACGTGCTAAGTGTTCCAACGTGATTATGTTACATGTATGTCACGCACCAGTCCCAGAATATACGAGACTAGGCTACGTAGAAATGGCCAACTATGTACCAAGGGAACTCTAGTCCGACTCTAATACGTATAAGCTGTAAATGAGGGTCACTATCTAAATAACACGGTACATATGTCTATGTCTCAATCCACAAGAATATTTAATAAAGAAGGGACAACATGTATCATGGTGTATATACCATACTATACTCGTTTGAATAGACTCGAAAAAAATAATATGAGTCTACAAATACTGGGCTATACTAGCAGAAAATAAGCAAAGATCATAATAGATGAACAAAAAAAAAGTGATACAAATATCGAGTAACAATACCTGGATACCGGTATAATACTAATCAGCAGCTCTAGCCTTCCGTCAGCAATCGACCCTACAATCTGGCAGGGAACCCGGTCCTCAGGAAGAAAGTAACAAGGTACAAAAACAGCATGCCCATAGTAAAACAGAAAGGAAACATGTGATATGCCGGTATAATCTAGAATAACCACATAAGTGAGATACAACTTGAAGACAACGTTTGATACGTGGGCTTTCAAAATATAAATCCATAGATCCAAGTTACAGAGACATATGGTACATACCGTAGCTCCGAGCACAAAGTCACACGGGTAATACTACGACCCAGATACAGGATCTCTACATAAATAAAGATATATATATATATAGCGCATGTGAAGTAGCCCAAGCGTCTAGTAACTGTCTTCCCCTCCCAATGCGGTCAACGAGAAGCATCCGCTGTTCGCTGATCTTAAACATCTATTTAGCAGTCTCGTCAAACTTAAGTAACTAGTAACAATCAGAATCCTATAGTCATCACAGATTCTGATCATGCTGACACTATCAGGATACAAAAAGTCTAGCATGATGACAATGTCTGAATGTGTGCTAGGGTTCTGATGTAACCCAGTAGGTACATCAAGGTATCGAGAAATATCTATCAATCGATATTAGACGTTATAGACGAATGTTTGTACCAGGATATGAACCGGACGCTAATTAACAATTCCGATCCAAAGCGCACACAATGTAAAGATAAAATAAATAGTAAATCTGGAACTGAGATACAAAATGGCAAGGAACACTTACCTGGATCCGGATGCTAAAGGCGGGGCTCCAATACAACGTCCAAGTCTGAGGATCCCAAAGTACCTAGAGATGATATATAAAATAATTAAAAATATAGCTCGAAACTATCTAAAATAAGAGATGACATCATGAACTAGCATAGGTTTTTGTCTTAGTTACATAACTCAAGTCTAAGGTACTAATTAGAGGGTTGACCCAAGTTGACTAGGGAAACATTATATTAAATACGAATCATCAGATAGCATAACGTCCTCAAATAATATCTTCAAACCCTAATATTCAACAAGAGTGATTTTAGTCATCATGTATAATTTTCATCCTCGACCATACCATCCCTGCAATCATAGACATAAATGCTTAAACCTAATTTAGTTGTCGTACCTAAATATGCATAATATTTATATATAATATCCCCAATCATATCATCAAATCTATCACACCAAAATTTATTGGAACAACATCCCCATCATATATATATATATATATAATGCCAGACAAATGCTAATAAAGTAAATATGGGTATTACTTAGGGAACTCTAAATCCTAACTAGGGTTTCTTTTAACACATATAAATAACTACAAAATAAGGACGAAGGAGGAAAAGTTACCAAGGTGGCTGCGAGTGGTGGCAGCAACGGTATTGCGGCTTCGGTGAGTAGCAGTGTTGACCGTGGGGGTGGTGCTCGTGTCGACCGTAGTGGTCGGGGTGGTGCTCGGCGGTGTGAGGGTGGTGGTAATGAGAACGGGGTGGAGGTAATGGTGATGGTAGTGGTAGTGGTGCTCGGAGGTGGTGGTGGAAGTGGTTGTTGGTTGTGGAGGTGTAGATGGTAGTGTAGTCGGGGTGATAGTGTAGGTGGCAGCGGTAGTGTTGGAGCTGGTGCTGGTAGCTACGATGGTGGTACTGGTAGCTATGGTGGTGTAGATGGTGGTGTAGTCGGGTGGTATTGAGCTCGGTGGTGTTGGTGGTGACGGTGATGGTGGCAGTGGCTGCGGTAGTGTCATGGTGAAGATGGCGGCGAAGGTGGTCCGGCGAGTGAATAATGGAGAAGAATAAGAAGAAGGTTAGTTTCGGCTGAGATGATGGGGAGGGAAGGAGAGAGGGTGTGGTATGAATTTTTAGGTTTTCTCTTGGGATTAGGGCCGGCCACATTGGGAAACGTGTGTGTGTGTTAATATAGAGGGAATGTGTGGTGATGATGGGGGGAAATTTGAACCAAGCGCTAGGATTTCACATGAGAGAAAAGTACAATACAAGAGGGAGAGAGAATGTGAGGTGACCGGTCACATGAGTATGGGGGGTTTCTTCACTTGATTTGCACCAACAGGAGTGTGACACCTAGCAACCTCTTTGCATTTGAGTCCTTTAACATTTGGGTGTTTACACATGAAGGAAAAAGTATGAGAATTTTATGTGGGAAGTTGGTGTTTGGTGTTTTCTACGATAGGAGGGTATTGGGTATTTTGTATCAGCCTCATAAATTGTTATTGGGTTAAGTTAGGGTTAGTTTAAGTTAGTTTCCCCAATTTAATTAAATAATGTGCCATAGGTTCTCATAAATAAAATGGGAGTAAATGGGGTCTCAATTGGGAGTGACATAAATATCATGGATAGTGTAGGCTTGGTGTTAGTCTTGAACCCTTTAATTAGTTAGGCGAAAATAGTTTAGTTTGTGTCCCCAAATCGATGACAACGACATAGGTACAAGGTAGAGGATTAAAGAATTAATTTTTGTGACTGAGAAATTGTGCAATTAAATTAGAGCACAAGGGAGTATGTTTGTGAGCGATAGAAATGGCCAGGGCCTAGGTTGCCTTGTCAGTCAAGAGTGCAGAATTAGTCGAAAAGTAAAGGCTATTGTTGTGCTCCAATTATTAAAGCAACGGTAAGGTGCACCAAGGGTTTAAATTAAAGAACCAGTCTACATAACCCTAATTTCTAATCCTTAGACAACAAGGAACTAAACCAAAATTCTTACCATAACCAGTCTACCTAAAAATTGAGGGGGTTTTGTCACTACCATATTTTCTAGGAAAGGGTATTTTGGTTATTTTATAATTAATTAAATATTGTGTATGTTAAAAATTTATTTATTCATTGTTAGATATTAGTTTATTATTTTGGACTTGTGTTAGTGGACCTAACTAGTTTAGATTAGACCTATGGACTAACATTTATTTCTAGTTAGAATTGAGCCCAATAAGAAGCCCAATCATTAGGAGGATGCTTAATTAAGTTAAACCAATTAGACTAGAACCTTCCTTCTTTATGAGAAGCCCCAAGGGGTACTTTAGATATTTTATAGTAGCTTGAGGAACGGGGATGGGGGCTGGCCTATTATTTGAATGGAGAAAATTTTCTCTCTCTTTATTTTTATTCCAAATCTAGATTTAAAATTTCTTCTTCCAAATTTTTTCATTCCCACGTCAAATTCTACCCAAACTTTTTCCTTATTTCTTTCCTAATCATTATTGGAGGCTATTAGAACAAGGAGGAAGCAAGGATCTATAGGGACGAAGTAAGGATCTATAAGGAGGAGCAAGGATCTACAAGTTGGAAGCTCTTTTCACTCAATTTGGAGGTTTTATTAGAAATCCATCTCCCAATAGGTACAATTTAGTTTTTTCCTCTAATTAGACTCTAAATCTATATTTAATCATTAAGAATCATCCCATATTCTAAGGTTACCCATAGAAATTGGAATTAGGTTCATAGGAGGCCTATGGATAAAGTTATGTGGTATTTTGTGTCAATTTTGGAAAATTTCTGAGATTGATACATCTTGTGTTTGTCAATAGGTCATTTAGACTAAATTGACATGTGTTTGATTGTGTGTGGCTAGTATCGTGTCCATAATTGGATACGTGTAGGCCATATCACGATAATTTGGAGATACAGGTTAATTTGGGGGCTTTTCTCCGACACGGGGGTTTGAGCATGTCACATTTTGACAATGACACGTAGATGAGTAGTTAGCTCTCCATATTATTCATAATTATGATTTTAGACTTGCTCGTGTCCGTTGAGATATATTTAGTTGTGTGGTGGAGCCGTATCGCAAGCGTATCATAGATCTAGTATGATATGGGTGCGATACACTTTACGTGTTTGTTCTTTGGAATTTAATTTAATTATAGATATTATAAATATTATAATTATAATTATTATATGAGATATAGGTATATGTATATTTATATGTTTGATCTATAATTCTTGTTGATGTGTTGGTGATCATGGGAGGGTAAAAGTTCATGTGTTTCTCTAATATGGTGTATGTGTGTGTGTGTGTGTGTGTGTGTGTGTGTGTGTGTGTGTGTGTGTGTGTGATGTGTATTTGTATGTGTGAGCTTTTGGGAAGAAGAAACCATGGAAAATAGTGAATAAAATAATAAAAACAGTGAAAAAATAATAAAAATAGTGAAAAAAAGAAATGATAAGCTGTGAGAGATAAGTTGAAAGAAGCAGCAGCAGAAACTAGAAGTAGATAGCAGCAGAAGCAGAAGCAGCAACAAAAATTATAGCAGAAGCAGAAGCAGATGTAGCAGAAGCAGTAAGCAGTGGCAGAAGCAGCAGCTACAGCAGAAGTAGAAAGCAGAAGTAGCAGCAGAAATTACAACAGAAGCAGAAGCACCAGCAGTAAGCAGTGACATAAGCAGAAGCAGGAAGCAGCAGCTGCAGTAGAAGCAAGAAGCAGCAGCGACAACAACTTTTGAATAAGCTATAGCTTATTGATAAGTTATTAAGTTAGTTTATATATATATATATATATATATATATATAGATTAATTAGTTTATATTAATAAGCTAGTAGTTTATGTATATATTATAAATAAGTTGGTATATAATATATATGAGATTTATATATACATAAGTACTAGTTAATATTAGTAGCATTATTTCTAGATTACCTTGGGGTACACCAAGGTAATGAGAGTGATATATCTTGGGTACGGGTATTGAATATCAAGGGGTGTGTTAGTATATAGTTTAGTATAGTATTGTTATAAGTTTAATTACATATTAATACATATTACTGTATAGTGAGGTGTATGGGTTGTAGTTATAAATTAGATATTGAATTACCTTGTGATACCAAGGTAATGTCAAGGTAGTGGATTTTACTCAAGGTATTGAGTTTTCATATCAAGATGGTAGAGTAGGGGTATGATACCGCTTTTGGTTCAAAGTCAAGGTATCCACTTAGCATTAGTTTAGTTAGGAGTATTATATATTATTATTTGTATATATATATTATAATATTTTTATATCTAATAAATTACGTATCTTATGATACGGTATCTTGTTGATTTTTTAGTATCCTAGTAGAGCTACTATGGCCAAGTTACATAGTGTACAAACCCAATATCCTAGAGATGGACTCATACAACTTAGAAATAGCTAGTTTGACCAAGTTTGACGACTTTATCCTAGAGTTGACCTAGTTTGACTATTTTGACTTAGAAATGGCTTTATGATCTAGAAGTTGACTAGTTTAACTTATTTTTATTTCAAAACCTTGTATTAATATAATATTCCCTATTTAGGTCTTCGAGGCACCGTACCTGACATCTTTGATACTATTTATCATATTTCAGGCGAGTACATTCTCGGTTAGTTTCTCATTTATGATATCCTTAATGTCTCTTGTATTTATTGTAGATATCCTTGATTTCTTGACACGATGCTTATACGGATTGGTATATCCGGATCTTGTCATGAGATATTATTCCTTCGTATTTATGGTGTATCTTGTGCAAGTCTTGTTTCCCTGTTTCTCTTGTACAAATACAAATATTGGTTCATAAGAAGAGTAGCGCCCTTCTTGTGGAAAACTGTGTCTTAACGTACCATGATTGGATCTGCTATACCAGTCGGGGGCGGGGAGTATGTATTATTCCCAAGCCGATCATATGTTAAAGCTGTCACTCACTCACTTAGTAGTAGTATTTCTTGTTCATTCCTATGATGCTCATTCTTGTATTTATTTTCAGTATTCCTTTATTGCATATCTCTTATACTTTTATATTGCATCTTGTATATTCACTCTATTTACTATTACATAGTTTATTTTATTTATTAGAACTGCTGTTAGAGATGTACTTTGCTCCTTTCCCGACTGAATATATTTTTTCCAGATGACACTAAGGAGTGCTACCCCACTCACTACGGGCCTCAGGATGTCATCGGCTTAGAGCCAGAGACCTTGGTTCAGGAGGATCTCATCTCAACTGAGACAGATAACCCAGGACTTGTAGCGCAGTAGATAGATCTTTTGTACTAGATTTGTCTCCAGCATTTTTATTAGTTTTCCTTTGATATGACTCATTAGTTATTGTTTGTCTTGTGAGCTATATTATGACTCTTCTATTATTTTATCTTATTCGTGCAATTTATTCCATCTTATAGATCTGTGATTGAGTATTCATATTACATTGGTGGCATATTTATATTTTGATTGTTAGATAGATAGATTATCCAAACAACGTTCTACCATCGATGTTGCGACATTGGCTGTGTGTTGTTTACTACTAGTGCCCCTACATCGGGTGTGGGTCGTGACACATTTTTAGTGGTAGCCCATGTAGGTCTTTGAGGTCGCAATTAGTGCAATTCGTAGTGGTGCTCTGATTTGAGTGCTATTACGAACTTGTTTTAGGATATATAATATAGGCTATAGGTTGAGAATACTCAATCACATATAGGAAAAACTCTATTGATTTATTTCAACCATTCTTCCTTGATATTGATATTTGATCTTTAAACTATCCTTCTTTGAATGCATATATCATGTGCCATATTGATTCTTTCCTTTTGCTTTGCCTCAGGATGCCACCTAAGACTAGATCACAGTTGGGAGGAGCATTTTTTGAGAGATCTGTGACTTCCCGAGGGCCTACACTAGTCACTTCTTCGGTGATTAGCGTATCAGCAGCGTTCGGGGGTCCACCTCAAGCTCAGAGGACTGTTCCGGCTGTGTCTGAGGGACTTTTACCTCCACCTTCTATGTTGATAGATGCGACTCAGGTGTTCGCGTTGTTTTGCGAGATGATGGAAGCTCACAGGGCCCAGTCCGAGGCACACCAGAGGCAAACCGACGTGTTACGGCAGGATATTAAGAGTGCTTATCAGCTTGCCCTTACTGCGATAGAGAGAGAAGTTCTGGTCCAACAGCAGGTTGTTCCGCTGGGTTGCCCAGCTCCGGCCGAGTAATATCAAGAACTTCAAGAAGTTGGAACCTCGGGTCTTCATGGGGACTGAGGACATTGTCTACGCTGATGATTGGCTTGAGGATATTGAGCATCTCATGAGGGTATCCCGTCTTATTGAGGATCTAATGGTTGAGGCAGTAGTACTTCAGCTGTTCGATATCACCCGTACTTGGTTCAGGAATGAGCCACTTCTTGCTGATACAGGGCAGTCTTGGGAGGTGTTCAAGGACTTCTTCAAGAGAGTTTTTTGCTCGGGAAGACATGTTAGACTTGGGGAGGCAGTTTAAGGGCCTTACTCAGGGGAGTATGTCTGTGGAGGAGTATACCACAGAGTTCGATAGGCTGAGCCGATTTGCGAAGTATTTAGTGAGGGAGCGAGAGGTTTGAGCTATCCATTTCTGTGAGAGTCTGAAATGGGAAGTAAAGGGCCTTATTCTATTTTTCTATGAGACCTATTCGAAGATACTTGGGAGGCACGTAAGGTTGAGTGGGAGTTGGGCTTGAAACCAAAGAGAGACCGTGATTCTTTTCTGGTGGCTAATAACAACTCAGTGACTGCTAAGCGACCTCATTTCCAGTCCAGGCCTTTTTTGCAGCCCAAGCAGTACCAGACTCTAGCTAGGGCGTTCTTTCACCAGGCACCGCAGTAACAGAGACAGTCACATCAAGCTTCCTACCACTACTACAAGAAGCTCGACCATATCTGGGAAGTTTATAGGAAGATGTTGGGAGTTTGCTATATTATGGTGTCGAGAGTCATCAGCTAAGAGAGTGTCCTTCCAACCCTCGCCGTGCAGTTCAGGGAGCAGCTCTAGCTTCGAGGACACAGGCGAGGCTACTTGCAGTACAGTGAGGGGACAGTCACTTTCAACCCAACAACATATTATGCCCAGCACCAACATTAGGGAGGTGCACCCCTGGGACGAGCATTTGCTATAACAGTCGAGGAGGCCGAGCCCACCGGAGATTTCGTTATAGGTTCTGTTCTTCTTGATTCCATTCCAGCTTTAGCTTTATTTGATAGTGGTGTTTCCCAAAGTTTTGTATCTATTTCTTTTGCTCTGAAGCATTGTTTGGTAGCAGAGTCTTTGGTTAGGACTTTCAAGATCATGATCGAGGGTGGCATTATCCTGGTTAGTGATATTTGCAAGAATCGAAGAGTTACTTTGAGAGGCCGGGAGCTGAGTGCATGTCTACTTGTAATGCTACTTTTGAGCTACGATATTGTACTCGAGATGGATTGGTTGAGTAGGCAACATGCTAGTATAGATTGTAGAGGAGGTAGAGTTTTGTTTAGCCCGCCAAGAGGGCCAGAGTTTGAGTTTGCAAGAGGAGCTACAGAGCAGAGAAAAGACATGATTTGTGGATCTATGGTGGAAGACAAGGAGTTGCCACATCCGTTGATAGCAGAGTTCTTGGATGTGTTTCCTGAGGAATTCCCAGGATTGCCACCAGATCGAGATATTGAGTTCTCTATAGACTTGGTGCCAAGTGCAGAACCAATTTCACAGCATATCTATAGAGTGAACAACAACTAGCTGGTCGAGCTGAAGAACCAAATAGATGAGTTGCAGGATAAGGGGTTTATCAGATCCAATTCTTCATCGTAGGGAGCCCCGGTATTTTTGTTACCGAAAAAGGATGGATCGGTGCGCATGTGCATCGATTATAAGGTATTGAATAATCTCACTATCAAGAATAAATACCCGTTACCATGGATTGATGACATATTCGATCAGTTGAGTGGCCCCAAGGTATTTTCTAAGATAGACTTGAGATCAGGCTACCACCAGGTAAAAGTAAAACCGGAGGACATTCCGAAGACTATTTTTAGGACTTGGTGTGGCCAGTAGAGTTCATGGTGATGCCGTTTTGGTTGACTAATGCCCCAGAGGTATTTATAAATTTGATGAAGAAGGTGTTCCACCAGTACCTTTACAAGTTTGTGGTGGTGTCCATTGATGACATACTCATATACTCGAAGACACCGAAGGAGCATGAGGCGCATTTGCAGATTATATTGGATGTGCTAAGGAAGAAGAATTTGTATGAAAAGCTGTTTAAGTGTGAGTTCTTCCTGGACAAGGTGGAGTTCTTAGGACATGTTGTGACTGGTGATAGAATTTAAGAGGATCCGAAGAAGATCGCAACAGTGGAGGCTTGGAAGACCCCGAGTTCTGTGGCACAGATCTGAAGTTTCTTGGGTCTAGCAGACTAATACAGGAAGTTTGTGCAAGATTTTTCAAGGATTGTCAAGCCAACGACTAGACTCACTGGAAAAGATGCATAGTTTGTTTGGATAGATGAGTTTCAGGTTGCTTTTAAGGAATTGAAGAAGAGGTTGACATTTGCTCCTAATTTAACTTTGCCATCAGGGTCAGGAGGTTTTACTATTTATAATAATGCATCAAGGAAAGTTCTGGGTTGTGTTCTTCAGCAGAATAGAAAAGTGATTGCCTATGCATCCAGGAAATTGCATCCTCATGAGAAAAACTATCTTACCCACGATTTGGAGTTGGCAGCAGTCATCTTTGTCCTGAAGTTGTGGAAACACTATTTGTACAGAGAGCATATGGAGATTTTCCCAGACCACAAGAGTTTGAAGTATGTTTTACTCAGAAGGAGTTAAACAAGAGGCATCGTCGTTGGTTGAAATTGATAAAGGATTTTGACATATCCTTGTAGAATCATCCTGAGAAAGCCAATATAGTTGCCAATGCCTTGAGAAGGTATCCAGTAGCTATGTTGTTGACGCTGGATCGGTATCTATTGGAGGACTTGGAAAGCTTGGGCATTGAGGTAATGGTTCCTGGTTTGCTATGCAGATGTAGGAGTTGCGGATATACTCAGAGTTGATGGACAAGATTAAGGCAGCCCAGTATGAGAATGTATCTCTGTGGAGCATTAGAGCTCAGGTGAGAGAAGGATTAGAGGATAATTTTACCATTGCTACAGATGGTTCTTTGTGGCATGGAGTTAGAGTATGTGTGCCTAGAAGGAAGCTACGTGAGAAGGTGTTACAGGAAGCACATCTCTCTCAGTATTTCATGCATCCAGGTGCCACCAAGAAGTATCGGGATATGCGAGAGAGTGTGTGGTGGTATGGCATGAAGAGAGAAGTGACACAGTTTGTATCCAGATGCTTAGTGTGCCAGCTGGTGAAAGCTGAGAGGAAGAGGCCAGGTGGTTTATTCAGCCATTACCTATTCCAAAGTGGAAGTGGGAACACATTACTATGGATTTTGTGTCAGGATTTCCACGATCTCCAGAAGGGAAAGACGCAATTTGGGTCATCGTTGACAGGTTGACCAAGTCCCCCCATATTTTGCCTTTCAAGGTGGGTTTATCTACGGAGAAGTTGGCAGAGATTTATGTGAGTAAGATCGTCAGGATACATGGGGTTCCCTTGAGCATAGTCTCCGATCGGGATAGTCATTTAACTTCTCATTTTTGGAGGAGTTTGCAGGCGAGTTTGGACATCCAGCTCAAGTTTCATATTGTATATCATCCCCAGACATATGGGCAGTCAAAGAGGACTATTCAGACTCTCGAGGATATGCTGCATACTTGTGTACTAGATTTTATGGGATATTGGGAGGACCATCTCCATTTGGTAGAGTTTGTTTACAACAACAACTATCAAGCTAGTATAGAGATGTCACCATTTGAGGCTTTGTATAGTCGGAGATGTAGTATTCCCTTGTCATGGGACGATGTTGTAGAGAGAGTTTTGCTAGGGCCAAGGATGGTTGTGGATTCAGTGCAGAATGTTAAGCTGATCAGAGACAAACTTCGAGTGGCGTAGGACAGACAACGGCATTTGACCGATAGCCACGGAAGACCATTGGAGTTTGAGGTATAGTTTTAGATTTTGTTTTGTGCTTGATATTGGTTGTTTGTTATAGATTAAGTTCTTAAGTTTGTTTTTTGTTCTAGGTTGGTAGTTTCGTGTTTCTGAGGATTTCTCTAACACGAGGCATGATTAGTTTCGGTGGAGGAGGGAAGCTTAGTCCGCGATTCATCAGACCTTTCAGTATTCTCGAGAGGGTCGGTGCAGTTGCTTACAAACTAGACTTGCCACCTGCATTGGAGGGAGTGTACAACGTGTTTCACATATCACAGTTAAGACAATACGTGATGAATCCTAGTCACGTGTTAGATCACTTGGAGATAGATGTGGGTGCTACTATTAGCTATCCAGAGTTGCCAGTTGAGATTCTGGATCGGAGAGAGAAAGTGCTGTGGAACCAGACTATTCCTTTGGTATGCGTCGCATGGAGGCATCACTCTCCGGGAGAGTCTACCTGGGATAGAGAGGATGAAATGCGAGAGCGTTACCCAGATTTGTTTGTGCCTTGAGGTATGTTCTTTCCTGATCAGTTCTGTTTTATTTTATAGGGGTAGTTTCATCTTTGAATTTCGAGGACAAAATTATTTTAAGGGGGGTAGACTTGTCACTAGCATATTTTCTAGAATAGGATATTTTGGTCATTTCATAATTAATTAAATATTGTGCATGTTGAATATTTATTTATTGCCAAATGTTAGTTTATTATTTTTGACTTGTATTAGCGGACCTAACTAGTTTAGATTAGACCTATGGACCAACATTTATTTCTAGTTAGAATTGAGCCCAATAAGATGCCCAATCATTAGGAGGATGATTAATTAAGTTAAACCAATTAGACTAGAACATTCCTTCCTTAATTATTTTCTTCATGAGAATCCCCAAGGGGTACTTTAGATATTTCATAGTAGCTTGAGGAACGGGGAAGGGGGTCGGCCTATTATTTGAATGGAGAGAAATTTTTCTCTCTTCATTTTTATTTCAAATCTGGATCTACAATTTCCTCTTCCAAATTTCTTCATTCTCACATCAAATTTTACCCAAATTTTTTTCTAATTTCTTGCCAAATCATCATTGGAGGCCATTAAAAGGAGGAAGAAATGATCTACAAGGAGAAAAGAAGGATCTACAAGTTGGAAGCTATTTTCACTTAATTTGGAGGTTTCATTGAGAATACATCTCCCAATAGGTAAAATTCTATTTTTCCCTCTAATTAGACTCTAAATCTGTATTTTAATCATTAAGAATCATCCCATATGCTAAGGCTACCCATAGGAATTGGAATTAGGTTCATCGGAGGCCTATGAAAAAAGTTATTTGGTATTTTGTATCAATTTTCGGGGAATTCTGAGATTGACACATCTTGTGTTATCAA